>CM077909.1:6012500-6385000 GCA_039720435.1 Amazona ochrocephala | reverse complement strand
TATGGCAAACACAGAAACTAAACTTACTGGTGCCAGGGCATGACCAAAATCTATAATAATGTTGTTTATTTTCACCAGCTCTGCAAGAAAGAATGTAGCCTCATGCACTTAAATGACCTCAGAAGAGTCACACTTTTGCTTTGTCAATAATTTATTGAAAACGCCCATTGTCCCTTGGAAACATAAGGATGAAAGACATTTGCAGTAACTTAGTCAAACTCTTCTATACAGAATCTTACTTGTCTCCTGGAGAAAACCTAAGGAAATTCTCTCCATGACGTTGGTGAGAGTAAAGGGAGGCAGCAGACAAGCATGGCTTTTGGAGCACACTTGGCCCATATTCTTTTTGTTGTTGTCATTTATGATAAAAATCATAATATTTCAAAGTCTTCCATGGACAGAACTCTGCCAACTTCCTTCTCCCACTAAATTGGCCTTTCTTGAGTGCTGCCAGGAAAGAACATATTTTAGCATCTTAGCCCTGCGTGGTTTGGCAGGCATGCATTGGGAGGCTGAAGTTGGCCACTCCTCTGCAGAAGGTTGTAACATCTAGTGCTCAAGGGGGTTTTCCTCTGTACTTTTGTCAGACACTAAAGCTGCATTAATGACGTGGAGCCATGGGACAGTACAGGCTTTGAAATGCTCAGGGAATAAACAAACTCAGCTAGCTGCTTGTGGAAACTCAAGCTCTTGCAGAAAAAACATCCTTCTTCACAACCAGAATCAGAATATCAACACCAGGATAGTCTTCATTTCAGTTTGTTTTGAAGCATCATAAGGAAAGAAGAGGGACAGCCTGAAGGGACAGGATCTCTTAAAGACAAACATGTATTGACAGAACAAGAGTCAAGGAATTTGAGCAACATTGCAGCGATTCATTTAATAGCTCAGATAAATTTTCAATGACAGTGATTGCAAAGACTAACACTGCAAAGTTTCAGGGTATATTGTGTAAATGGATCTGCATAAAGTAGTTTCCCAGTTACCTGAAAAGTAAGCGAACATGGATTTTAAGCACCAGAGCTTTAAAGTTGTGAACATCTGAGCTATACTAACCCCTATTCCAGGCAATGAAGACTAGGACTCTGCATGTGAGGGCACATTGCTTAAAATCAAGAGCAGCTCTGCTGATGATAGTGTTTGTACAAGTCTGAAGCAAGATAACCTATTGGTGAAATCATAAATATTTACTTACAGAAGGAGATAACGCTTATTTAGATTTCTTCCTTTTTATGCTTCCTAATTCAGTGTTCTCTCCCATTTCTTAGTCATCAGAACTGCATAGTATAAACACATAAAAAATCCTGATAAAACTTGAGAAACCAATAAACCTAGTACCCAAATTGAAATGAGGTATTTTTCTAACAGTTTAAACTCAATGCAGTTAAGTCATATGTTCACCCCACTTGATAATTCATAAAATGGGCAATGAACTCATCAGGTTCTCAAGTGTTGGATGAATGAGAGAAGGCACCACCAGGATATGGACAGATATCCATCAGTATGGGCTCAAGCCTTTGGGATTTACTAACTGGTGTTCAGCCTGAGCCTTGATTGTCTTTGGGTAGCGGCAGAGCTGTACTGGGCTAATAAGCCCAGCTGGAGTACATCTGGATAAGCATGGAGGCAACTCAGGTTTTTCTACACCCATACCTAAGTTAGTATGCAAGAAAATAAAGCACCCACAAATGTTCGAGAGTTGACTGTATGTCTGTTTTGACCTGGGAAGAAGTACATGTTACAGGAGCATAGCCATACTGAGGCAACCCAAGGGCTCAGCCTCCAGCAGTTCCACACATGAAAAAAAAAAATAAAATAAAATTGAAGAATTGGCTAATAAAAGACATTTACTATTTGCCTGAAACAGAGAAGTCTATAAATCTTTGCAGCCATTGCATTACTTGTGACTCCTTGCATGAACTGGGGGAGATACCCACTTTTCTTACAGGTCAAATACATTCTCAAAAGAAAGATCTAAAGACTAAAGAAGTTGCTCATTTCAAAGAGATTTGAGTCTCATTGGCATGTACCATTATCAAAAGCCCAGTGAACAGATTTTGTTGGAGCTTGCTGAAGTGTGAGTGGATCCAGATCACACTGTTCTGTTCGTCTTGAAACAAACCCAGACACGGAGATTTTGCCCCCCACCTCTTCAGTACATTGCTCAATGGTTAGTTTTGATTTCTCCATGTGATATGCTCCTGGCTGGGACAGGGCCACAGCTGATAACAAAAATGCAGGCACCAGCATGGATCATGGCCCTTCTTTTCCTTTGTGTTGGTTTTTTTTATTTTTTTTCTTTCCTTTTTTTTTTTTTCTTTTTTGAGTATACATAATTTAAAGCATAAGATGCCATTACTGTCTGGAGGTGCAAACTATTACTAATGTCAGGTTCCCTATTCTTCTGGCTCAGAGCTCTTACAAATGGTGTGTTTCCATATCAGTAGTCAGGTCAGCCATACCTTTAGTACTGTTTTAAATTTTTGTCTTGGAAATCCAAGGAATTGCAGGAAAAGGGTGTTTCTGCCAGGCCTAAAAATTCACATTTGAAAGCTAAACCACACTTTTCTCACTCAGGCTTATAGTGCCTCTGTGTTGACAATTTACTCTTTCAACTTCTTTCACCTCTCTGGGTGCCTACAAGGTGAATTAAGATTTTCCATCTGTTAAAAAAAGCCCCAGTTCTGCCAGAAAAAAATATTGGTAAAGAATAGGGGATAAAGGGTGATCTGATTCACCTCTTAACAGAATATGTAAGTGAAGAAGTAATACCACTGGAATTAAAAAGCTTAACAGAAGAAATGCATCAAAGAAATGCTGTTTCTCTATCACTATATGGTTATGCAGATAAACCTACAGCCACATTTAATCTTTCCAAAAAGGTCAGTTAAATGATTCCCAATCTCTAGTTTCACATGACTTTGCAGTTTCTTGATTCCAGCTCTGAGGCAAAACAGAGGTGCTGAAATACAGAAAGATAGGATATCCTCTTTGTGTCACTTTTCCTACTGGAAAGAGGAAATAATGGGAAATCTTGCAAGAAGTCCTATTCTCATGAGGATTTCAGCTTCTTTATTCAGGCCAAATAATCCTGGCTAGTTCAGATAAGGTTACTTTGGCTATTTAGCCATTGTGAAGTAAATTATCAAAAGTCTTCAGGCTTGTCCATCATTAACAAAGGTTGAAAAATCCACCCTCTTTCCCATGCCAGGGTTAAAAAAACAATGACAAAATCTATTTCAGGATCCAAGAAATGCCAAAAACATTCAAATAAAAAGAAATGTCTCCACAGGTTTTCTACCTATGCATATGTTTGCTTCAGAAGTTGTAAAGTTGCAGGGAAATTTCTTTGGGCATGTGTCTATTCAGTAGGACATCCTGAAATATGTAGCAAATGCACAGCTTTTTCTCATGTGATATTCTCTCCTTATTCATTATCTCTATTTAAATTGAACCTGGTAGCATGCTTAAGGCAATGCTGTATCTCAGAGAGATGGGCTGTGCTCCCTCTTACAAACTGCCAGGCTTGCTGGTGAGCAATCCTACTGCTAGAGAAGAAAATCTCTGCTTGAGGCAAGATAATCCACCAGCCTTCTCTCACATGCTTCTACAGCCCATTCTGTCTCTTCAGCTGCATGTTACACCAGGCTGAGCTCCTACAGCAAACCTCTTCTTCCTATGCCATGTCTTAGCGTCTGGCGAAAGAGGAAGAGGAGAGGGACAGCAGGAGGGAGCTGAGCTCCCCCCAGCACCTCCTATAGCAGAGGCCTATGGAAATACCAGCAGAAGATTTGTGGCATCATTTGGTGATTTTTCACTGCTCTACTGTACCTCTCTACTCAGACACTCTTTGTTTATTGTATGCCCTTCTAATCCTGGCACTGTCAAAGCCTAGTCCATTAAGCTAGCATTATTATGATTTATTAGCTGTGCATGGCTAACATAGTGTTATGACAGTTGGGATGAGATAGGGTTGTAGGTCAACCTGCTCCTTAGACTGGAACATTTTCAGGTTTCTTTGGATCTAAGCTTGAGTTTTAGACTGAGGAAGTCCCAGAGCAGAAAGAAAGAACAGTGTGCAATGCTTCTTCATCTTATACTCATGACATGTCTGACAAATGGCAAGAGAAACCTACTTGTTAGAAAGAAGAAGTAGAAAAAATAAAAAAGGTATTTGATGCAGGTAGAGAAACAGTGCTCCTTCTCTTAAAACAAGAAGCTCCCAGACCAAGAGAAAACACACTCACATTTTCCAGTCCATGCCTAATTTCAGACATAATTTATGACATCAAAACACCTTGGTGATCAAAAGTAGGTACTTGCATGTTTCTCATTTTTTTCCACTTCACCGAAAACAGTTGGGTAGATGTTCAATCAGACTTTTTTAACATGCCAGAAATCCCAGCTCTAGGTATCAGAACTTTCTAGAAATTACAACAAAAATATCTTCTGGTTTGTCAATTTCTAAATGCCTTCTTTTATTTTGCTGAGTGATTATCTCTTTGTTTGTCCTGGGGAGTATCTAACAACTCCATGTTCACGGAAGGGTGCTGACTGCTGAATGAACCCAAAATAGCTCATACGATGATTTCAACAGTATGATCAATATCTGATTTGGAGGCCCCTTTCAACCCTATGCGTTACATCACTTTGCACCAGGACAAAGTGGAGTGATACAGACTGTTGACCCTTCCCCAAACAGGAGAACCAAGTTTATCCTGGGTGGGAGGGACAAAAGATGATGGTGCTCCCCCATCAGTCATTCAGATCCACTGCTATTCAATGCACACTTCCAGTAAATTGTTTCAATCAAGTTGTGGTTGTGAGAAGTATGCTCCATGTAATTCACTGCAGCCTCCTGCCTGTGGACTCCACTGGTTATAGCAAGGCCTTAATTGCTTTTTTTCCTCCTCTTTTTCTTTTTGCTCAACTGAATTCATTTAGAAGCACAATATAAGTTAATGATAAAATCCTTTACTAAACCACTGATAGCTAAGTGTTGCCTGAATGGGTCCGACAAATAGCCCATTTAGTCTGGAATCCTTTATGCTTCTATAACGCCTATAATATGTCTAAATTGTGCAATAAAATGGCACCGAGATAAATTATTTCATTACTAAAGCTTATGTATTAAACCCTTCCAAGATGCAACAGAGTGTAGCAGGCCAGATGATTAAAATAACAGGGTTTTCTTCCAAGCTCTAAGGCTGAATTTCTGTGTAACCGGCACTAGTCATTCAGCCTCAGCGAGCCTCAGTTCCTTCCTCCTCTTCTATCTGTCATCTCGATGGCACTGCTCTGCTTCCTGCCTGTGAAGAATAACCTACAACCTTATTGTTGGGCTATGTTTTTATTATCACCTAAATAATGTGTCTTTGATCTAAATAATGATTTGAGATGGTCTTGTAATAATTAATTCAAAATTGCTTGAGTGATATTTTGACTGCCATGGGACCCAAATCCTTCTGCTTAATCTTTCAAATCTACCTGCTGTGGTTTTATCCCAAAGCAGTGAGTGCCAAAGATTGACTATATACTACATGATATTGTTTTCCACAGATTTTAAAGTATTTCCCTTAAAGCCAGTGATAATTTTTTTTTCTTTTTCATTTTTTTGAATGGGTAAGAAGCCTCATCAATACCAGGTGATTCATTTAAAGCACAATTACACAGGGAATTCAGCTAATTGATTGGATAACCCTAGATTCATTTAGAAAAACACAGTCCTCAAACCTGAAGTGCTTGGACTTAGTAGTAGTCATGTACCGAGAAGTTTACTTTAAAAGCAAACGTTTAGGTTAATGGGATCCATATGATATGAATTCCTAATAACTTTACCATGGGTGGGCTTATCAAACTGCTTTTCATAACAGAAGTCGGGCCATTTCAAAGGATCTTTCTTCTGAGACTTTCTGAAGACTTTTCTTTCACCCCAGATCTATAGAAAATTCCACTAACTCTCCATTGAGCAAATATTTGAGCTCCCTCTCATGCCATGATTCAAAAGGGTTATTTTCAGAATCTGTATTTTTTAACCCTTTGCTGGCAGGACAAAGTGTTTAATAGACAAATGTGACTCTTTGAAGGGGGAAGAGCTGAGGACAGGAGTGTTTGCAGGGCTGCAGGAGGTTGCATTGCTGTATAGAAGTGGTTGAGTGCTTGGACTAAGGATGTTCCACTTGCCTGTAAACTAAAAGAACCTAAGGGTAATGTGGGCACACTCAAACCCAGGGAAGTCAATGCACATCTTCCAGCAGACCTCTGTGGGTTTTTAATCTGATCCATAGTGAGACTATAATCATTATTTCTAGTTACAGAGAGGAATAAATGAGAACAAATATCCCATAAAGAGGCATTTGAATATTTAGCAATCAAAGAAGCAGGGCTATCTGCACAGTTTGAAGACGAAATTTCCTACACAGAACTATATCATCTTAGAAGCGAGAAGTTGCTGTTACAATAACTAACATTTCTTAATTTCTCAGTAATATTTTTCAGTTAAAATTAGGCTACCTTTTTCAGAAAACATTTTCAGAAAACTGAAACATAGTTTCAGTTACTGGAAACTTCTCTGTTGGGGTTGGAACTTGACGATCTTAAGGTCCTTTCCAACCCTAACTATTCTAACTATTCTATAATTCTCTCTTCTTCCTCAGTTGTATAAACATTGATTGTATACATTTTCTCTCAATATAACTTTTTTAAATTATAGAAAAATGTAGAAATAATTTCAAAAAGCTAAATATGACAGTAGAGTTTTATATAAATGTGCATGTATGTGCATTTAAAGAGAAATTCAGTGTCCTGAAAATCTCTAGGAAAAAACAAGAAATCTGCATCATGGCAGGCATGAAAATGGCCACGATGTTCATTGAAGACAGCACAATAACTCTGTTATTATACTTATTTAATTAAAACAAAACCCCTATCAGTTAGCAGAAGTTGGGGACAGCATTGTAAAACAAAATCATATGGATAAGATTCCTGCTGGGATTGCTTCATGGCCTGAAAAAAGAGAAAATCACTAACTGTAGTCATACTTTACTTTGACCTATGGGGACATTAAAGTGATCTACAAATATGTGAAAAGGGGTGTTCAGGAGTAATTATTTAAGATGACAAAAATAAAGAGGGAGAGAGAGAATCGAAATGGTTCACTGTGAAGGAAAAAAAGAAGGTTATGTTTCAAGGAGAACTTCAGAGAAAAAGCCACTTGCTTGAAAGAGGTTTTCCAATGGCACACACACTGCTGTCACCATTCATAATAAATCACACTAAACACAAATCCTGTGGAAGATTTTGGCACAATCTAACCCAAAGATCTGAGATTCTTTGAAAATTAAAAAAGAAAAAAGAAGTTTAACATTAGTTTGAGTGTAAAAAAAAGAAACTGAAATTAAAAACATAACCTGCAAAAGTCTCAGTAATCACTATCGTATTTGTCTGTAACGTTTGGTCATGCCCTTAAAGCGTATATAGCGGGTTTTTAAGTCCTTAATCATTTGCTGCTTACAACCAATGCTTAAAATGGTTCAATTTCACTGCTGTAAATACTATCCATCCGCAATATTATTGCAAGGAGGTGTATTTGCTATCGCTGTATCCCATTACCACAAGGGATAATGGTACGGCACATTAGGAGCCCTACAAGGTGATGAGAGGCCGGTGCGAAAGTCCGGCTTGTTGATGTACTAAGTTTCCAAACATTAACTAATGCAGAAGGGAAGTCGACACTGGAAAATCTTGTTCTTGACTGTGGTGGGATAGCTGAACACTTCATAACACTATCAATTAATATGCTGCAGACACTGGCCTCCTCAGAGGAGAAGGCCAAGCTGGAAACAGCTCTGAGGTGGGCATGTCACAGGAAAAGATTTGGGTTTGTTGGCAGAGAAGTGTGGAAGATGCCCGTAGATTGCTTGTCAGCACTTCACCTGGCTCCAACCAGGCGCGTTAAATCATGGGATTCAAACCCACACGTGGATATACATGGGTAGGAAAACAGAGTGTTGGATGCTCTACAGCCATGTTCTTCAGATCAACACTGGGTTTCTTCTCTCTTTGTGGGTAGTGAGGAGAACCCATTGAACCTCACCATTCAGAAGACTAAAGCCTTTCAAAAAAAACTCAGCTTCCAAAAAAACCCTTAGGTAGGGATTGCAAAAGTCCCAGAGACTGAATTATCTATGAATCTCACCTCTAGGAGGTCTCAGAATTAACCAAAAATGGTTAGAAGCTCCGATCTCTCATTGCTGGGCTCTGAGATTATTGTGTTAGAGGCTTAACAGGCTTGAAAAGGCTGGGCTGGAGAGGCAGTGAAAGAGAGAACAGTGTTTATTGAGCAATAAAAGAAACATTATGTTTCATTGCTCAGCCAAACTGCCCTACAGAAGCAAATCCCCATGCCTTATAATATGGAGTGTAATAAATACTAATACCATAAAGGGGTCTGTTGGAAACAACCAGCAGGGCCCTATCACAGTGTAACCAAGCCTCCTGTTAAATTAGCGTCTCGCTTGTGCTTGCTGCTTTATTGTCTGATGGGAGCAACTGCCTGGAGGTTTGAATGCCAGCTCCAGTGGGGTTCACCTCCTGCACGGCTGCACTCTGGTTACCCTCTCTCAGGGACATCTCTCCAAGGCCAAGGGTTAGGTTTCCTTCCAAGGATTAAGCGGTAGGCTCATGTCAACAAGGTGGTCGTGGAGATAGAAGCAGAGCAGGAAGGACTTGTGAGGCCAATGGAGAGAGAATCAACTATTTCAAGGCAGGAGATTAATCCTGATAATACTGAGTTGGGCATTTCCCCACCCCACCCCCCCCCCCCCCCCCGGTTGGGTTAAATTCCCCTAGCAACCACAAAGCCTGCCATTAATAAAATTAAAAAACTCAATCATAATTTTCAACCTCTGTGCCCTTTTCAGAGGCAAAAAGATAAATTAAATATAAAATGAAAGACTTGCTTTTTGGCCTTTGTAAACCTCTTCTCACTTTTTCACTTTCCTCCCCATAACTCTGCATTGCTGACCTTCTTCCAGTCACAATGGTCTCGGGAGCACATGCAACATATGGACCTCATTGTCCAATGGAGCAAAGAGGGCATGGGGATACCTTTCCCATTGACCTTTGCCTACGCAGGCTGGGGTACATTACTGACAGGATCTGCACAGCTCTACCTGGGCTGGGCTGCTGCATCTTGAACCTTTGTCTGATATTACAATTATTATCGCAAGTTAAGCTGCCTTCCAGGGTTTATTTGGAACAAAAAAGGGCTTTTTCTTCTAACTGAAGTTTTTGGCTGAAATTTATATTTCTGCTAAGATGATTTAGTTACTGGATTCTGTAAGAAAAGAGTGGTTGAAAACCAAAAGAGAGAAAAATATTAATATATTTGAAGATGCTTTAATTTTCAGAAACCAGAAGTAACTGAAGAACAGTTGTTAAAAATTGGAAAAGTGTTAGGTTTGGGGTTTTTGGCAATAAACAAGAACGTTTCTGTGGAAACTCAGAGTTTTTCAGTTGCTTACAAAAATCAGTGGGGAACTACCACACTCCAACCACTTCTTTTTCATTTTCTTCTGGTCATATAACACCAGGTTTCCATTATCTGGAAATAAATGAGCAAGCCATGGGGTATCCCTGCTCTTTTTATTCACACAAATAATCCCATTAAAGTCCATAGGAGTTCTAGTATCCAGTGGGCAGGTTCTGACCCCAATTGTTTTAACAGTTCTTTTTATTCACACCTCATATTCTAGCTAAAAAATCTTATAGAGCTTGACAGAAGGCTTAAAATCAGAAGTCTGCCCAAGGACAGAATTAGTATTATACACATACATTTTTTGGTTGACTCAGCTTAGGTAAAAAAAAGGAGAAAGTGTAGAAGATGAGCAGATGTCAGAAGTTTGGTGAGCCAGGCTGATACTGGCATACACTTCCTGAGAAACCATAATCAACCCATTTTTTCACCACTTTGCCTCAATTTCCCCATTTATAAAATGGGATTTATTGAACTTCTCTTTCTCATAGAGTGGTGAACATATAGTCACTCGTACGCTTCAGATGAGCAAATGTAAGAGAGTTAACTGCATTTTTCTTCAAATAAATTGAAAATCAGTTGTTTCTTTTGAAAGGATTATCTTTTTAGCATACTACCTTACTGCTACTCAGAGTATTTCCCTTAGCGAATGATGGATGACGCTAGATTCACAAGTGCTGAAGATAAAACAGAAGCAACTGATTCAAAGCAAGTGTGGTCTGTGCACGTTTATGCAGTCCTATGTTTCTCTTTGGAGTTATGTTTGACACAGAGTCAAAACCAGACTTCTGAAATCATTCAATTTTAACCAAATTTCTGAATTTAAAAACCTTTTCCTTACTGTAACATACCACATCGCCAAGAAATTTTTTACTCTTTCCAGGCTGAATTCAAAAAGAAAAAATAACAAACCCTTTTTAAATATCCTATTTATTTATTTGTGTGGTGCCGCATATACAAAGCAAGGTAGCCCCTTCCAACAATCTTCTTTGTCATGACTTTAACCTTATAGTAGCCAAGTAGCTAATTTTATTTCATCCTTGAAAGAAACAAAAGTCACCTCTAAGTTCAGACTAAACATGAGAAATTGTAGCCAGAAAGGAAATTTTTTTTGAGAAAGTTATGTGGGAAGATATAAAAACAGTGGGTTAGAATGGAATGAGTCTTTCAACTCAAGTTTATTGTGTTTACAGTATTACTCAAGTTCTGAGGAAACTAATAACCATCACAAATCTCACCAACATCCCATATTTTAGGGCTTGAGTTGTCTAAACTTTCTGCTAGTTTAAAGCCCAACAACAAAGAAGGTTCTTGAAAGAATAAGCTCCAATGTTAAAAGTACTATGACATACAGAGATATATGACCTCACTCTTGGGTAACCAAAGTCTCCAATGCAACTTTAGCAACAAATTTCTTCCCCTCCTTACAACCTCTCCTACATCCCATAATAACTCTATGTTTCAAAAGTAAGGCTCCACATCTGTAATATATTATGTGCATAATTTGCAGTTAATTACAAACCACATTGATTAAACCACTGCACAACAATTAAACTTGATTAGTTTTTTTCACAGTGCCTTCACTATTTAACTGAAACACGCCAAGTGTCTTATCAGCTCTAATTGAAACGTTCACTGGAGATGTTTAGCTTAAAGTGTGATCACCATTTCTTTCCAATTTCAGGTGAAGGCAAAACTGGGGATTAACAAATGTGTGTCAGTCTGTGACCCAGCGTGAGCCACTTTGCATTCCCAATTGTTTCCATGTGTATGTCAGCAAACGTTCATCTCAATGCTATAAATAGATGACCAGGCTGCCCCCACCATGAAATCAGACAAGTTCTGTAGCACTTAGCAGGAATGGGGTTTCAGCTGTTATTAAGGGTTCAGCTGTGAAATTCAAAGAGTATATTGAGTTTTCAGTAACATGGATAATAATCTGAGGCATTATTTTCCTTAAGAACAAGACTGTAGCTGTTATCAAAAATGACGGAATTTCACAGACTTTGGCTAATGAGGAATCTGAAGAAGCCTAACTATGTGTACAAATAATTTGAAGCTCATAGTTACGTTTAGGGAGTTTTCTTTTTTTCCCTAAATTGGCTGGTTTGGGTATTGTATGTTTATGGATTTAACGTGTTTGATTCTTTTTCTCCAGAGAAAGAAATGGCGAATATTGGATACCTTGAAAGCGTGTTAGATACTATGGGTATTAGACCTTGGAGCTAATCTTTGTATGAAATAACAAAGTTAAATATCACTTCGATAAAGTGCAGTCTCACTGGGGCTCAATTTACAAAAGAAAATATAAATTAAAGGAAAAGATAAAATAGATTCCCTAGCTGTAGTTGATCAACCTGATGAAACAAAACAAGTAAAAATAAAAAAATCCATGTTCACTGTTGCATTTCAGTGCTGTTAGTGGGATAAAAACTCCAAAAATCACTGAATATTTTAATTTCTCTGATAATGTTTTCCCCACAGTTCCAGACTTAGTCGACTGTTACCTAAACTTCTATATCTTTACTTAATGTTCCCTCCATTTTCCAGATAATTGAGGACTTTTTATATTTAATTCAAATACTGAAAAGAGAAAAGAAAATGCACCTTATCTGTAAACCTGAATACAATGAAATATGTAGAAGATGGAGCTCAGAGACACAGGCTGTACTCGTAATTCTGCTTTAGTCTTGCATCTAACTGTTTAAGGTTGCAATCTTTTTTTTCAGGAGAGAGTACTTAGTTCTTTATTCTATTAAATTTCTTCAGCAATACTTAAGTCTTTGTGGGGGCTTTTAAGCAGTAAGCTACTTCTACAAGTGGTAGGTTTCAAGCATGCAGATAAGCAATTTCTCATTTTTCAGCAGCATATAGCCAATTGTTTTAAAAATGTGCTTTACTGGCAGAAAAATGTATTGCAGTTTTTTGATTGTCACCAGATCCACCAGTGATTGAAGTCTGTTGAATAAATTCATAGGACAATGCTTTTGGCAGATTTCACAATACGTCTCTTACAAAAATGATGTGACTAAAATGATGCTCATCTCTTTCCCAGCTGATAATACTGCTTTGGTTATTTTCCCATCCATTACAGGGGAGAAAAGAAAGATTCCTGTGAAATCTTTCAAATAATAATATCAAGCACGAAATATTTTCCTTCAGGTCACTCAATCTGGCAACTGTCAAAACTACGCTAAAGAAGTTCAGTGCTCATGCACAGTGACACAAATCAAGTTACTTTATTTTTGACCCTTTTGGTTTTTTTTCCTCTCTAATGAGTGAGAAACAATAAAAATAGCAGCTCACAATTTAACTCCAAACATGCTCTGTGCTCCTCAGCAAAGTGGGAAAAGCAAAACTTCCCTTTTTGATACCTACCCAACACATCTCTAGGTGAGGTCCCCCTTAACAGACCAGCTATGGCGTGACGGAACACATCTATTTTTAAACAGCAGGAGAGTTCAAGACCTGTGCAATAATTAACATCAAGCCCCCTTCCAGTGTTCCCAGTGATTCCTCTCTGTGAGCACGAAATGCCATAAAGTGCTGCAATGTTGCCTTTATGAATGGCTTGCTTGTCTCCCTCTCCCCTTTTTTCACCCCACACTTGTCCAGCGGCCCAAAGCAGTTTTAGCAGATATGGCAGCTCACATTAATTAGGAAAATGTGAACATGGTTTTACTGACTTGTACCCTGCGTGCTGGCACTTTGTTGGGTTGGGTTTTCTCTCACTGCAAAAGTTCTTGTTTGTGAAAAAGAGAGAGAACAAGGAACTGTTTTTATTCTCAGACACATGGCTCTGGGCACCTCACATGCTTAAACAAGAAAAATAATTGGTCAAATTTAAATACACATTTCCCAATATAACCCAAATGCAAAAGCTCTCTCCATCACCAGTGGCTCCAACTCCACTTCTGGGCATGCTGAAACATGCAGCTTCTGGATCCTACAGTCAGAGTCTGGATCCAGGGGTACTTTCTGCAGGTAGCATTCATCTCTGAAATAAATCCATATCTGGGAGACAACAAGAATCTGTTTGAGTTCCCTTCTTTGTGTCACCCTCTGAAGGGACAAAATCGATGCTCTGTGCACTCAGAGAAAGAAGAGCTTAGGAAATGTTGGAAGAGTTTGTTTAATTAGGTGGCCTGGCACTTCATTTCAGAGGTACTGCTGGCAAATCACCTACCTTTCTTCCAGGGTTGATGTTAAAATCTGTTTCCACGTTTTCTTTTGGGGAAAAGGAAAAAAAAAAAGGGAAAGAAAAGTTATCCTTCACCCTTTCCAGCAAGGCAGGAAAGCTTGAAACTGAAATGGTGGCTTTATGCCCAGACAGAGAGGAACTGAAGTAAATATGAGCAGGGTTAAGAATTTTCTTTATTAGGAGCACCTGCTCCAATTTTATATGTAGTATTGCTAAAAATTCCTTCATTACACTGTGCTCAACTCTGTGGGAGTTCAGTGAAGCCTTTGGTGCTGAGAAAACTTAAACTAGCCCTTTGGACCTCTCCAGAGAAAGGTTTTCCTTGCTGTCATCTGAATAAATTGAATGTGTCTGAAGGTAACGGAATGACAGATCCGCATGTGATGCTCCCAAGGACAGCTGCCAGTGAAGACGTGTGTCTGGCCTTACTGTGGATGGGAAGGTGAAAAAATGAACCGGCAAAACTGCTCTATTTGTGAACTTTCATGGAAAATGACAATTTCTGCTGGTTTTGCAGGTAGCTGCACACCTCCTGGGTGTATCAGGTACACCTTAAGATCAGCAGACCCTTCTTGCACCTGCTCAAACACCTCCTCAAGCAGAGTGTTTCAGACAAGATGGATTATGATCTTATTTTGTGATGCACCAAATTTTGATTTACTTTTTTTTTGTCACTGTGATGGGAGAAAAACAAAGTTTTAACAATAGGCAATATATTCTCATTAATCAGGCTGACAGAGCTGGAAAAGACAATACATCAGCTGGGCCAGATCCCTGGGTATCAAGCAAGAAATCACAAGTTAATTTCTGGGCAAAAAATGATAATTTCATGTTTAGCTTAGTGACATTAATAAATTAACTTGAAACTGATAGAGACAATGGCATTCTTTGATATTTTCTGAGTGTAAAGCAATTAAGGACTAATCCTGTAAACTGTTCTATTTTTGTAGTTAAGGCTTGTTACCCACAGATTGCTCAAACCTTCTACTACTGCTGCCGAAGTTTAGCTCTCTAGAGGCTTTTTGTCATGGTTGTGATGATCCAAGGGCACACGTCATGTCTAAGAAAAGGCACAGTCTCTGCTTACAAGCCCATTTCCAGCTAAAATCTGTAACTGTATTTTTACATGGCCTCATGAAAAGAGGTGGTCTTCAACTTTGGAAGTTTTATCTCGGTGTTGACAATGAGTCTCTCAGAGGCCCTGGCTGTTTCTTCCTTTATTGCACCTTGCTTTCCCCAAATAGACGATGATTCCTCCGTTAATGGTCTGAAAAGAATGTTCACAATAAACTTTTCAACTAGGTCAAAGCCTTTAGATGACAGAAGTACTTTAGGAAGTGCTGTTCGAGTGCTAATAAAAATGATCACACATAAGGAAACAGCAGTCTGCTGGAGATGGCCAACAGATTTAGTCAGCTGCCATGTTTTTCACAAAATACCTCCTCAGCTGCAGACAGATTCATTATACATCAGTCTGATGCCTCCTATAGGGGTTCAGTAAATGGTCATAAGGCAATTAAACAGCCCATAATCCTGGCATGGCCGGTATGGGATACTGCTGTGGAGAAGATGACAAAAGGTGGCTCTGCATGTGCTGAGAAGTGGAAGAGAAAGTTTGGAGGTGTAGAGACAGCCAAGGACCCAAGTGGATGGGAAACGATTGTGGCTTCCTCAGTGTTGTCTCTTTTCTTTTTAATTGTTTATTATTTCTCAAATGTGACGCTTACCATCAAATTGAAGGTGAGGAGGGTGGCTGGTGGGAGCAAGGATTCAGTGATGCCACCACGGTGCAAGGCCATGGTAAACCAGAGGGAGGTGACTAGCAAAAGAGGGAGATGAAAATGTTTGCCAGTGTTCTGGCTGATGGAAGTTCATTTAGTCTGTAGCATGACTTTGGCTAACTGTGCAGTACACCTAGGGAAAATCTAACACTGGGAACTGGTCATTTCTGTGGTGAATAGTGGTATTTTCAGAAAGACTGCCTTGACAATAAATTTTATCTGAAGGTCTGGCTCCCTCATGTCCCCTGTACGTGCTGGAATAACCCTGTGTTACTAGACAGCCTCTGCTAAATGCCACATTTTTTTCCAGGCCTTGCAATGGTGGCTTAGGTTCCCCAACACAGCAAAAGGTGGTTTTCTGTCTTCATTTTGTTTTTGTATCAGACCATTAAAACCACAGTCCTACTCCACAAAACACTGATCCAGTATAAACTGGGAAATGAGACAGGAATGCTGCAGTGAATCCACACCTGACCTCAGACAGCATTCACTGCTTGTAGACCCATGGTGAGCATCGGCATCCAGCACATGGGAAGTTGCTCCTGCAGCTGAGAATGGGTGAAAAACAATTGCATGAGGCTCCTGAGATCTGCTGCTTCATTCAGTTGTTTCCCCAGGAGCTGGCATAGCCTAAGCCTAGGAACTGGCAGGGATTTTTGCTTCACTGGGACAGAAGTAACATTCTCAAACTTACAGAAATTACAATGCTTTACTAGGGGATAAATCTAACGGGATTGTATCCAAACGGTCTATCTGCAGATTTTAGCCACAGATGTATCTCATTTTCTTAATACCTAAACTGCTTAGAAGCTTTAGCATATTTATTTTCCTTTCACCCCTGCAACGTAGAGATACACTGTCCCTATTTTACAGCTGGGAAAGTTACTTACAAACAGACTTAAGTGTATGTATTCACGGCAGTCACTGAGTAGAACGGAATTCAGCATGGCTGAAAAACCCACCTGAGAAGCTGGGTAAATACTTGGGCAAGTAGCTCAGTGGTCAATGCCAGGAGTACCTGTGCTAATTCACTGAAAACAGCCTTAAGTGCATCTACTTGCACTCCCTGCAGGGTAGAAATGGTTTGAATGACTCACACAAGGTGATGCAGTGAGGCTGGAGCAATGCTAGGAGCTGATCTGTGTTCCCAAGATTGGTGCTGGCTGAAGACTGCTCCTGTCTGATCCCTGCTCAGTGGGTAGGGGCTTGCTGGCCAGGAGCACTGAATTATGTGATGGAAGCAGTACATGAGGTAGAGGCACTAAAATCCCTGGGGTTTGCATTCTTTCCTCTTTTTACCCTGTAGCAGTGTAAGAAGTATCCACCAGTCCAGACCAAATTATCAAACCTCCTGTCCCTTCCCATCTCCCAATCAATCAGTCAAGCTCAGTGAATTCACTGGTTTTCTTCAGAGACTAGAACAGGGCCTTTTATGAAAGCAAGGGCACAATGATAAATCAGATCAGCAACACATACATGAGTGTGGCACCGCAGTAGAGACCATTCCTTGAGTCCCAAGTCATAATTAACTCCCTGAAGGACAGAAACCTGACAGGAAATCCAAAATCTCTTTGCAATCCACTAAACATTACAGGAATGAATGGCTGGCACAGGGAAGGAATGTTGGCTGGAAGTGGGGCTTTTGGGTTTGAGCTTTTCCTGGGCTGTGTTTATTTAGCATATAGCTTGGAGACACTTGCTGTTTCATATCAAGGAATGGAAGTAACAGAGATAGCATGGCACTGCAAGACGGAAGGGTTGCAGCTCAATCTGCTGTTCCCTGGAGTTAATTTCTGCACCTGCACAATGCCTCAGGTGGTGTTTAAAACATTTAAAGCATTTGACTGTGAGGTTATGTTGAAAAGTTCAAAACATGGCTGCCCTGCAGGTCTTTGTACTCAGACCGTGAAGTCCAAGGTGTGATTCCTCATGGATTTTTCTTTTTCTCATGGTGAAATGGAAGTAAAACCCTAAAAAAAAAAACAACATATCTGAAGCTTTCTCCTGCCAAACCGAAAAAAAAAAAACAAAAAAAAAAACAGAACCAAACCAAACCACTGCACTTCAGATTCAGTTTCCTTTAAGGACAGGAAGACAGAAAGACAAGACATATAATGTCCTGTAACCACTACCAAAAGATGTTCAGATACAACATGGTGAGGGTCCTACATGATCTAAAATAGAACATAAATTATTAGACTTAGTGAAATAATACTGCTTCAGAACAGCTGCATATTGTTCCCTTCCCCAAGAGCTCTTGGTGCTGCTAAGCTTCCAGTCGCAGCCATTCTTTTACATGTGGTGACATTTCCCATTCTTTTCCCCTGTATGAACCAAACACATTTGAGACATCACTTTTGGTCAGCTCCTTTCTACATCTCCCTCTCTAGGCAGGACCAACCACTCTCTGAGACTGAATGCCTGATGCCTGCTCTGTACCAAAGCAGCGGAACTGAAATAGCAGATGGCTCAATTTTATGAGGCGTTACCAAGCCCTCAGTGTTGAAACCCAGGTGATGAGTTTCCAATCAGATAAGGCAATGGTAATTCCAGATGACCCTGCCATCAGTTGCAGGAATCGCCATGCAGGGAATGTTGGGATTAGGTTTCACTTGAAGCCTGGACACATTTATAATGTTTCAGTAAATGAATAGGGAGTACTGTGACCCAGCTGGGAAATTTATGGCCTTGGTTGTGGCTCTGACAGGACTTTGGAGTGAGATACCATGGGCTTCGGGGGTGGAGGCTCATCTTAAACTTAAATTGGGGTGGGGGTAGAGGTGAGAAGCAGAGATAAAGCAGCTGTTGAAAAGCTTAAGCTGTGTGTCTCTGGCTAAAAGCAACTCAAGAGGACATGCTCACTAGGGTGTCAACTGTCTACAAAGTACTCAGTAATTGAAAAATATTATAACTGGACCGTAAAGACAGAACAAGACATTGTGCTGGGGAGAGGGGGTCCAGGCACTTGCTCATAAAATGTGCAAATTGAAGTCTTTGTAGAAGGCAGAAGAGGAGGAATAGTTTCATGGGAGGAGAGGTTGTTCCTGACAATGTCCAGCCATCGCAAGGCTCGAGTCGTGCTGTGCCACACAGGGACCTTTCACTCCACCATCTGCCATCACTCAGCTTGTTTTCTCTCAAGGTTGGATCAGGGGATTTATTGCACCTTTTGGATTTCCAGCAGCATCTGTTACAAAATCTAACATAAACTCATCAAGAAATGGAAGCTAATCTTTGCCTAAGCTACATACGATGATATGCTGTGAGATTCCTGGCTGATACCTCAAAAAACTTTCCTTAAAAACAGAGAAAAAGTAGGGTTTAAAGATTTACTGGGACATTTACAAATGTGATAACATTTTTCAGCCTGCTTTGTTTTATGATAAATCGTTTTATATTGCCCCAGAAAACCTGGGAGATGATGACCAGAAGTAGAATATTTTTTGGCTTTGTCATTAGAAAATCAGACCCAAAGTGTTTCAGCTATGAATGGAAGGAAACTTAAAGCACACAACAATCTGAGGCAACCAGTCAAAACAATTGCTGTGGTTGTCCAAACAAAACCAAAAATGCCTATAAGTAAATAAAAGATGTATTTTGTAGGCCACCGAGAAGGTTTTTATTTCCACCCTTCTCCCTTTTGATACCAAAGATTTATTCTTAATTGTTTTTTTCAAAGAATGTAGTGAAGGCAATAATATTTTTCCCCCTCCTTTTTTTTTTTATAAAAAACATGAATGTTTGGAGAAAGGCCAAGTGTTCACGCTTTGTTTTATTTGAAAAATTTCAACCAGCTGTACCTATGAAACTGGAAACCAGGTAAAAATTGCCCTGATCTGAGTTTTTTTTGGAACTGAAAAGTCAAACAAGGTTCATTAGAATTTTTTTCAGTTTCCAACTAACTGTCCCAGGCTTGTTGGAGGCTGGACCTGGATAACAATATCATAGGAAATCATGTTGACTCAGCTGAGTTTCACTTTCGATTTTGCTGACAAATCTGAAATCCCAAGTTCTGTAGCATTTATACCAAAACCAAACTGAAACGTAGACGAAAGACCTTTCTGACTAATTGATACCGAAGAGTCAAGTTGCACAGAAATTAAATTGTGGTTGCACTGAACTAATTAGTTTTGCCATTGATATGATTGGGAATTGGAGCTTACCCTGAACATTCACCGTCATATCAACCTGACCCCTGATGCAATAATCCTAAATAAACCATGCTGACTATTTTCTAAAATAATTACCCTATTTTTAATTCTTCTGACTGTGAAAAAGCTTGTCAATATATTTCAGTGAACAGTAGTTATTTGTTGAAAGCCAGCATAGCTTAAGCCACCTTCAAGTTTAGAGGAAGAAGAATTGGGTAAGTCTACCCTTTCTTTTCTTACTAGTAGCTTCAGAAAACTCCCTGAGAGTCACCTTTTTGCACTCCATGTTAACACCATCTTTACTGCTTAATTTCTGATCCATGAGTAGAACCCATAAGAATTAAGATGAATTCTATGAATCAGGTACACAAAAATAACTGAAAAATACAATAAAAGCAATTTTCAGTCTCAGTTCAGTTGCAAATGTCTTCAGATCTTTTTTCAGTGCCCATAGTCTTGCAATCAAAGTTTGAGTGATGAGATACCAAAGCCTCAATCAACTTCAGGACCCCACATCATATAGTTCACCTGCAGCAAGAAAAAACAGTGGATACTCTGAATACGCCGCAAACTGAAATCAAAGATGCCAAGTCTGTTTTTTCAGGCCAGTGTACACCTATGCAGTAGTTTCCCTGGAATCTGAACCATCTCATACAGCACAGAACACTGAAAACCTGCCAGGAATGATAAACATATCCCATTTTTCTTCCCTTATCTGTTTGCATTTTGCTAATATCACCTCTCAACCCCTTCCGCTCACTTCCAGTGGCTATTATCAGCAGACAGCAAAGAAATCCTTCCCAACCAACATGTCTGCAATTTTTGTCTGGGAAGTTTTCTCACCCATGCTCTTTGTGCACATAAGACATGATTTACATGACCGATGATAAGGGGATTCACTATTGAACTTTAATGAAGATCAATCATGTAAGAGGTAAAATATTGGGATGGAGGATGACACAAGTTCTTGAAACTCTGATTACATGACAGTCACCAAAATATATTGCCACAGAAATCAAGAAACACTTTGCTTCGACTTGCTGAGTGGAGGTTTAACATTAGCTGAAACCCGCATGCTAGTATTTGTCGGAGCACTGATGTTCTTTGCAGAATAGTCTTCATGGACTGCAGTAAAAACAAAAAATCCAGAGGGATGGACAAAGTTTCCATCGATTTCGAGTTCCAAATCATTTTGTTTTGTATTTTATTATTACATTATATATGTCCATTAAAAAAAAAGTGAATACACTCTGTTGCATTGCATATATAAACAAACTGGAAAGCTCTTGAGTAATCTCTAGAAATGAATTTAAATGAGTACAGCTTTTTTACTTAATTGTACATATTTTATATTCTGAGTGGAGGGAGGGCATTTGCCATCAGCACTTCTTTATTCAATGTTCAAAATTAATTTAATAAATACAGCCTGGAAAGCAGTGCAGCTTTCAGCATGATAAGTTCCCAAGCTTTAAGGCAAACTATGAAACATATATATCATTAGTAGTAATATATATGAACTAATACAAATTTTTAATGCTACAGATGCCGTGATGTTCAGGTGGGAATAAGAATATTTTAAAATAATGCACTCTAGATAGAAACTCAGCTCAGTAATTTTTGCTACAAATGTGGGAGTTGCTGAGGGAGAAGCCAATATTGCATTCCTCAGGTCTAGGGCAGAAAAAGTGGAGGAGTTAAGATGAAGTACAGATTTTCTTCTAATCAAATCCAGAAGACATGCTGTAAACCTTATTCTAAGAGATCCGCTAAGTCTGCAGCATGAACATGACAGGCAGCCAAAATTGTGGATTTGATCATTTAAAAACCTGTAGATTCCTGGGGTTTTGGCTACATTAAGGACTCTGAGAAAAGACATGCTGAAAATTGCTGAGGGGTGTTACCAAATCAAGCTGCCAAAGGCTTAGTCTGCCTCAGTAATACAGAGAGCAGCTGGTTGAGCTAACTCCCAGTTAATTACCTCTTCATTTCTGCAGTCACTCCATAGTTTGTTTAGGGCAAGGTGGACTGGAGGGTTTGGTGCCCAAATAATTCAATTCGTTCATTTGCTATAGAAAATTAAAGTTGGAAAATAAAGACCTCATTATTGTACATATTTTTTCATTTAATTCGTTATGGGCATATTACAAAATGGCTTTGTAATTTGGGTAATCATACACAAATGTTGGGTTTTGCTGCAGCATATTCAGATCAAATACTTGTTTGGCTGAACCTGGCAGGCAATGCTGATGCAAGCCCAGCTCACTGAAAGTGTAGAGGTGATTGATTAATTGCTCCCATAAATCTTACAGCCCCTGATCCTGATGTCTTTTCAGACTCTGAATGGGGTAGGACTTTCGGTGCCCAGGGTTTGAAAGGCACTTTTTATGTGGAAGTCAGAAGGAGCATAGGGACCAAAGCACTACAGACACACTCCCATCCAAGGAAGAAAATGGAGATATGGCACATCTTCCTGTCATGTAGTAGGATCATTGTAGAACTGTTTCACACAGTAAAGATTTTCCAAGTCCTTTGTCCCATCTACTTTATATAAATACTCCATTGTAAATCTTAAGGTAGCAGCTAAGTACTACAGTTAGTCTTAACTTCTACTGCTCAGCATAATCCCTATAGATTATCCTAAATAAGTGCTCTTTTCTTTGTTGTTTTTTATACAATACAAAATTGAAGTCTCCTGCAGTGCCAGCCTTGTTTTAACTCTGCAGCACATCTAAAATCAGCATTTAAGGAATGTTTAAATTGTAAAGTCAGGCTCTGAGAAGATTAGGAAGTGCTTGGATCCAGAATACCCAAGCAACCTTAAATTGGCCCCATTCTATAAAGCCTTTAAATATCTGATTGCTACAAGTTCATGCCCCTTCCAACTACTGGGAAAAAGGAAAAAAAAAGAGGCAAAACCTGAAAAAACTAGTCCATTTTGAGTCACAGCTTGTATTCATTCCTGCTGTACTTTCCATCCAAGGCTTTGGATGAAGTAGGGGGTCGTATGGAAAAAACGCAGTGTGATTGTGTAATCAACATTTTCATGTGCGGAACCATAGCAGCTCCTAGCAACTGGGGAGAGCAGATGGAAGAGGGTTTGTACCCTAACTTTGACAACTTACTGTGTGAAATTAGCCCACTCTTCTCTCAGGAAAGATCTTGAAAGCTGATATTAATTAATTTTTCCTCAGTGATGAGAAGTTGTGATGGGAGATTGAAGAGTCACTTGAAAATTTAATACTCCATTGACTATTTCTGTCTCGTAACCATTTTACTCCTTCACTTGTTATTCCCCTCATAAAAATGAAGCTTGAGCTTCTTCAAGAAAACACATCTCTGCTCTTCAAACGATACAAACGCTTCTTCTTTCATATTTTCTATTCTATACTGAGAGTTAGAGACCACTTGTAATGTCTGTTGCAAGATTCCGACCCACCTGTCCAAATCATCAGGTGCTTCTTCATCCCCAGCCTTTTCCAAACCCTATTTTAGCTTTAAGTTTAAAACCAAGCAACAACTAACACACACACTCAAAACCTTACCTTTGCTTTGTTCTATTTTGTTCTAAACAGCCTCTTCTAACTACGGTGGTTGGGAGGTCTTCACTAGCCTTTCCAATGCCTGACCTGACATCTGTTTTCTGAAGGACTTACTGGAACAATCTGCCCAACAAATGATCCAGCTGGCTGAGTATTCCAAGGTGTTGGATTATAGTGCAACAGGCACAAAAGACATTCTTGTGGGTTTGACACGAAAACAGAAGCAGAAAATGCCATTTAGTGTGAAGAGTTCAAGTGCCACTTTGTTTACGAAACCAAGTAGGCCATTGTAAGAAAGATGACTATTTTGCACTTACATCTTTTCTATGTTCTCCATCATCCTCCACCCAAACTCCCCAAACAGGACAAAAATATGCAAAATACAGTAAAATGCCTTACATGTTTCATCTAGCTATAATTTTTGATAATTCCAGGCTAGTGCTTTGGAAGAAATGACCAAACTTCATTCACTTGATGTTGTGAAATCTTTTGAAAGTATGTTTCCAGCTGACTTTCCTACTGCTGTACTCGATTTGCCTGAAATGGTTTTGGCTTTCACAGTCTGGGTATGTTCAACATGGCCACGAGGGGTTTGGAAGACCTCACAGCGAAGACCTCCTACAATCAATGGTGAATGCTGCCCCTTCAGTTACAAAATAGCTTCTTAACTTCGAGTAGGTATTGCATCAGTGTCCCAGGAGAGGGATCTGCTCTTGGAAGGGTCTGCTTTCCTTGGGCACTCTCAAGATCTTGACCATTCATTCACCAGATGGCTTTATGTGAGCATTGTGCCTGTTCACTCCAACATCCTCTCAACATCTGAGGGTGTTTCCATCCAGAGGATGGACAGCTGTTTCCAAAGCTGAAGATTCTGTGTGGAGAAAGCCTGAATCATTTCCCTTTATTCAGAAATTATATTAAACCAAAACAAACACCAAACCCAAAAAAACAACCCAAAAAAACCCTGCATTGCTTAATCCAGCTAGAAATTTAAATGTCAGGACTCCAACTGGAGCACAGCTCACAAGCCTCTGGTGTTACTATATTGTTCCAGTGACAAACCCAACCCATGAAGTGGGTTGATCAGATTCCAGTTGATTAAAGATGCTCTCCAGAAGAACATTCTAATTTGGGGTTGACAAAGGAGTGGAAACTATGTCTGTTTCCAATAAAACTCCTTGCCTCTTTGCCAGACACTGAAGAAAAAAGACCTGTCTTCAAACTCCTGGCCATGAACTTGCTTCATGTTTTAGCACTGCCTTTCTCCTTTCCTTTGTGCTGCAAACATTGCGAAGAAATTGCCAGAATGTGATCTGCATGCGAAACCAGTATGTCCATTGATGCATTTCTTGTTTCTTCCCCCACTCCAGTAGCAGCACATTAATCTGACCTGGGCTGCAGGTTACCTCTCTTTTTTCATGCTAGTCCAGTAAACTCCAAAGGCACAAATTGGGAAGTGATTTGGCTGGAGATGTTATTCATTCCTCTGTAGACACCCCTAATTGCACTGCATGTTGGCCTAGCCTTTGAAAAATGCTTTGGAAGAAGGTGGCACATGGAATTTGGTTATTGCTTTCTCATGACAATGCTGAAGGTGATGATTGCCCTGTAGTGCAGTGCATCATGCTGGATTCATTTAGCATATGTACCCTGAGGTCTGTGATTCATTCACTGCATTGCAACGTGCTTTTTGGAATCACACTCCAGCAGTGACTTTCTGACATGCGGTTCAAATACTCATTTCTTTTCAGACCATACTTTTATTACAGTGAGTAGATCTGTATACAGCTTTAGACTGCTGCAAATTTCCAAGGGTCACGTCCCAACAAGTATCACTTTCCAATTTCATTCCCCTCAAGAAATTCTGTCAACAGCTTCTCCCAATTCCATTAATCTTGTGTTTTACCATCTTAAAGCCTCCCATTCTCTCAACTCCCTTAAAGATGTGACCAGTGTTTCTCCTTGAGTGCTGACAATTGCTTTCTCATTCTTACGTGGAGCTGCTCTCCCTGCTAAGAACCACATGCAGTTTTCAATAATACCTATTCATCGGTAATGTATATAGTGAGCCAGGTCTGGATTTCCACACTGAGGTATTGATGTATTTTACATACCTTTCCTTTCTCAAAAGGGATTTTCTGTCTCTGAGCACTAAATATGAGAAGCATTTTTCAAATTCTTTGACAGAATGCTTTTAACATATCAGTAGGGTTAATAAATCTTTCCCATTTGTTCTGTTCACTTTTATTCATAGTGAAGTGTTGATCAGGAACAAGCAGGGATTGTGAGGACAGTTCTCAAATGAAAGTGACAAATGGTGTTACCGGGATGCTGATACAAATGGTTTTGCTTGGATCTGTGGGCCATTGGCCCCACGGATTTTCTCCCAGCAGCAAGGAAACCCAAAAAGAGAACTTTTAACCACACCAGACCACCAACCTGTCAGAGCCCTGCCTTTTCAGAGCTGCTTTTCTTCACACTCTTTTTCACTGTGATGCTCCTGAATAACACAAGTATTTTACCTCTCCAAAATGCAAGCAGTTGATGGACTCAGAATGACTGATTTCAAGGAGAGATGGGTTACATAAGGTACAATAACACTGATGCAAGGGGAAAACCTTGGAAACTCAATTTCACCTTCTGTCCATGCCTCAAATCTGGAAAATCCAGAGCGTCACCCCTGCATTGACTAATTTTCTTTGTAGTTATCCCTCTGTATGTATACTCTTTATAGATACCTTAAGACTGTGCAACAATTAAATCAGTTTCTCCTCAGACATACAGATAGACTTCTTTGTTCCTGTGTGTCTTGGTTGAAGGATAATTTGTGAATCCTGCAAAAGCTCATGCTTACAAGTTGCCTATGGGATGGCCCTCAGAGCAGTACAATGAAATGGGACCATCATATACACAGACTTAAGCACAGTCTTCACAGAGACCTTTTGGCAGGTCCTTTGGCAGGGTGTGTGATGGGGCCTGGGTTTCTGTAAAACACCACACTGAAGCAGAGCAGAGAGTTAACAGAGGACATGGAGACAAGAATGTTCAGGAGTGCCACAGCATGTTTGAGAGCTACCTTTGGAAGAAATAGAGATGCTCAAATAATAGATATATTGCAAAAGGTTTACACTTAACAGCATTTTTCAGCCACATATCTCAACTGATATTAGAAGGATAAGACAAACTCCCTGCTCTGCTGTCACAGATGAGTCACTGGAGGACAGAGAGGTCTCCCATGTCTCACATTCTCCCATGTCTCACAGTGCAAGAACTGAGGTCCAATATCAGACCTGATATTCTTATTATCTTGTTCTATTGATCTAAGGAATTAGGAAAGTGACAAGAAAATAACAAATACAACTCACAAAAATTGACAAATAAATAATCAGCAGAGGGTAGTGGAAAGAACAAATATTCAATGAAAGGGAAAAAAAACTAAAAAGATTAACACTGACAAAAATCTGAGATATTACTACAAACAGCAAGACTAATTTTTTGCAAGTGTAAGTAAATATGGGGGAAAATGGGCTACTGTGATATATGTGGAAGATGACATCGAGGAGGTAAGTGCCCGTCTGTGATCAGTTCACACTGGAGTACCTGCTGTCCCTCATTACGTGGAAAATGTTGACTGATCTGGGGATATTCAAAGAAATCAGCAGGATAAAGAACAGTAAAACCAATGGAAAATTGAGAAGCTGAAAGCTAACATATCCTAATAACCTCATTTTTGATAAGACACAAAGCAGAGCTATCACTCTATAAATGCTCATGGGGGGGGGGGGGGAAGTACAAAACAAACCAAACAAATAATTTCTTATGGAGAAAGTCTCAATACCTCAAGTCCTTTCATGAAGGTGGGATCGAGAGACTTGGGCTGTGAATAATCTTCTCAGATACTGGTAAGAGGTCTCTCATTTAAGGCTTTTAAACCAGCCATAGGTTTAAAACCAGCCGTTGGGGATTATCCTCAATTGGCAAAGAAACAGCCTGGCTGACCCAATCAATTTTCCATTTCTAGTTGCCACGAGCCTGTAATTCTGTGACTTTTTTCTCTGTTGCTCTTCATATGAAAAATCTTCCCCGCATGCCGTTTTGGGTTATGTAGTCAAAAACCCCCATCTGGTCACTGGAATTCCTGTGTAAGATTTTGGTGACACACTGTGCTTTTGTCAGCCTTAGCAAGGAGGCAGCGACCGTGCATGTGATCCACCGAGGAGAACGGAATGTCAAAATGAAGTTGTGGCACGAGAAGAGACGGCAAAGTTTGGAGTTGGGAGACTATTCTTAGTGGCCAAAGATTGTTCCAAGGTTAAAAGAACACACAATTCTGGGGGAAGGTAGGGGGAATATTTGCCCTCCCTGGAGGAAATCCAAAAGGACTGCAGAATAAGAGGTCAGAGGAGCAAAGGGAGGGGAGGGCTATCTGTGACACAGCTGTTTTTGAAAACAGAAGGTAAAAGAAAACAAGTTGGATGGTAATCCCTTACATCGTATCCCGCTGAAGCGCTTTTTAGAGTGGTGGACTGGAACATATGTACAGTCATATTTAAGGCATTGGACCACCTACATCTTAACAGGTCCGCAAATTGATGTTAATGAAGCCATTTATGTTTTTAAGAAAAAAATTTAAATTCAGCTGGAAAAATAGAATGAATGCTGGAACACTGGCTTACTTGTTCAAACCACCTTTCTAAAGCAGTATTTGATACATTTGCTGGAGAAAAGAGCAGAAAGGACAAAACTGTCTAAGGGACGATATATCTCAGGCAATACTTTCCTTCAGCATGTTTCTGACCAGCAGAGGAAGGCCTTAGGTTGTATTAGTGACAAAATCTTGCACAAAAAGGGGAAACAGCAGTTTACATTTTTGGCAGAAAAATGAACATTTGAGCAGTGTAGGATCCTTTTGGAGACATTTACTGGAGATGAAAATTGCTAATGCAGCAATATCTATTCGCTGTAAATTAATTATGCCTAGACTGGGTTAAGAGATACTTTGAACTCCATAAATCTAATGTGATTTTTCTCTTGAATTTATCTACAAAATAAGGTGACTTTTTTTCTTGTGGGACTATTTTGTTTGCTCACTTTTTCAAAAGGAAGGATAGCAACTTAAAATTTGAAGCAGGAAAAGGCACAGGAGACACCTAATCTTGCTACATTTTTTTTTCCTCTGAAGATCTGCAAGCTTTCTCCAAGGAAATGTGTAGTGAATGATTAAGCTACATATAAAAACAAAACAGCGAGTGTTACCCAGTGTGTGCACAAGTCAAACTGCCTTTTTATGCGGGTTAAGAACGTGCTCAGAATTGTTTCTTTTCACCTGCCAATCCACAGTTACCCACACAAGCCTTGGATGTGTATACAAGCCTTTCAAAGGTTGCCCTCTGTATTTCAGGACAGAGCAGAAAGCCAATATTGTTCATTTGAGGGCTATTTTTAATGGCTACATATAGAGAGTTCTCTAGAGTTGCCATAAATATCCTGTTTGCTTTCTTTGTTTCTCTTTCATTTAACTCCCTTGGTATCAACCAGACTATTCTTTCTAAAATGCTTTACTATATCCCTTCTGCTCCCTTCGGAGGAGAAAATCAGGGAAATACATTTGCAAGGGGAAAGGTATATTTATTCAGCAATGAGTAACTTTTAAAAATAGTTAAATCAATTTAGAACAAACTTTTAGCAGCGAGCGCTCACCTTTGGACAGGGATCAAGAATGGAAACTCTCAGACCAGAAGGAATTTGAGCAGGATGCAATGAGGAATGAAAAAATGCGAGTGGGTCTATGGGGTGCCAGAACAGAAATATCACCAGGTCACCCCAAAACTGCCAGGCAACCCGCTGCCTTTTCCCCCTCTCACGCAGCACACAAATGTATAACATTTCGCTGAGAGTGTGAAGTGCAAATCCAAGTGCCCACAAGGATTAATTTACGTGCCCGAGCGGAGAGCTGCGCTTGAACAATGAGGCTCTACACTGAAGTGCTTCAGTATATCACACTTATACACAAATCCGTACGTGGACACTTGAGGGCTTATGGAGCATTTTCTTGTTGCAAAAGGCACGTGTGATATTTGGCTCATTAAGTTGAAACGTGAAATCAGATCCTCTCTTCTGCCTGCTCTGTTCTGCCTTTCTTTCTGCTGAGTGCCAGAAAAGCAGATTGCATTCACTCAACTGCTGCCTGCAGCATCGGAGCTGAAGTTTATCTCTATCTTCCTTCTTTTTCTTTAAAATTCTTGGCTCCCTTATTCAGAAGCTCCTGACAGAAATTCTCCAAGTTCTGAGAAGCATTTATGTATAGAGCAGAGGGCTGCTTTTATTTTTGCTCCTTAATAAAGCAGATGTTACATTCCTTACAAAAGCATCTGACCTTTTTCCCGTGCTCATTCTCCAGGCTGGCATGGGGAAGACTCCAGTAACACTGCTGACCACTGTCCCTCACACCTGGGGCTGCAGAGCCTGCCTTCACCAGGGGGACTTTGCATAAGCTCCACAACAAGCTGGGGAAAATGCCTTCCAGCAGCTTCTCTCACCTCGTAAAAGCCTGAGTGTGAATTGCCGGCATATGTGGGAGATCCTGCAGGCTCTGGGGATGCTGTATCTCTTCTGTTCTCCCACCATGACTGCCCCAGCTCCTTGGCAAATCCTTCCCATTGACAGTTTAGCCGCAGCACTGTTCCGTCTTCAGACACTTCTCTCCCTTTCATGATCCCATGTGCTGATGGGGACTTGCAGGTGGTGACATGGGACAAGAGGATCCGTCCCAGGTCCTTATGGCTCCACAGCATTTTTGGTGTACGCAGCTTGGCCGATCATCAAGCAGAAGGCTTGTGGGCTCATCCTCTGCACAGGTGGCCAAGTCAGGGGTTTGCAGACAGGAGGCAGGTGGTGGTGGTTGCCCTAACCCAAGCATCTTAGACGCTTGGGTAATTGCTGCCAAAAACCTCAGCATCTCTGGGGGAAAGCCAGCAAGTACCACAGCACAAAAATGCACAGCAGCAAAGGAAAAGCACAGCACAAAGTCGTGGCCACGTCAAATGTTTGGGCTCCTCAAGGATAGAATGCACCTGCCACCCCAGAGAAAACCAGAGAGGAATTGTAGATGTCTTTGTAGCTTTGACTGCCTTATTAGGTTAAAGAATCCCTGGTTTGGCTTTTGCTTGTGGGTATCCAGTTCCCCGGCTCAGCAGGCGCTGAGGTATGCTGAATTAAGATGATATATTCTGTGGACAGGTGGAGAAGGGAATCATTTCTTCAGACAGGAAGGAAAAGAAAGTGGTTGGAAAGTTTCTCCTTATGCACATTGTTTGATAACAGGGAGTTGTACATTTATTATTATACCTGTTTTCTAAGCTTGATGTATAATTGCAAGGTTAGCTTGTGTTCATGGTTTCCCAAATCAGAGGTATATGGATTCCCATGATAATTACACGTCTGCACACCCTGTTTGTCCAGGATAGACAGACAATGAAAGGATGACATTGCTTGAATATTTTCTGAGTCCAAATGTGCAGAACGTCAAACCCTGGGTCTTGTAAAATACAGTGCCATTGTTGCCTTCAATATGATGCTTGTTTAGAGAGGTGGCTCCTGGAGGTCTCGGTGTTGCTGTCCTGCCTGGGAGAGGATAGAAGAGGGAGCAAGGAAGGAGGAAAAGAGGGGGAAACGCTCAGGATAGTTTGACATTTGTGTTTTATGGCTTCAGAGGCCAGTGGCTCAGGAAAAGCTTTCAGACCTGGCCTACAATTTCTCCATCAGATGGTCCAAATGTCCCCAACAAAGGAGATGATTAAACAGGTGCTATCAGCTCTTGGTTATGGATGGTGAGAGATGCTGATGTCCATTGGGATAATGGCATTTGCTACTTGGGTATTTTTAGACTTTTTTAAAGAGTAAGGGTTAGGGCAGCTTGGTGGGGAAGGGCCATGCTGCTGCAGGGGGAATAAAGGGCAGAACACTGGACATCTTGGTCCTGCTCAGTGGGTTTTTTCATCCTGTGTACCAGCTAAATGTGCCACCATGTCAGTAGGTTACAACCTTCATTGCAACAGAGAAGTTTGCTCAGTCTACGTTTCCCACAAGAAAGCATGACAGATGCTCGCTGGCATCCATCCGTCACATGTACAAGGGAAAGGCTCCCACTCCAGATACTTTACCCCACCAGTGATTACCTTTCCTAAAAAGCCACGGGAGTCCAGGAGACAAAAATCAAAGCTATTGAGTTGTCTTCATTGCCATCGGTGTCTCACAGTGAAATCTGGTCAGTGCCATGTGTTTATACAGTGCACATGAACAAAAATACCTCTCAGTGCCCTCCCCCCGCCCAAGCCATTAGCACTCTGAAGAGTCAGCAGATGAGCTGCAGTGGTTAAACTCATTAATATCAGGTTAACTCCCATTGTGAAGCTCCTGGCTCAACATCAGAGGGCAATAAAACACCAAACGCAACGTAATGACTGTTATGATCAGGAAATTTGGGACATGTGTCATTAGAGGGAACAAACAGGCAGCAGAGGTGTCTGGCATTAGCGCTGCTGAGTGTTCATTGCTATTCACTCCCCCTTCATGTTCCTCTTATGCCCTTTATCAGCTTCCTCTGACGCTGGGTGCAAACAAAGTCTGGCCCTTACCTGAGGGTCAGAGAGATGAGAGACAGTGTTAGACAGGATATTCCCAGCATTTTCGATGCTTCCTCTTTGGTGCATTATGAATGTCTGACTGACATGGCCAAGAGAAAGTGCTGTGGGTTCCCGCGGGACCCATGTAGCTGTAAAACTCACAAACATAATAATAACAAAGTCATAAATTCTGACCTGTGGTACAGTCCGAGTCGAATAACAGCTCCCCAGCTGTGGAATATGTGCACTTGTTGTGTGAAGGTGGCAGACCCTGGGGTAAAGTTCACCTCATATTTGTCAGGTTGTGTAGAGCCAGGCCCATTTAATGATCTAAAAGCAGCCGAAAGCCCCAGTGGCAGGACAGATGCCCAGCCGTGTTTTTAGCCTGTTATGATTTACTGATTATTTTGAGAGGAGAGAAAGCTTAAAAAAATAGCCGATGGAGGACAGATAAGAGAGCCAGGGCAACAAGTAGTGGAGATCGTATTGTAAAGGAGGAGTTTATCCCCTTCAAAATGCCCAGGACCTTTTGTCTTCAGAGCTTTACCCAGTGCCTCAATGTCTTCAGAGCATAAGAACTCGCTGCAGCCCAAGAGGAGAGATACAATAGCTCAGGGCTTTTTCTGTCTCTTTCTGCAGTGATTTTATTCCAGCCACAGCTTTGCAACCCCTAAACCACAAAAGATATCAGAAAAGCTCCAGACCTTACAGAGAGGCAGGGAGCTGAACTGGGTGAATATTAGGGAAGCCTGGAAGAGCTACGAGCTATTTCAAATCTTTCCAGACAGAGTAGAAGGAGTTTGTCACATGGAAAGCCCCCTGGTATCCCATGCCTGCCTTCGAAATGTGCTAAAACAGGCTGGTAGCACGGAGATGCACATAGGAGAGGGTGAGGAGAAAGCTTGGTAGGGTCAGGCATCCTCAGAAGTGGATTTTCCAAGGGAAAGAGACTTCTTCATTCCCCCCTCTCTCTGTCAGACTGGAATCACGTCCACCTCAAGCCTCAGTGACAAGCGGGAGCGGGCTGCTGGCCATCCAGGGAAGGAAGGACGAGATGATTTGTTTTTGTGTGTTTTTCTTTCCATGTCTGCTACTTGGAAGGAAACATGTCTGCTTTTAGAGAACAATGCTGCCCAGGGCCGTGGGAGTGAGTACTGATGTGTGCGAATCCTAACCCAGACCCTGTTCCCAGGCCAGCCCTCGGCAGTGCTCAGCTGTATTCCATCTCCTTGCAGAGGGTTAAATGCTAAATGAAGGGGGCTAGGGGTAATTTGGAATTGCAGCCCCTTCTGCCCTGTATGAGGATGTGGCACTTGCTCTCTGTTGTCAACAGGGATGCGCTGGAGCAACTTAAAGATCCCCCAGATTCCAAATCTCCAACCCATGACCTACACCATCACTTTGAATTCTTCCTCTCCTTCTTACCCCAAATGTTTTCCCTTGACTTTTCTTATAGCTTCCTCTTCTCTTCTACCCCATCCATACATTGATGGACTGATGAGGACAATAAAATTGGGAAATGACAGCCACCAAACATTTTCTTCCTCTAGAACCAAGCACAGTTAAGTCAGACCTCCTCATTTTGAGACAACATTCTTGAAAGTTGTGAAATTCCTATCACACTCCCCATATCTCTATTAATCACACCATGTTGCACATCACCCTTCCCCAAAACCTGCCTTTGGAAGCAGAAAGGGCTCCACTGGTTGTTGCAGTGACATTTAGCCCCAGCCTCCAGCCAAGTCAGGTTTGTGCTGGTGCTCTTCAGACATCAAATTTTAAAGTGAAACAATTTGATCTGCAACCTGCTAACCCTGCTTGTAATGACTGGTTTGCTGTGTCCCAGGGTACAAAACAGCATTTTAAGGATTCCCAGCCAAGTTCTTCAAATGGCTTTTCTGGCTAAAAGCACTTGGCATAAGTTAGGAATGTTCAGATAGGCTGCAATTTCCATCTACACCTGAGCAATGCAGGATTGGGAACAGGAGGTGTTATAGAGAGTCAGATACTATGAAATTGGAGGTATTTGGGTGAAGCGGATTGACTAGAACTGAAAAGATTCGTTTGGCAGAGTTTAGGGCGCTACTCAAGATCTCCAGACAAGTACTGAGCTGGGAAAATACATTCCAGCACCAGGGACTAACCAGGTATTTTACTTATTTTACAGCATTTATCGTCACCTCATACCTTCCCTGTTAGTACATTGCGGTCCTTTGAGTCCAGCTGTGACCAGAAGTGGGGAAGGTTGGAGTGTGAATTTGTCCTCTCTCCCAGCAAAATACAGCCCTTTTGCGATCCCTTACGATGATCCTTAAGGTCTACAGATCACCTTTAATATAAACTGTTGCACTGGCACACCAGGGAGTGCTTAAACAAGGCGCCTTAACACACACCCCGTCTTTGCCCAGCTCATTTCTCCTGCCATCCGCCTTGCTGAACCCGGCTATTGCAGTGTTGAATGGGACCTTAGTTTTAAGGATAAACACATCCATCACAAAGCTGTTTGGCGCACACCAGCGCTGGCACTCTCATCCCCTCCATGAAACCCCTTTTGAGGACTTTCTGTCCAGAGACCGCATCTCTGCTCCAGTTTCCACTCCCCAACCTGCTTTTTCCAACACTCCCCAAGGTAATCCCACAGTTTACCAGGAATGAGAAGAGACGCAGGAAAACAAGGGCCGCTTTAACCCTTATTTTAAAGCTGTAGTTCCCTCCTGGTTTAGTATATTTAGTTTGGGCACAGTTCTGAAACAAAAGGTATAAAGAAGCCAAGTTGTTGGGGCAGGGGGAGGGAAGAAAGTTGGTTTGATTTTGAGAGCCTTGGAAGATCATTAAAATTTCATAACAGGCATAAAAAAAGGTTGTTTGCTTATGAGGTCTCTAGTGTTTAAAGAGCTAGAGACAAAACTGTCGAGCAGTATATTCCAGTTTATCCTGTGGAATAGGAAGGAATGGCCCCAGACGTAATTACAAGTAAGTAGTGCAGCGAGAGAGGGGAAAAAGCTCAGGAAATGTGATGTCTAAGAACTTTTTTTTGTCGGTGTTTAATCAGTTTGCCCGGTTGTTTGTTTGTGGGGTTTTCTGCAATCTGCCTCAGTCGTAACACGTTAGATCCTTTGACAATGAAAGTGAGGGATGGGAAGAATTTACTTCTGAATTCAGTGCATCTTAAAGGAAAACCAGGGAACAAGAGTGAAATGTGAAGCTTGGTTTGTGAGTTTAGGGAGCTGAAAGGCAGAGTGTGGGGTTTCAGTGGTGGTCTCGCACTCACTGACTTTTGCGTTTTTATCCACTGAACAAGCAACATGAGAGAGAGTTTTACAAAAGCAGGGAAATGGTATCTCATTAATATTTCTACCTAGCAAAAAAAGAAGGGAATAATAACATTAGTGGTTATAAAACAGCAGGGAGTTGATGATGAATGTTAGGCTGTATATGAAAACTACTATACAAGGCTGTATAGTTTTTAAAACATATGCGCTATTTCTTTAACTTTACTCCTTAAAAACACATTAACATTGAATTGGAATTTAAAAACAGAATAACATCGTTGCAAAATATTTCTCTGCAACCCAGAACTCCTGATCGAAAAACAAAATCGGTCGTAAATCCTAGAACACGTTAGCTGCTCCGATATAGAAATTGAACATTAGAAAATATACTCATGGCAAAATAACATTAACAGCCAGTATGTTATGTTAATACAAACACTAGTAAAGGAACTATATTATTGTCAAGGTTGCAGATATCTGTTCCATTGTAATGTCACAACATAGTACTTTTAAATAAATTAATGGTGAAAATACTTTTCTATGTTACATCACATTTATGAAAAGCAGAAACTTATTGCATTGTATTTTATTATGAACCTACTTTTAGTTGTCTGTAATGTGTACAGTATTATTATATTTAATGATATAATTCTTGCAGTAAAAGATATATATCTTAATTTCTTATTTTGTTTAAAAAACAAAACAAAACAAAACAAAACAAAACTAGAAAAAATAATCTTGCTTATAATTCCCTGTAGTTAAAATGATTGTTAGCAACCTTCAAGCAGAACACAAAGAAAACATATTGAATTATTTCTTTAAACTGCATAATATTTTCTTGTTGCTTTAATGAATATAGTACATTATCCTTCCTCTATATATAACTAATATGCACACTTCACACTCATAAGAATGGCTTTATAACTAGGGAAAAAATTTTTAAAAGTATATAACTGAATTAAAAGTGAAGTTTGTTATTTCTTTTAGGATCTGTGGTCCTAAAATCATTAAGTACATTAAGTCAGTCCTCTGTTTTGAAATATTCATCCCACAAGGAGAATTGTTTTCTATTATGATGCAGTTTTCTCCTTATTTTTCTTTCTCCTGGGAATAGATCAATTTACTTACTTTTCAACTTTTACCTACCTGTGTATACAAATAAAACACTGAGATTAATTCTGTAGATTGTACATGTGTAAAATCACATAATTGTTTTAAGGAGTTTCCCAGATAGATGACAGATCCAAACCAAGGTGAAGTTAATGAGTCATTTCTATCTGCTGTAGAGGGATTTGGATCTGAACGCTGGACTACTTACAAATTGGAGGCTGTATTTTCATAAGAACATGAATTTTATCATTTCCCTAAGTCAGGAATAGTTACGCTTGGAATAGTTTAGACTATAGCTGGAGAGTGTAGCTTGGTTTGATAATGATATCTTCCTCCATAGACTTTGGACTTAACCTGGCTTTGTGGCTAACATAGCTCATGTCAGCTTATTTCTCGCCCATTTGTTAACAAAACAGTGTTTTATTATTTTATTATTTATTATTTTATTAATGTTGCTAATAACATGCTGGTTTTGAATTTGCACAGAAAAACATAACAATTTTTTAACTTGACTCGGACTTTATTATTTTTCAAAAACAGACAGTGATGTTACTCATATAAAAATTGACTCCATGGTCTGATAATTAACAGAGTAACCTGAAATCTCATTACATTTACTAGAAAGCAGAGAAGTCTATGAGCCCACAGGAATTCTGGAGTCAATGAAGATTCAAGTGCCTTTTGCCTTTTATTCCTTGCTGCTGCTTTGCACATGCCTTTTCTTATTTGGAACGGGGAGGAGGGTCTGAAAAGGGTTAGCTTAGACTAAACACACTATGGAGAGAAGGACTATGTTGTCACATCAGGTTTACTGGACACTTACAATCTAACTTAGGTCTCCAAGTCCTGCCATAATGCAAATGAGAATGTTCTTGCTGGGAACATGTCATTCCCGTGAATGCTAAATGCTGTCATGCCAGCCCCATGGGAGTAAGCTGCAGTAAGTTCTCCTGATTTAAGAGCTATTACTGATGCTGCTATTATTACTTTAGAGGGGTACAGCAGGGATTCACGACCTCAGTTCTCAACCTTTCTCTTATTTCTACATGGAAAGAAGTGTCAAGGCTCCCAGCAAGACACATTTGTTGTCCCAGTATGTAGGAATAATTGAGGAAGGTTCCTGTTATGGAGTTTCATTAGTATAACGAACCTCCTTTAGATTATTTTTTCTGACAGAAAGCTTTAAAAACAAGACTCGTCTTTAAATGCCCCAAAACAGAATCAGTGGGTGCACTTACCTGCACATGCTCTAGATATAACACCATTTATGACCCCAGAAGGCTTCAAGCCTTTGCCAACCTGGACTGCTGGGAAGAACACAGAGGATCTTATCACTGTTTGTGCATGGGGAGCTGGCAGTGCAGCACTCCTCTCCCTGATAGCTGGATCTGTGCCCCATAACTTTCCAAGCTGTGTGGGCCACCCCAGAAAGTCTTTTGAAGAGATGGTTGAGGATCAAGTTTGTACAGGATAGGTGAAAAGCAGGATTCTACTCAATTTATGATCTTTCTATTGGTTTATGCAGGCATAATTCCCAGGCTCACAGTGGCAAAGAGTACAGAAGAGGCCAGAGGCATCAGGGGCAAGGTGTGGTTGGCCATTCTCAATAACACAACCAGTACCGCTGACTTTCCACTCAGCTCCCACCCTTGTACAGAAATCTTTTCTGGCTTGGGGATTGAGTTTGCATCCTGTCTGCTCCAACACTTGTAAGTAAAAACCTTTTTACCTCTGGATTTTCATATTCAGAAGAAAATTTTCTCAGGCCATAAAGAACGTATCTTAGGTCTCCTGACCACATAGCAGCCCAACTCTTCAGCATGGCATGGAAATGCTTGCTGCAGGCTTAGAGCCACAGATATGTCCTTTCTCTTCCCTTTGTTCCCCGTTACGCTTGATCATGACACAGCCAGTCATATGTTATTCTTTCTAAAGGACGGCAACTCAAAAAATGCCAAATATCTGATTTATCTGTGGTTAAGAAAACAGTCCCTTCATGAGCTGAAGGCTTCCCTCCTTTCTGTTACACTCTCTGCCAGAATCCATAAACTCTCAGAAACTTTCCTCAGCACTAACCTTATTGCAGCTTCAGTGCCCCTGAGGAGGCTGAAGACCCTAATGCTGGTGTGTGCCTTATCACAGCCACTGTTTGTAGCAAAGGACAGGAAATAGGGATGGAGCAGATAAATGAGGTTGTAATAGGCTGGGAAGCAGATGTAAAACCCAATCTACCAAATTCAGGAGAGAGGCAGCCTACCCTTTCCTGCTCCTAGTGTAGTGTTTTCTTTCTGACAGTTTGCTGAAAGGACCTCTATTGTGTACTACTTAACACATCTGTGAAGGTATTGCAAGCTGATGTTTTCTCATTTATATCTCATTGGCACAAAAAGAAGATGTGAAAGAACAATTCATTCCAGATCTCTGATTCCACGCTGCATCCAAATGTGGTAAAACCCTGAAAACCACTGACATAGGAGTTCCCTGCTTGTCCCAACCTGATCCTGAATGACACCAACACCCAATGACTTTATCCTCTAACAGATGCTTAGGCAAAAGGAAGAGAATTTGAGTAAATGGTAGAAAAAGGGAGGTTTATCTCCAAAATGCACCCTTTAAATACAGGACACGGTGCATTGTGCAGCAGAGATTGAATACAACATTGACTAGATTCATTGCGTGGTCCTTTATTACTTTACTCTTTGTTCTATGGAGAGTAGGGAGAAAGGGAAGGAATAAAGCCTTCTCAGTCTGGAATAAAACTCAAATCTCAGCTTCTCAAACTGAATAAATGAGCAAGTGAGCATGGTGCCTGGAGAGAGATTTTTCCTGAGCAGTTATCCCACCCTAGCCTATGACTCTATGTTTCTATGATTCTATGACCCACTTGGTGCTGCCTGGACAGGGGCAGTGCAGAATGGGACACTGAGGCAGCCTGGCCTTCCTGCCCTCCACACCAGGCAGTTGTACTGGAAGACAGCTGATGGCTGTGTTGTGCTCTAGCATGGGCATGTTTCATCTAGACAACAAGCTGCTGACCACAGGGCGTCTGTATCCTAGTGCCTTCCCCTGCCCTTCACCTTATTTAGCCCTTTGCAATAGGCTGTAATGAAATAATGTTCACAACAGCAAGAACACAAAATAACTCATGATGTGCCTCAAACTGTGAGAAAAGAGTATTCAATCCTCCCCAAACACAGACCTGCTCACTTCAAAGGGGGTAATATTTAGATAGTAAGCAATATTGCGTTTTATTCCCTTTCCTGGACCAATGCGCATATTTGCTCAGCCACGGCTTCTGCCCATCAAGAAAACCTGCCGTGACTGATGTACAGGGTGGGGTGAGTGGAAACATGAGTCTGAGCCATGCCTGGATCCCAGGGACTATCCCAGTGGCTCAGATGCTATGGGACTGCAACCTGCTACCCAGGGCCAGGAGTTTTCTCCTGGCTCATTTTATTTATAGCCACCAGGCTGGGACAAGTCTACGGTTGAGCCGGGTTCCTGTGTTTCCCACTACACTTTCTAAATTAACACTTTCTCCCATGTAAGTGAGCAAAGAAACATTGTCCCTGTCTCAGAGTTTGGGAAATAGAAGCAAAGAACTAAATTGCTGTCTCAACGTGGAATTTATAACTCCCAGAAGGCACAAGATATCCCTCTTGACATCTCTTTGCTACCTTCAACATTTCAGAATGATCAGCTGTGGAGAACCAAATTTCTTCAGTTCTCAGATACTGTGATAAATATTTAATAAAGAATCAGATTAAAACTGAATGCTGCTTGTATTTTTTTTCTCTTAAGTTGGCGTCTGTAGCTTCTCGTGCTGTTATTTATGAAACAACTTTATTAACTTATGACGAAAGCAGGCATTTGTTATGCAGTAAATTTAAGTTTCATAGTCAATGGAGGTTTTGTGGTCTGGGAAAAAGTAAACATAAACTGAAAATGTCACTTATTCCTATTCTTGTTTTGACCCAACAAGAATTGAAATCAGATGTGTAATTGGTGAAATTCCTTGAAGGAAATGCATCTCCTTTGTTAGTGATTGTTAGCTAGAAACACCAGAGGCTCAGATGATGTAATAGCCAGACGTCTGCAGGCTTTAAGAACAATTGTCATTTATTTCCAGGAACAAGAGGAAATTTCTTTCCGCTGCTCTTCCCACATCATTCATCCTCGTAAGGAAAGATTCTTTCCAAGGCATTTCAGCAGTCACTAATGCTATAGATCTGCTTGACAGATAGATTGGGATCTAACATCAATCCTAGGAAAAATAGAAAAGAAGTCATAATATGAGAATGGAGCCAGACTAGTGAGAACATGCTGCTGGTAGTACCAAATTATTCAGGGGCTGAAGATGAAGGCTGGCTGTGATGAGATGCCAAAAATCCATCTGGAAGTACATGGTTGAGTGATAAAACATCAGGTAAAATTCAGGGTAGATAAATGTCAAAGGATGTACATGTGGGAGGAGGGTCCTGGAAATCCTCTAAACTAAACTTTAACTCTCTTATAGTCTAAACTAACTCTAATCATTGAGGAGAGTTAAAGTTATAACAGAGAAACCTACAAAAAGTTGTTATACTGTGAAGTAGATTCAAGTTGTAGCTCTCATAAAGCAAAGTAAAATTTAGAGGTTACGAGGAAAAAAGAATATTTAAAGAAAAAGAAAGTGGTCTTATTTGATAAATCTTTGGTGCATCTCCACCTGAAATACCTGAAATCTTCCTGCTCCTGAAGGAACTAGTTGAACTGGAAGAGTCTTAGAGGATGGCGCCAAGAATAATTAAAGACTAAGGCTTCAGTGTGAGAATGATTAAATAGACTAGGTTTCTTCAGCCAGAAAAGAGATGACGGAGAGGATATGATGGAGATCTCAGGAATTTTGAATGACAAGGATAGAACAGCAAGCAGCTGTTCACTGTTTTTTCCTTCTAATACAAAACTCAGAAGCATGAAATGAAGCTGGTAGCTGGCAGTTTAAACCAAAAAGGAGCAATCCTTCTTGACACCATGCTTAGTCATCTTGTGGAACTCCTTGCACGGGATACAGGGAGTGCTAAAAGTTTACTGGATACATTCATGAAAGAAAAACTAATTGGAGGTTTTTAAAATCCATCTGGGTTTTGTATTAAACAGAAAGGCTCCATGTCTGGTTCAGAAAGTGCCTGAGCCAGAAACCACTGTAGGTTGGGCAAGCACTTTAGGGAAGCATCACTGTAAAACTGACCTACATTTGTACTCTTTCCTGGGCTCTCGCTACTGCTGCAGATAGGAGGTTATTTGGCATCAGCTTCCAGTCAGACCTGCTAAAGTTGTTCATATCTTCTTGTGAACCTCAGCTTCGAAGTGATAAGTAATTCCAGACAAATGCATTCCTTATGTTCTCTCTTAAATCTAACAATAATGTTAACTGTTAAGTCAGGTGATGACAAGCCGGTGTGTAATAGCTTCAGGTCTTGGACTTCTCCTTTCCCAGTTCCTAGTTTCCTTTGTACTGGGCTAAGATGACCCAAAGCAACCCACAGGTGCTGTAGGGGCATATCCACATGGGTGGACATCAACTCCCTCTGTGTCTTGAAATCAGATACCTGTAGCAGAGCAACCAAGAGACAAGCTGACTTAGATAATGAGCAGCAGAAGACTGACAAGGCTAATGTGGTGTCTAGGCTCACTTTGGCTTTGCATCTGTGTATCACAGGAGCAATAGTGCATCTGTCCTGTCAAGGAGATATGCCCAGATTTTCTTCTACTACTAAACTTTGATGCGCTATCATAGCAGTTGGAGCTCAGAGTGTTTTAGCAGGGAGGAAAGCTAGCTTAAAAACATCACTTTTGGCTCTAAGCTAGCAGAAGACCTCCATAGGAGGTATTGACTCTCCTGTGAACAGCTACTCCAACTTCCAATTGCCTGGCCAGGAATTTTAAAATAGTTATGTTGGGTTCTGGGCAAATACAACTATATTTTAGTGAAGCATTTGATAGCCTCATAAAATCTTAATTGAAAGATTGACTCAATCTTGCCTGGATTTAAGTACTTGCCTGTGGTCTCTGCATTGGCTGAAATATTAGAAACTAAGATAAATTTCAATATGTAAGGTTTGAGGACATGAACGATGTTATGGCTGCAGAAAAAATATTTAATTTCTTCATTAATAAACTGGAAGACACAGCACGCAAAATGCTCACTGCATTTGCAGATAGATAGGAAACACTTGTGAATAACACTGGAGTTGAATTACTGACAATTCCTCAGTAACTCACGCTAAGTCATGTCCACCAGAAAGAGTCTATGTGCATGTAGGTGTAGCTGTATGTGACCACCAAGGGGGCAGCCACTTGTTCTCTGCTGGCTGAATGAAATGGCAATGAAAAACTTGTTAGCTATGGGGGCTCCATAAAGAGACAGATGAAGCTTAATCAGCCACAGAGAAAACCGTATTACAAAATGTGGTAACAGTGATTGATTGTCTAATTTCTTGAATGCTATTTGATTCAGGAAATGTCAGCAAGATATCAACAACACAAAGAGAGCTCAGAGAAGGGAAAATGGAGAAAGAAAACAGAAAAAAACCTAATAAAAATGATGGAAAGCCAAAGGGGACTGGCTTATGAGAAAAGATTAGGAGGTCTAAATATGTGTAAATTGGCCAAATTATGACTAAGAGAGGTTATGATAACTGTCTGCATGTATATGAGGGCTGCAAACCACTAGAAAAAGAAAGAAATCTTCTGATTGGCATAACAAGAAATTTAGGAGACATCGGATTAAATTATACAATGGAAAATGTTGAATAAAACCCAGAAATTGTTCCTAATGGTAAACTTGATCAGAATTTGCAAAACTTTCTGTATAAATTGGTCTGAACAAAACACCGCTGCTTGGATCCCAGTTGTTAAAGATATTGGCTTCTAATGCTTCCTGTAGCAAAGTGAAGGAAGAACAATTGACAGCAAAATCAGTGGAAAGGGTTTGGCTTTCTTTGTTTTCTAGTGCAGGAGACCAACAATTTTAGAAGGCTTTGCCAATGGTCTTGTTATTAAAAATGCAGAGAGTGTATCCAAAAAGCTTTCAGCCACAAACGAACGGGGGTTTCTGAGAGCTTAAGGCTGCATCCTCCCTCCTTCAAGGATTTCAAAATCCTTCTCAGGAATCCCTGCCAGAACACATCACCGATGATGCTGTACTTGGGAGAACACAAGTGCAATAAAAGATGGAAGAAGCATCATTTGCATTCTCAGCACAAACATAAGGTGATATAGGACAAGCTGGTCCACGTTCAGTTTTCTTGAAGTGGTTGCTGATCAGAATTCCCAGCAAGGTGCTCAAATGTAGGCATCAATTCCCATGTTGTCTTTGTGGTACACCTAAACCACAGGTGGAATCTATATGTACTGGGGTATGTCCACACGACCACAAGGCCTTACTCTCTTACTGGAAGCTGTTTCAAGCTGGCAGAAGGCAATGTAACATGGACTTTACACCTGGCATTTGTGCCCATGTTTCTGCCACAAAACCACTTCCATTACAGAAATCAGATAGCAAGTACTTCTACACTACAGCACAGGCCATAGTGTGCCATGTTTCTGATCTAATTGAGGTGTCCTTGGGGGTTTCTATTCCAGCCGAAACTGTGCATCAGGTTGAAGAAGAGGCCATCAGCAATCCTGTTGTGCTGCTGTTTGATTTTGGCTGTAAACAACTGATAGAAGGTTCTCAGCACTGTAAAGCTGAATAAAAAAAGCAGATGGGTAGATGTGGCCTTGGAGCTCCTCTAGGCACCAGGACTTTTCCTTGCTAAGGTCAGCATGATCAAGATCTCACTTCAAGATCCTTAAGTTTCTGAGTCACTGTTTGCTTCTGAAAATCATATCCTTGCTCTTAAATAGCCTAATTTTCCAAAGAACTTGAGGACTGAGCATTTGTGCTGAAGCTTGAGCATGGAAGGAAGAAGCACTCAGCACCTTTTTGAATCACTGCACAGTTTGTGTCATTTCATTATCACCTTACAGTGCTCTTAAGACAGGTCTTTATCACATCCCTAGATTGCTGCAAGCTAATCAAATGCATATAGGTATCTGGCATCAGTTCAATAATATGGATTGTATCAAGACTCAGGATTTTCATATTTCAAAGAATGTTATGATTTTTAAAATCACAAACAGGAACGTATTTATGCATTGACCCATGCTGTGTGCTGCATTATCCACTTAGGCTCATGTTACAAAAATAAGCTGTAAACACTTTTGATGAAAGGATTGGACACTTTGTTTACACCCTGAGAATGGACTTTTGTTTTGGTGCCCAGTTTCACTTTGGTGTTTAACCTTTCCCCTCTGTTTTACATATATTCTGTCGTTTCATTCCAGCTTGTTATTTATCTTTGTGCAGTGAAAAAGGAAATCATATTTCTTAAAAAAAGGGTAAGTAAATACATTTGCAAAAAATTTGTTCACTCAGCTTTTAGCTAAATATAAGCAGAAAAGCAGAATCTGTTTACCATGAGAGTGTTTTGGTTGGGGTCTTAGGTAATTTCCATTGGCGATGAATGAGCATTAGCTAAAAGCAAAATGAAAAACCTTTTACCTGTCAAGACATTAATTAAAGTTTCATTAGCTCCTGTTTGGATAGTGCTTTGAAGATGTGAAAGCGGTTTGGAAGTCCTGTGCTTTTTAAGGCCTGCACTGGTTACTTCTGGAGTAGTTTCTGGCATTAAGAAATATCCAGTATGGAATTGGGATTTACTTCATCACGTTGAGGGCTTGCTGTCTAATGTCTATCCAGGGTTGTGATGGTAGTGCAGAAGAAACACACAGCCTGGCACCTCCATAAAAGCAGGTTTTTCATATATTTTTTTTAAAGGCTGGAATCCACCCTAGTTGGCTTGGGCTTTCCCCACAAATTGGGTCTTGCCTCAAAGCCATGTTGTGCCAGAAGAAGTGAGTGTAAGCCCCATGTCTCTCACTGAATGGCCCAAGCCAGCCCAGCCGCCATCAGGTCTTCATCACAAGGTCCACCTTCTGCAACAGAGCCAATCCTAAAGATACTTAAAATAGAGTGAAATATTAATTTTTAGCGTACTTAATGCCCTTTGCTGTCTGAGCAACCTCACAGAAGTCCTTCCTTCTAAGATAGCCTGCACAGACTACGAGGTAAGTCAGTACTAGTCAGAAATATTGGCAAAGTTATTTCCTCCCTCCAGGAAGCCCAATTTTTTATGGATTTCATTGTTCTTTCTGGGCACTGTGGCAGAAAAAAAATGTTAAAGGAGAGCTTTGAAGCAAGGAAATAACTTAGCTGGATGAGTATCTATGGTAGGAAGTCCTCCCAGCTCTGAGGAACAGGGTGTTAGAATGAAAATGTAAGAAGTGGGGTGATGGATGGTGCTGTTAAGAGTGGGTGGCTGCAGGGGCATGGTCATGGGAGATTGAAACACAAGAGTGCCAGGCTGTGAAGTACCTGGAAAGGGAAAACCAGCACCTTGGACTGAACAAGATAGAGAGGGGGAATCCAATAAAGTCTGATGTCTAGAGAGAGTTTCCATAGATTTCTGATAATCATCTGAACCCTTCTGACATTTTTCTGAACCACTAAATTCTTCTTTTTTTTTTTTTTTTTTTTTGATGTTTAGCCATCATTAATTGCAAATGAGCACTTTGGCTTCTTTTTCTCCCAGACCTTTAAACTGCCCAGGCACGATTAAACAGTAAAAAATGTCACAGAATTTGCAGAGAGGGAGAATAATAGTGAAATCTGTTCCTCATTTTTTTTATATTTCATATGGGATGCGAACCGTTTACTCCATAGTAATTGCAGATGTTAGACTGAGACTGTAATAATGTAGCTGGCAATAGCTATTGCTTTACCACAAAAAGCTTCCCAGTAGCATTAAAAAGACAACAGAAACAATAGTTTCAACACATTCATATGTACTAGTACTCTGGAAGCACTCAAGCTACTGATTTATCATGTAAACTTTTGCTAGTGAACATATGAACTCCAAATATTTTCTCATGCTGTGTTTAAGAGATGACAAATCCGTATTCTTTTCAATCATCCAATCTCTTAAATTTGCAGACAAGTTTTGCCTTCCCATGGATTAAAAAACTCTTTAATTTTTATCTAATATATACCAGAAAAAATAATACATTCTTTGCTTTTTTCATTTTCTTTTAACATTTGTGCTTTCCAGTTTCTTTGCCTGTTGCAATCTGGTGTGCTGGATTGCAACTTTAAATTAATATCTAAAATTTACTACAGTCCTTGAAAACTCTTTTATAGTCCCCCGGGCTTTGAGCTACCCTGAGTAACATGAATTAGGTGGTACATAAAGCAAATGCACCCTAAAATCAACCATTCCAAGCTATGTGGATGCTCTTATCACACATTTTCATGTGCAAGACGAGACCAGGCGCACATCGCTGTGCCTTCAAAGTACCACATTTTTGTCACAGATGTTTTGCATAAATAAATGGTGTCATACAGGCTGATTAAATCAATACATCTGTATCAACTTGCAGTTCCTGACAGCATGTTCCAGAGGATATCTTCTGCTCCCACTGTACCCTTTGAAATTTTAGATATAAACAAATAATAATAATAAAACTACCTTGTTTTTCCCAGGTTAACTTTTCATCTTTATCTAATGACAACAGTAGCTGCTCTGATTATGGTGGAGGAAAATAACAGGCAGATAATGCGGATGAAGCTCTTTCAGGGCAAGGGTATCCAGTCTGGTGGTACTGTAAACCGCAGGAGCAAAGCTCAGCGCCAGTGTCATCAACTCCCCAAGCTGGAATGTTCTTCTGCTATAATTTAGGTTTTCCAGCCATTCCTTTCTAATCCAACGGTCATACAGAGAAGCCTCATTTTCTTTCCATCCATTGTTGCATATTTGTGTGTTTGGTACAGTAGTGTGAGATTAGGAAATTTCAGTTTGAAAGAGGGCCTTGAGACTGTGGTTTCTGGCTGTGTTTGCATTACAAGGAGGTCACTTCTCCATTGATACTTGATGAAAGTAATGAGATTTGCAGCAATAATGTCACACTGTATGTAAGTGTTTTGCGTCTGGATATCTCCAATGCTTTTTTCTATCGTGTGTGTTTAGTAATGGTATTAATAGTGTGAGATCAGAACTGGGAACTGGGATTTTAGGACTTTATGGCTACCAGGGGAAAAAAATGTCCCATGGATAGCATTCAAAGTTTTCTATTTAAATTAATAGCAAGTAAACAGATGAGTAACATATGACAAAAAAATCATGTTTTGCCCTGAGGACAGACTCCCATTAGGATTTAAAGATCACACTCTCCTCTGGCTGCCTGCTTCTGCCTCACTTCCTGGGCTTACATCACTCACAGAGCACTCAGTGAGCTGGTGACAGTATGTCAACATGTATTTGTGCCATCCTCAGGTCCAGAAGGTAAGCCGGTCTGCCCAAACTCAACAGAAGCCACTAGCAGGCTCAATTTTGTGCCCTTATGCCAATTGTACAGATCAAACTTATTTTCTTATGTGATTGTACCTGGTTTGTTTTTGAGAATAGCTCTATGTCCCAACACTCTATCTACAATCATGTTGATGATTATTAGAGGTAAGAATGAATAAACCCAGGACATAGCACAGCAGGGCATATGAACTCTTGACAGAAAAGCCCATTTGTGGTGTCAAGGATTGCCAGGACCCCATTTTACAAAATAAAAAACTCTTGGAATCAGAGTAGACAGTTTAAAAGCATTAATAATCAGGATTTCTTAACATTATCCTCCCACTACTCTTTTTAGGTAGTTTGCAGGTTCACCATTGGAGACAGCATCTGAGCACCTTGTACATAAAACTAATAGTAAGATAATTGTTATACATGAGCAATCAATTTAGGAAAGAATGAGGGAGAAAGTGTGTCTTTCCTCTCACCAAAGATGTGAGGTTTTGTGAGTAGTTGGAATATTTCTGTGTTCATTATCTGTGCCTTGGCTTGGTTTATCTTCAACCCCCAAGTTTTAGAGAAATGTATCTCTGTATCGCTATGACCTTCCAAAGACATCAGTCTGGCTAGGAAATCCAGAGAATTTCTGGCATTGAGGGTACTGACTCATTCATTGTTCGTGTTCATTGTCAGTTCAGGAATTTCCTCTGGTTTGGTTGGAAGGGAAAAATCCAGCCAGTGGCATTTGTTGGTATTTTGCTGCTGTTTGCCAGGAGTCTAACCCCCAAAATATTTTCTCTTCTCAACAGCATCGTGTTTCTGATTAATCGGGGTCAACTCTTCTTTTTCTCTCCTGACCTCTAGTAGTGACCCCAATGTTCCTTTTAATTTCCTTGATCTATTTGCTGCGTTCCCAGCCAGGTCTCTGGAGTGCTGATGATTGAAAGTAATTTCCAAGCACCTTCAGCTGTATTCTGGTTCCAGTTAAACTGGTCTGAATCAAGACTCACTCTGCAATAATCAGCAGGCAAAATTGACGTGGGAGCCAAACCAGTTTATAACATTAGGGATTATGTCTTTCAAGGGGAAAAAGAAAGCTCTCAGATAATGTCTATAGCATTTGCCTTGCCTTACTAATATCTCTTCCTGTCTTTCTCATCAGCAGAACATCTTCTTTATGAAGATGCTTTCCCAGATCCCTTGGATAGAACAGACCAAGACAGCAGAATAGCCGTGTTTGATGGAGCACAGTCACGGGATGCTGGATCTGCTTCTGTCTCTCTAAGTGACTCCGTCCAACCACTTACCCATGGATCCCAGACTGACAATAAGGGCTATTTTTGAGACATGCTTCTAGGCAAAAGGATGGAGATGGTCTTATTCTCACCAAGAAAAGAAAGACAGCAAGGGAATAAATAATATCTTCACTTATTAAAGAACATATTCAGGCTGGATATCACCCTGTCTCCAAGTAACCATGCCTTCTGTTAAAGAACAGTTCTGACAAATGTCTGCTGCTTCCATAAGCTTGCATCTGGGAGGTATAAACTGTGTCAGAGATGAGCTCAAGCTGTGAAGTTCGAAGAGTCTGGCTGGGTCTGAGATTTTGGGGCTGTTCTCAGAACCTTAGGAGTCAGATACTGCTCAGGGGAGGGTGGGGGAGCTAGCTTTGACACAGAAGGTTTCCGCACAGGGAGGCCCAGATGATGGATTTGGACTTGAAAAAGTAACCATAATATATTTACACCATAATGTATATAATGGGGTGTGTGTGTTTGTGAAGGAATGCTGGAATGGGGTTTGTGCAATAAGGCGTGATTTATGTTGTCTGAGTAGAGGATGTAGCCTTCTTTTATCCCATCTGAGGACCCGTCTGGGAATTTCATCATGGTAGAAAAACAGTGAGGTGAAAAGGCATCCTTGCTTTAGGTGATCTAACCCCTGATCCAGCTCAGTAGCATCTGAGAGCAGGTTGCCACAAGCACAGTTGTTGTGCCAGGACTTAAACAGTTTCCATTTCCCCACAAAGACCAGCTCACATTATCCAACGGAGATGAACAAAAATTCCATTTGCCGTGGTGGGCTCATTAGTTACAGGTGAATGTTTGCTCTCCTCACTGCCTAAACCCCTTAAGGGTACTTTGGGTCCATTCCTAGTCCCCTTAAAGTCAATGGGAGCAGGATTGGACTCCAGAAGGTATTATTCTTAATTTGAACATTAATAGTTGAAGTCTCTGTTGTTAATAATAATAATAACCCCTTGGAAAATTGAGACTGAAATCTGTTTCCTTGCTGAATTTCTTTTCTCCCATCAGGCATGCAAACTGGTTTGTTATTGTTGGGTTGCTCTTGAGTGCTTTGGGTTGCACACACTGGTTTGTTATTGTTGGGTTGTCCTTCGGCGCTGGGCCATGCACACTAACTAATTTGTTATCGGAGTGTTGCTCTGAGCTACACACTCCAGTTTATTACTGATGGGTTGCTCACTGTGTAGGGCTGCTGTCCTTGTTTTACGATTATTATTACTGAGGTCTTTTGTGAAACTCCTACCCACACAAACAGAAGGGCAGGAACTGTGGCAAATTTAATGCAATGTTTTGGGATTAATCTACTTTGCTTAGCTTTTAAAAGGAGACTAATTAAGACTTTCAGAATTAGGAAACTTGCTTCTTACTGTAATATGGCTTAAAATACCATTTCCTTCCCTACTTCCCCTTTTTCCCACATCCTTCTTTTGAAACATAATTTTTATAGGTATCCTATCTTCCATCTTAATGCTCCTGTTAGCTTCCTACTGGCCTTTCAGGAAAAACTTCTTTATGGAAGATTTCCTTTCAGGTTCAGTCCAAGAGCAAATACTCATGACCCTTGAACTTAATACTTATTTTCTCCTATAATGTCTTCATTTAATTTTAGTTCGTACATTGATGATCATCAGGAAAATGGAAAGAAAAAAGATTGGAAAGTATTAGTTGTAGAAGAATCTGGTATGTTTATGTGATATAAAGTAAGATTCTCCATTACCATCATTACTGAAGAGTGTAATGCTGAGTAAAATTTTTATTTTCCCTGTTCCACAAACAGTATCATTGGTGACCTGGTAAGGCTAATTTGGTGAAACTGAGCAGTTCTACCAGGCCAGAAGTAGCTGTAAGAAAAAATATGATAAAAACCAGCTAAGAGGTTGGAAATTACCAGTTATTACCTCTTATTTTCCTTTGTCAAACTCTTTTTTTGTGCTCTAAAATTTCTATTTGGTTAAAAAAAGAAAAAAAGTTGGTTGACTGGAGTAGGTATATATGCTGGCAAAGCTGAAATGAAAGAGCAACCAAGTGAATAGGACTGTTCTCCACAGCAGTAATTATTTCACTGGTATAGTAATGCATTCATATAAGGAAGGAGAGGAATATTACCTCATAATCATGCAATATTACCCGCAAGACCCATCACACTCTCTCTCTTCCATGTACATAACTGGGTTTGTGTGTGTGTATTTTCAACCCAACTAATAGGTGTAAAAACCCAGATGTGAGTAGAGGACACAAGGCTGAAGAGACCTTCTGACTGCTAAGTCTAACCGCCTGCTATCAAAGCTTCCCACACCAGTCCTATTGAGCTCCAGCTAGAAACCAGTTAGGGTTTGAGTCCACATTCCCTACTCCTCTGGGCACATCTGGTCAGCGGTCACGAGCAGAACATTCACCACAGACATTAGTGTGGAAATGCCCATTCATTTTTTTGCATATTGTCCACCAAACCCCAGAGGATGGATGTTTGTAGTTCAGAAAGGGAAGGGATTATGAGGTTTGTTTTAAGGAGAGGTCAGCTGAGGCAGAGCAGTTCACCCCTCGAAGTCATGGGCAGACTGGGAGGAGAGCAACCAGGGCTAAGCGGTAGGTCCCTGTCTCCGACCGGCTTTTCAGCTCCTGGCGAATGCCAACCAGAGGCTGAAGAAGGACTTTCACCATCCTGTAAAAGAAAGATTGTGCTATTGGCATGGAAGCACTCCCTGGTCGGAACAGTTTCATCACATCACGGCTTCATTCTGGGAAGGGAAACACATTTCAAACACATATTTCCAAATAGCAACATCCCATGCTCCCTACGGATGCTGCCTGCTCCTCAAAGTAAAAATAGCAGTATCTTTAGATTTTCCTAACCCAAACACCACTTGCTTCAAGACTTTATTTTCTTTTAAATAGAATTCATTTTCTGGGGGACGCTCAGGCATGGATGGAGCCAGTTGCCTTCAGAAGCGTGCTCCACGCCTGAATAAATGGAGCAAGGGGGCTCACTGCCAAACCCTGCCCTCAGATAAACACTCCCGGTGCTCATCGACTTCACAAGCTGCCGGCACATATCTGAGGGCAGCTTTTGGCCTAGAGATGTGTTGTTTTGGTTATTTTGCAATTGCAGTTCAGAAATGGATTTTTTCCTCTCTGTATAAAAGGAATTCAGTGCCACATCCCAGCCTGCTGGAAAACGAAGCCCAGGGGGTTTATCAGCAATGACTTTTAACTACTGGGCTGTTTTGGGATTCTCATGTTTTACAGCCAGGATATAGGATCTCTGATATGAACACCCAAGGATTTATTGGCCCCACAAGGATGCAGGGGTTTGCTGGCAGTGCAGTTCAGAGAGTCAGGAGAAGTCAAAGGTTATCTTTTGTAGGGTAGTATGGGATTTACCAGCTGACCCTTCCTCCCCCTCCTCTGGTTCATCTGCTAAAATCATTAACGAGCTTTCCTTTACTCTCAAGATCTGTTAGTGTCTTTTTAGCGCTAAGATCAAGTTACTGACCTCTGCATTGCCAATATACCGTCAGGATTTCAAGAGCTTGGGGGTATTTTCAGTGTTAAAAGGAATAACACAAAGAAAGATGAATAGGTGGGTGCCTTGATCAAAATGAAGCTTAATGTTTTTGTCACTTGTTAAAGGGAGGCTTCACTTGTTTATATATCACCATCTTGAGAGTTTTTTTTGCTTGAGGAAAGGCTTTGCTCTTGCCATGGGATGAAAGCGGAATGTAAAAATGAATGAAAGGTACTACAAATGCTGAAATCAGGATAGTGCTCCCCTCTCATAAAAGCAGGAAGATGCTGTTTTTCCTGTTCAGGAATGGTGGGGAAATCATTCTGGGTTTCAACCACACTTGCCAGAGAACTTTTAACATCTCTCCCAGGCTAGGTCTGCAAAGTCCTTCCCTCACCCTGCCATGCCTGGAGGTAGACAGCACCATTTTGGGGAAACATCAAACAACAAGAGCTGCTGCACCACAATCCTGATGGGCTGTTCATCCCTTCAGGCGCTCCATGAGGTCTCCTTGCACAGGCTTCAGCAAGTTCGTTTTCAGTTAAACTCATCTTGGAACAAGGCCAATACTAAATTAACAGTAAAATAATAACAATCCTGCACCCGCTAGACAGGATTTTCTCTCTATACCAAAAAGATGCTAGCAGAGGTCATTTAAGGCCTCCCAATGATGTCCCATCACCCCTTCTCGCATTCGCTGCCCCATACATCAGTGATCTAATCACTTCTGAAACCCAAAGCAGGGGGGTCCGATGTTATCCTATTACAAAATTAAGATTTATCTGAACATGAGAAGCCTAGCATGGTTTTTATGATATTCATGGCGCCATTCTTTTCTGTTAACCTATTTGTTACTTGGGAACTTTTTATCATTCTTGACACCCCTCCATCTGTTCCTGCCCATGCAATAGCTGGGAGTCTTGTTTCACAGGACAGCAAGGATGAAATCACTTCATCTCAATAATGGGTTACAGTAATTAAGTTACTGTTTGAACACTTGGATTTTGATCTGCTTTTGGGACAAAGTCCCTGGGCTTCCTTTTCTTCCCATTCTTCACAGAATTTGACACCCATGTAGCTACAACTCCACCAATTATTGGCTTTAAAATCTAATATATTTTCTTTTTGAAGAAAAGAAAGAAGATCTGAATATCACACTTCCCTCTCGTATAAGTAAGGCAGGGAACAAATGTTCTCAGGCATTAATTATACCCAGATTATCTGATATCAGGATCCAGAAAGTAGATTTTTAATATGCAGTACAAAGAGTGAAAAGAAGATGCACGGAAAAAAAGTCTCTTTGTTTTCACTTCAGCATCAAGCCATTTGGAACCTGTTAGCTGAGCAAAATAGCTCCAAGATGCTATTGATTAATAGCAATTACAGTGATAGAGCAACTAGCTCAGTGACATGACCGACACCTTCTTGCCAACACTTTTAATGACCTAGTTAAAAAGTTAAACTCTCTTTGCAGTACATGGAACCCATCAGGAAATTGGAAAATATTGTACATGCTTAGAGCTCTGCAGATTCCAGAGCCAGATCCCCTGTGCATGTTGCTTCACTGCAAGCCTGTATTGGCAAAATGCAAGGAAGAAGTTCCTTTATGTCATTCCTTAGATGACAATATCCAGATACATGAAGAAAAGCTTGTGGATAGAGTGACATGAGGCATCTGCTTCATTAAATCTGAGTTGTTGCACTAGCCGCCAGCCCAGTAGACCCTGAATTCTTTGTGGACACCACCATCACAGAGCGCATCTCAACTGCACAGTAATTGTCCTGCAGACACTTGTCTGGATCTGGCTGGAGCTGATGCTCTTTGCAGGCAAAGCTTTCCTCTCATTGATGGTCTCAGAGGAATGGCAGAGCCTGGGTGTCTTCACCCCACCAACCAAGCTCCATACAGAGCTGCTGGAGCACACCATTGACCAACAGAAGTGTTTTTATTAACTAGCATCAGGTATGTGCATGTCAGATATGGAGCCACAAGGAGGATTCTAAACAGTGTCTATGTAATATGTGAGTGTAAATACAGTGAAGTATCTGTATGGTCCTCAGCTGAGTAGGCTTTGCTCACATAGAGCAAGTGAGCTCCCCAAAAAATGTTGTTCTGTCTTCAGAGGGAATATGTGTACAAAAGGCAAGCTCCACCTGCGCAAATGTGCTGCAAATACTGGTGCTGAGAGAAAACATAAGATGAAAAATCAAGGTCAGTATCTTAGTACCATTTAGTTGAAAAATTAATCTCTTTTCTTGGTCTTAATAACGTGGCTCTCTGCTGGTTTTAAATTTTGGTTTAAAAATCTATCATCTTCTGCCTTATTTAGACTCGGTGCCTCCGCCTCGCTGAGCAAGAGAGCTGGGAGGCACAACCATTTAGAGAAGTTCAAATAACTAAACTGGCCGTGACCTGAACTAAAACTAATAGTTTGTGTTTGTGATGGCTACGAGAACGGCATCTGGCTTACATTTAAATAGAAGGCTATTCAATAAAGCCACTGCTTCTCGAAACTGCACAGAAGCAAAGATTAATTATTGCAGCTAATGGCGTTTCAGCCATTCATGCACCCAAGGGAGAAAGGCAACCCCCTGCCCCAAGAACCAATAACAACAGAACCAATAACAGCAAACCCAACAAGGCAGAAACACCAAGAATATATTGTTGCTTCTGATATCCTGCCCAGGCATCCTAAACATGGAATTAAATATAATCTTTACCAGCAAACTCTTTTTGCTTGTTATCCTCCCAAAGGAGAACACAGCGTTTCAAATGGGCTTTTAATAGCAACACTCTGAGAATCCAGCCTCTGTGTCTTCCAGCGTCTTAGGGAGATCATGTTTCACATTTCACTCATTCCTCAGTGTGTTGGCACAGCCTAACACTGGCTTCAGACATTTGGTATTTGAAACAGAAAATCTTGGTGTTTCATTCCTTGCCTCACTTCTCCCTGTGTTTCTCCAACATCATATAATATTGACAGCCCCTGCCTGTAAAGAAAGGCCAGGTTCTCTCGTTTATTCAGCTGCAGGCTTTAAAAATGTAGAATAGGGGTTTTGTTCATAGAAGTGAGCAACTGCCAGTGAACTTTTTCCTTCTTTACATAAAAGTAGGATAGCACAATAAACAATGGTAAGAGAAATGGGACCCAAAGCATGTATGCACATATGCAATATTTAGCTGGCTAGGGTTTTAGTGACCTGGTTTCAAGGTACAAATCTGCTCTCATTTGTGTGAGTGATTTATATACTTGAATAATCTCGAAATTGGAGATTAAACTTTTGTACATCAAAATATATAATGAAAGATCTAGCCGTATGTATGCTTCGTGTATTGGTGAATCATATACCGAAGCACTACAGTAACCTCCGTGGTGTCTTCAGTGTTTTCAGGAAAAAAAGAATGTTTGAACTTAGGGAAACGAGAGAGAAAAAGAAGATACAGAAAAAAGCTGTCTTCATTAACAAGTGGAAAAATTTCAATGATAATGCCTGCCTGGAGATTTCAACCTTCTGGCCATTTTTACTTGTGGGACATTATTCACACGACCAGCAACCACTGAGATTTTACAGGTTTTCCCCCATGTAGACCCATTCTGAAAGAAGCATATGTACAGGACGGTCTCCTCTTTCTCCCAGGCCAAGGCACTTCCCCTCGGGCAACATTTACACAGAGAAGTAATATTAGTCTAATGTCTACATACCTATACTTTTTAATCCAGCAGTTTTTGAAGTAGTGCTTCAGCATTAAGAGGATGGCTCCTTTTGCATCATGGTGATGGGCAAAAAAATAAATAAATCAGGATGTTCCTTTGTGGGTATAAGATTGATATCAGTGAACATGTATTGTTTTCCTTCATACAGGGACCAGTCTCATCTTCTCCAATTGTTCTGTTTAATCGCCCCACCCCAGCTGGTGCTCTTACTTCCAAACCCTGGATGAGTCACAATTGGATGATCAAGTCCCCCAAAGAGACCACTTGTTTTGGACAGAGGTTTTTAACCTCTGCTGTAAAATAGGCATGACTTCGATGTGCCTATAAGCAGGTTCAGTGAGTACATTCCTGTAGCTGCCATTCCTATGGCTAAGCATGATAACCCACATCCATAGGAGGATCCAAACAAGGGAAGAAAGTTCTAAGGAAAAAGAGAGATGACATAATGTTGCTCTGCAAAAATCATGAGATGCCAGCACTGAGACAGCAAGAATAGCTCATGGCTGCTCTGCCATGAGCATTGCTACTACAAGCACCGAAGAGATTGATTTGTATCCCCATCTTCATCAAATGGTGGGGAGCAGGCAGGAGACAGCATGCTGACATCATCTTCCAGTCATCGTTACACATGGTTAATGGTTTCCTTCTACTTCTAATCTTCTTGTAGGGAATTTTCATACTCCTTTTGGCCATAAGTACAAAAGGGATGTGGAAGGGAAAGTGGATTCTGGATCATTACTGTATCTGTTGTGGCAAACATATAGTGAAGCTGAACTCTAATGTGAAGTGTTTGCTTGTTAGAGTGTAATAGCTCTGGAGCTGTCATCGGGTGTAGTATTGTGTAAATATGTATTCAGACACTTCTTATATAAGTGGATATGTGACCCAATAGGCTTTATTTAGTTCTTTTTGGTGACTGTGAGAATGCATTACTTCTGGCATAGACAAGAGTAATCAGAATAGATTCAGCCTCCTGGAAGTAAAAACCTAGGAGGGATGGAGAGACAAGTGCCTTATCCGGAAGCTGGGGTTTTATCCGAAGGGGAGGTAAAATCCTGAGGTACTACAGAAATTAGGGACTCATTTTCTTCAAAGTGGGTCGGGATTTTTCTTCAGTTCTCAAGGCAGCAAAATAATGGGGTGGTGCATCCTTCAAAACTCTTTGCATTGTGGGTTAGGATGCAGAGGCCTGAATTTGCTTTACACGAGGTAGTAGTCAGAAAAGGAAGGACCTTGTGGAGGTCCACGCTGCTACTTAGCAGCTCCTTCATATCCACATCAGGGCTCAGGTGAGACACTGAGATGCTCCTCTGAGGTCCTGGTGAGCCCCAAGTGGCCAAAGGCCAGGGTACCAGGACCCAGGAGGGATGCTAGAGCTCATCCATAGTGCCTGCAGGGAGGAATAAGGAAAACTTGCTTTGAAACTACACCTCAATCTGCAAGTGAAAAAACGAATTTTCAAATCCCCAACTAAGCTCCTAATTTATAACATATTGTAGGAATGCGGTGGCTTTTGTTTCAAGAGGTTTAGTTCAATTAAGAAATGACTTTTCCAAAAAATTTCCATTGATCACTTTCCACTGCCTTTGTTAATTTTTTTAATAAAGTCTTATACCAAAACTGTGACAATTTGGAGCTGCAAAAAACAGTCCAGGTTTGAGGATACAGATAAAAAGTTAAATTCTTAAAAAACAAAATGTTTTGACAAAAACAGAAGATCTGTTTTCAATGAAATAAAAGTTGCTTTGTGGTGAACAATGTTCTTTAGAAAGACAGTTGAAAGATTAACTTGATATTAGAATAATTATGATTATATCTGTCAATAAATGTATTCATTTTGTTTTTTTTTATTTATTCAAAATTTGTTTAATATTATTTAAGGAACACGTCACTTATATTAAATTTCAGGTTGCTCTTTTTGCCGTCTTTTACAGAAAACATGGGTTAATTTTATAATTCTCCCTTTCTGATATGAAAAAAAGTATTTAACAGGTTCCAACTAATTACCTACTACCAGGAAAAAAAACCTGAAAGCTGTTACTGAGCTTTGTCCAAAAAATCTGACTCCAGTGCACTTCCTTTCTTCAGTTTAATAACTCAAAGTTAGAATGAAATAAAAGTGATTATAAGCATATCTAAAAACACATCCAAAAGAGCTGTGTTCGATAGCCTGCTTTCTGGAGGCTCTCTCAGATATGGATCAGATTTCCTCCTGTTTACATGTAAGAAGGTTGTGAAGATCTGCAATTTCAAGATACATCTGGTTCTCGCATCAAATTAAACAGCAACTAAAGCCTGAGTGCTGGGGCAGATTTTAAAATGTAGGAATGAATGTGTTTATATAGTATTTGCATTAATGCTTCCTACGGTTTATTTTGAAAGTGAAGAAAGAACATTGCATGGTAGGCAACTTAACCCAAACAATATCGGTTTAAAGTTAGGGGCATGCTCCTTGGAATATTTTCCTAGTGTTTTGAAGTGTCCACTTGAAGAGGGAGCAGGGAGAGGGGGGGAAGAAAAGGATTGTTCTGTCTTCTGCTCTGTGTTTGGCCTGGCTCAGTAGGGCTATTGCTGTTGCTCATCTGGTATGGATTAGTCCTTCTCTCTCACACTCTGTCAACTTGGGTGTTCTGCATGCAGGCTGTTTCTGCAGGGGTCTTGGTTTTGCTTTTTTTAACGGCAGGAAGTGCCCCACTCAGACCACATGTGAAATTGTGTGGGAACAGTGGGGGGGATGAAAGAGCCCCATCAAACATACCAAAAAGTGTGGGTGGAGAGACAGGGAGCGTAAGCGGAGAGATACCAGCTGAGTAACTTAACCTCCTGTGCTGGCCAGGCTGGGGACACAGTGGAGGTTTACTGCCGTAAAAAGTGTCTGTTGTTCGTGACATCCATTCCTGATATTTTATAATATCAGGGGCCATTGGAAGTGTGAGGGATTACAGCTGCCGCTTAATTTGTTCTAAATTTCCTGCTAGCCTCACCAGACATGTACAGGAAATAGGCAGTAAATGTTTAATAGGTAATACCTAACTGGACAATTAACAGGTGCTGTCACACTGAAAATCCAAGCCAGCATGTGCAAGTGTACCTTAGGGATACGGAGCACCACCAGCAGCAATGCCTGGGCAGCATCCGCACAGAGCAGCATCAAGCATGCATCATCGCAGAGCTGTGGTACCTGATGTGAGGTCCCTTGTATTCTAAAATTCACCCCTGTTCCCAAGTCCATGCTTGGACCCAAGAAGGTTTTTTCTTTTTAACCACTCACTGATGATGTTAGTGTTTGCGTGAATAAATGTCATCATAGAAACGGGTTCAGCCTACTGCACAGGATGCTGTGAAGCCTCCTTGCTCTTTTTTAATGAACAAACTCCATTTGTTATTCACAGCCTGGAAGAAGAAAATCTAATGTTCATCCATTGGTAGAAAATTGTAACTTGTTTTTCTGGGTCAGAATAAATGTGTTTGTCAGGGACCCATTTCTACCAGGGACCAGCAGATACCTTCAGAAAAAAATGGCAATGGGCAGGATATATTAAATGATCTTTCCCTTCTGGACTTTCTCAACTTCTGGCATCCAGCAGGTATGGGGTTTCCTGCTCTGGAGTCTGTATCTGGACTTTAATAGTCATTGATACATGTTTTTTCTCAGTTTTAAATTAATTTTTACTTCTGGTGTCCATAAAATCCTGTGGCAGAGCTCTACAATCTGATAACACATTCTGCGAAAAGTACTCCAGCTTGTTTTAAATCTCAATATTAAATGTGACTTTAATTCTATTTTGCTTTTTTCTCAGTAGAAAATAATTTTAAAATAAATTTTCCATGGGATTTCCAGCACCACAGAAATCAGATAGTGTCAGTCAGTCAGAGTTCTTCAGGTTAGCTCTTCTGCATTAAGTTGCCAATTAAGTTAAATATATTTTTATTATTGCAGGAATTCTATTTCTATATTATTATTTCCTTTAAATTCTGTCATATTAAAAACACTATTATACCTCACTTATTTCACTGCAATAGCAGCAATCTTTTTTGCAATTTTTCATTTATCATCAGATAAATTATTAGAGAATAACCCTTTTTCAACCTTCAATATTCTTTAATAGTTATAATCTTGCAATTAAATTTTGATTGTTCAAAATAATTTTATTTCCAGTGAAGGTAGAGTTAGGCTAATTTAATTGTTATTATTAACTTCAGACCAATATTGGTTTACTATATTTAGCCAGCATAAAACAAACCTCTCTTTGGAATTTGCTTTTATTAAGTTCAAGTCCAAGTGAGTTCAAAAGATCCTTCTGTAAAACTTAGCTGTCCCCTAATAGTGCATGACTAATGTCTTACACTTGGCTTTCCTATAAATTGCTCTCTTTACTGAGCAATTTCTGTGTCAATACTCAGACATCCTTATCAGCACTTGATGTTCATGTAAACCAACTCTTGTTAATGACTACATGGATGGGGAGGGGAAAAAGAGTAACACTGCACAGACCTCAAGACTCCTGCTCCATCTGAACTTTGAAGTCCAGCTGTTAATAGCAGCGTTGACTACTTACATAAAAATGTGTAGTAAACTGAACTGACATTGTCTGATTTCAAGTGAGTGGTATAAACCATCACAAATGGCTCAAGCTTCCACCCTTTTTTCATCTCCCTGTCTCGGTGCCGTCACTCAGGATGATTAACGCTGTTTTGCGATGCGAAGGCTATTGTCCCATCCTGAAAAAAGTAAACATTTTTACAGTTGGGAGCAAGAAAAATTTCAAACAAGTTCCCTTTTGCATGAAAAAGGGATTCCCAGCTGCTGTTTATTATCTCTGTGTTTATATCACACATGTGCATGTGGAGGACAAAGTAGTTCAATAAATTACTCCTCCACTATCGGGTTGGCCATTACGGGCTGCCAGGAACAAAAGCATTTAATGGTTTGTTGAATGCCTCTGAATGTTCCTACAGTCATTTTTAACTCTCACCAAGTAGCTGATCTGATTTTGTCTGCTTTACTACTTCATTTAGGGCCCAGATTTTTCACATCACATGCAGTAAAATCAAAGTGAGATAAATTATATCTGCGCTCTAGTGTTAAAGCAGTAAATACGTATCAGCACAGGTTCACATATCTTACTGGTCTATCTGACATTAGGTATGTGAATTCTCACCTCGGAATTGCCTATAGCTGCCATGAGATTTGTTAAAGTATAAAAGCTCACTTTTACACTCAATAGTTTACCTAATATCTCCGTTTATGGATTTCCTGTATTGGAGGAGTTTTACTCCATTGCAAGAAAATTTAAAAAAATAAAAAGTAAAAATAACAAGATACTGGATTTTTCCCCATAACAATAACTAACCCAGCCTGCATGGCTGCTCAGGCATGTGTGTGTGTGTGACCATCTCACCAGCCTCGAAAATGGTTGAAAATTGCTTACAATTTTTAGCTCTTAAAGTCCATATTCAGATATGCTTTTGTCTGTTTTTTCAAACACAACCTGTTGTCAGATGTTGGATTTCCCCAGTGGTAAGGACAAGTCTGGTTGCTTGCTCTTCCCAAGCCCTTGCCAAGTCATCCCTCCCTCTGATCCTATTCCTTACTTTCTGCCAAGTCAGCACTTCAAAGACCCATTTCTAGCACAAATCTGTATGACCATATACCTTTTCAGCTGAGAGCCACATCCTCAGCTGTCACTACTTGAAACCGGGGCTTCGCATCAGGGGCTTCTGAGCTTCATATCCCCTTTGATTCTGTACAATGAGGCATGCAGGACCCCATGATCTGCCTTCCTTTTGCATCCCAGTAGCCTCGCCTGACCCACAGCAGCCTGGTGGAAAATGAGTGTTTTGCATAGGGCTTCTCAGCTCCAGGTAGGACCCTGAACCTCTGCAGCACTTAGCAATGATACTTCCCTCTTTCTCCACCTCTCTCAAACCTCCTGTGAGATATTTCACCTATCAGTTTATTACCAGACATGAATACACTTCTCAAGTGGTTGCAGTCACTCTCCTCTGCAGCTGAGGCATGCATTAAAAGCCAGTTAATCATCGTGTCATGCCTCTTGCTCATGGATAAGGAAATATCAAGAAAGAGGGGTTCAGCTAAACACACAGCAAACAGAAGCGATGTCCTTCCCAGCTGCTTGCTTCTTGAAGGCTTTGCCCATCAAATACTGAAGTTCTTTTCATGTAGTTCTAGTTTTCATAGAATCAGAGAATCCTGGAATGGTTGGGCTTGGAAAGGACCTTAAAGCTCATAGAATCATAGAATCATAGAATAGTAAGGGTTGGAAAGGACCTCAAGATCATCGAGTTCCAACCCCCCCGCCATGGGCAGGGACACCTCCCACTAAACCATGCCATCCAAGGCTATGTCCAACACCACCTTGAACGCCGCCAGGGATGAAGCATTCACAACCTCCCTGGGCAACCCATTCCAGGGCCCCACCACCCTCACAGTAAAGAATTTCTTCCTCAGATCCAATCTAAACCTCCCCTGTTTAAGTTTAAACCCATTACCCCTTGTCCTCTCACCACAGTCCCTAATGAAGAGTCCCTCCCCAGCATCCCTATAGGCCCCCTTCAGGTATTGGAAGGCTGCTATGAGGTCTCCACGCAGCTCATCCAGTTCCAACCCCCTGCCATGAGCAGGGGCACCTTTCACTAGAGCAGGTTACTCCAAGCACCTGTGTCCAACCTGGCCTTGAACACTGCCAGAGATGGGGCAGCCACAGCTTCTCTGGGCACCCTGTGCCAGTGCCTCAGCACCCTTCCAGGGAAGAATTTCTTCATTTCTTCATATTTCTCATATAAAACATTTCTTCCTGTCACCAAACAGTTGTTGTAACCAAGCCTGCACTGAAATCTCACCTGAGGGTGGAAGCTGGGCTGAGCACACATAAAAATTCAGATACTCTGTTTTTATTTTATATAATGGGCACTTTGCACTGAGCAAAAACTTTGAGGCTTTTAAGTTTAATTTCCAGCAGAATCAAGAGGCAAAGTACTGCCAGGAAGGTCAGCAGTGCAGCAATATTGGGCTGACGTGAAAGCTTCCCTACTCCTAACCACTTTTCGTAGACCTCTGGGAGGGACATGTATTAAATTTGTTGGACGTACTGGACCCGATTAAAGCTCTGGGATCAGTTATCATAAACCTGCATCCAAGCCCTATATCTTATCACACAGTAACTCCATCCAGACCATCGGTGTGGTATTAGCACTAACAATCCACTTCTCCTCCACTTGTTGTCATCCCAGTAAGAAGCTGGAAAGCTTTCTTAATGGTCTTTCAGAAATAGGGTTCTATTTCTGAATTGCTAGGTCTAGGATATATTTGTAAATTCACTTTAAAACAACACCAAAAAATGCCCTTTATGAACTGAACACTTGCAATAGCATTGCAGGAAATGTCTCAGATTAATTTTAACTTCTACTCTCTGCAAACACTATCATTTACTGCTGATGGGAGTGTTTCATAAATATGCTTACATGTATGCCCTTACAGGCAGCATCTTCAGAAGACTTTGTGCAATAATGGGCGAAAAGACCTGATTTGGAGCAACATCATTTCAAAGCAATGTTGTCACAAATGGATTTCCAGCCCCTACCATTCTGATATAGGCAGAGGAAGAAGAATTGGAGGAAGAAAGAACTCAGCAAAGCTACCTATAGGTTTATTTAGGTTTTCAAAAGAGAAGCAGCACTTAATCCTTCTGTCATTCTAAAATGCTTGGATACCTTCTTTGGCATGCTTTAAGACTCAAGTAGACGTCACGCCACAGTGAAGAAGGCAGTTACCTTTGTAGCATCAGGAATGGAAGCTATAAGGAGCAGGAATTTCCCACAGAGAGCTTATTCTGGTGCAATTTTGCAGACCAAGGTTTCTTAACTTAATAAATGTGAGTTCTTATAAGCCTCAGGAACCAGATGAACTCTGGGAGGATCCTCTGACTGAAACCCAACATTTTTTAGACTTGCCGGTGACCACATTACACTGAAGTTGCACCAAATCTGAAGTTACACAGTAGTTGTAGTCAGGCAAATAAAGACACTGACTTTCTTGGTTCGTTCTTGGCTAAGGGCAATCTCTCGTACATTCCTACCTTTCACCCCTTCTTCATTAAGTGGAAAATCCAAAGTTTCCTTTAATCAGGTTTGAGCTTGGACTGATGTGATGTTTACTGACTGAGACAGTGGTTTTCAAACGATGTCAGGAACATCTGGCCTCGTGGCTTGGCGGAGAGCCCAGCAAATTGCCAATCCAAAGGCCCAAGTTCACAAGCAGCTTTGGGGCTTTCATCCTGTAACAAGAAAACCCTGAAGGCAGTGGAGGTGGTACTGCTCCTCCCTGTTAAATCAGACTGCTTTACTACCTATGTGCTCTACGGCTGATCTCTATGTGCCATCAGAGTCCACAGATTAAGATCCTGCAGATGCCCATCTGAGCTATGCTATGCTGGCTTTCTCTTTCTCTACATTCCCATTGCGCCTCACCACTCCCACATCTGGTGGCAGCCATGGGGCAGATGTGACAAAGGAAGTCTGTGTTCCCTGCGTCAAGGACAGCACATCCCTGTGTACTCCTCAGCAAGTCACACCCTACCATAATTTCTGCGTTTCCATCTTCTACTCCTGTCTTTACTGACTGCTGCTCCCTAAAGTACCTGAGAAATCTGTGCCATGCAAAGGGTTGAACTCAGGTCTCCAGCTTCCCGGTAGAGCAGCATGACCAGAAGACCAAGCTGACATTTTGTCAGCAGAGACTGCCTGGAAAGCCCAGCAGTAGCAGATGTTCTGCATACGGAAAGCATTTGCATCTAGTGCAGTTTATAGCTCCACACATGTTTTAAAGGCTAATTCTGTAATACTTTACTTGTGTGAATCACTTCTACTTCAGCAAGTAGGTCCATTCACTCCAATAAATGGATAAGTAAGACTTCAGATGCAAACTAAGGTTGGATCTCACTGTGAGGGACCTAAAGTATTATGACCTGTGCCCATCTGGTTCAGATTGCATCCCCTGTAATGGGTTGTTGGCTGGAGAACCAAAGTTTAACCTGCACTGAGCTGCTGAAGTATGCACTGTTGTTAAACAATGAGCAGGAGGTCTCTGTGTTCTGTATATATGTCACTGCAACACACCTTGCCCAGGGACAGGATGGTGCTTGTTTACACACAAGTGAAATTGTGAAGGTAGAAAGTTACGTGGCTTTCACTGCGCTGTAAATAAATACAGAGAGGGTCATGGTCAAATTAAAGGTTTATTTGCTAGAAAACAAAACAAAACAAAGCACAGTCCTTTAGGGATTAGCACCAGTTGTCTTGAGATGGTTATTGAGGTGAGAGAGACAAACAGCCAAGGGAAAGAAATGCCTCCAAAGATCAGTGACCAATCGCCAAGAGAACAGCATGTCTCTGTCCTGACCTCCTGTGAGCTCTGATCTCTGCTGGCACTGTCCAGCCTCCTTCCCTGGGAAGCGCGGAGCCTATGGAGAAAGTAATCTTTGTTTCATGAAATATTTATATTGGAGAAGCGAAGGTCTTTTGTATATTGTCACTGACCTTCGGGGGGGGGGGGGGAATTGTAATCAGATTTCAAGATCACAATTTTCACAGCTGCATATAATAATTTGATTCAGGTATTTGATTCACGCACTGAAGCTGAAAACTTATCTAGAACTAACAATCACTCTGCTTTCCCACACTTGCTCTTCAGAGAGATACCCTCTGCCTGCCTACCAGCGGCTATCAGCCTGGGCATGGACCATGTGTGAAAACATTTTGTGCTGGACAAAAAGAGGTAAAGAAGTTAAACAAAAATGTCTGTCGCTGGCATTCTTTTGTGTCTAATGATTCCTTTTTTTCTTCCAAATGGCTGCAAGTGAAAAGGAAGAGCTAATAGGAGTTTGGCTCCATCTCCTCTTCCTGAGACAGAGTGGGGTCTACAGAATTTCCTGCTCCTGTGCAGCTATCTTAGAAAGGCTTAAAAACACAGCCGGGTCCAAGAAAAATCAAAGGGCCATCTCTGAAAAGGGATACAGAATTTCCAGATCCTAGGGTGGGAGCTGCATTGATGTGGCAAATTACATGGTGGTGGAAAAAGGAAGCAGGTTCAGGGTAAGATTTCATGCGTATGGCCTTTAGTGCCTCTCCAGCGTAATGGGGAGACGGGGTGGGGGTGCCTGGATGTGGGAGAGGAAAGATTCAGACTCCCTATTTCCTCTGTAACAAAACACTGTCACTTGCTACTCTGAACACTGCCTTACATGACAATAACATGCAAACACATTAAAGTCCATGCTTGGAAAATTTGTCCCTCCAGCACTGAGGCTTTAGAGACATTAATACATTAACCAGTTCTGCCTATAGGATCTCCCACCAGAGCCTCACTTCCAAGGTACTCTGGGTCAAAATAAGGCAGAGGAAAACTTTTATTCCCAAAAAGGCTACAGCTGACTGCCCTAGCTGGAAAGCTATTTATTCATTTATTTATTTGTGCATGCGTATTTACCTTATTTCACACCCAAATTAGCTATGTTCAACTGTGCAGCTGCAATTGCTCAGGCTGGGTTTTCAGAATGAGACCAAACTGGAAGTAGAAATTGATCCTTTCTGCAACCAACTCTTACGCCTCACTAACACTGTATCAGGTGATCTGATTCACATCAATCAGAAAAAAAAGGGTTGAACAGAAGTGAGTGAAGTAGAAACAAGATCTATGATCATAGAAACCTCTTGAGGACTTCAATGTACTCGGATATAGGTTGTCACAAAAAGACAGAGAGACCAAGTCCCCAAGCAGCACTGAATCCTGCCAGATCACCCACTTTTAGCCCTCCTGACATAATAACATAAAGATGGGGTTTTTTACAAGAGACGGGACTGAAGCAGCATCTCCTTATTTTTAAAGAAAACTTAGGAAATGCTACAAAATCAGGAGAGGGTGGGAGGCAGTTAGGCGACCCCCAGAGATGAGCAGAAAAGTCCATGACCTCTGAGCAGACAGTTTGCCATTTGTGTCACTGTCTTTCCACATTGTAAGCATCAGGGATAATCTGGAATGCACTCCTCCTACTTCGGAGACAGATGGCAGCTAAGAAGCAGGTTGGAAGAAAGGAATAATAAATATCAGAAAGAGAGTAAATGTCTTGGCTTTAGGCAGCTGTGCCTGTGGTTTTTCTCAGGGTGCACAAATGTCCCTGCATTTACTGTGCTGAGTGGGTCTAGTAACTTTTTATTACATGTTTCCTGTACTGTCTGGCCAAGGGTCAGAGATGTTAAGACCTGGGGGAAATCTGGAGTTGAGAGCGCTGCACGATTAGGCTGTGATAAGGCAGATTGACGGTCTAGTTTGTGGCAGGGAAGGCAAGGTTAGCTTGGCAGAGCAGAAAAAGTTGTAGGAAGTTTCTTTGTTAGCAAGAAGTGACATCTATTTAAATTTCTGGAATACTCAGAAGGCAACTTACCTCTTTGCCACATTGCAGTGCATCGCTGTGTACAGCAACAAGCACCAGCTGGAAATAAAACACATAGTCTATTTGAGATGGGAGTCACAAACACTGCGATTCACCATAGGATAGGGGAGAGATTATATCTTGTGTGAGCTATCGGGTGGCAGAAGGCTGGTTGCAGGTCCCTGGTTTGGGGGCAACTACGTGCTCTAGTGTACTTTTAGGAGGGCTCTGAACGATGGCTTTTGCTAACAGTGCTACAGAGCCATTCATCAACTGAAAATAGTTGAAACAGGGCAGCTAACTTCCCGTCCCATTTATCCTCTGTCATGAGGCACTAGTGGAGAAGCTATGTTTCCACAGTCTGAAGAGCGTTATATATGGTGAGAATTTGGGGAGACTTAGTTGTTCTTTGTTTCTTTGTAGGGCAAAGTTTACCTCACAAACTGGACAGCCATCATAGGAGGAAGAAGGGTAATTCCACAAAGCAGTGCTGTGCAACTGTTTTGGAGAGAAAAAATGTTGGAGCCAAAGTACACTCCGTGTAGTTGACATAGGAGGCCGAAATAAGATAGGCAGCTTGTAATTACTTACATTGGAATTTGGCCAGGACATTGAGGTTAACATCACAACTTCACAAGGACTTCAGAAGCAAGTGAGGATCTCTGTGAGTTGACGAGACATGCGGTGAACTTCCCTGAAACCTCCTAGCTTGGGCCATTATGTACAATGCATGAAAGCTCTCACTCCCAAGGCCAGGGAGGAAAACAATGGGTAGGAGCAAGATCTGATATGTCTTCATTGACATGCCAGAATCAAATAAACAAACAGAGAGGCTATTGCTTCTCAGCCCAGGGCAGTTGGTCTTCTGCCACAGAGTTGTCATTCTTCTTGACAGTATGCATCTGCTTGGGATAGTCCATCTTCTGGGATAAGAAAGTGTCAGAGGGCCACAAAAGGCACAAACAGCTGCAGTCCGCAAGCATCCCACGCCACAGCAAACAGGAGGGAGAATTTAAAGAAACTCCACACAGTCAAACATAACCAAGATCAGGGATAGATCATAGAATAGGTAGGGTTGGAAAAGACCTTAAGATCACCTACTTCCAGCCCCTTTGCCGTGGGCAGGGATGCCTCACATTAAACCATGTCGCCCAAGACTTTGTCCAACAAACAAAAAGATTTTTCTTCTTTAAGAAAGGTTGATTTTGATAAGCATAAGGGACATCTCTGATCTTGTCCCATCTACAAGACATGCTGGAAGAATAAACTACTCCAACCAACACTAACTTATTTTATGGCAGGTCTAAATTTCACCCTAACCAGACTCAGAGGCAATAATTCTAGAAGGTTTCTCTACAGAAAGACCACACTTCAAGTTTTTCTTGGAATTCAGCTACATCAAGACCAATCCTGTTCCTGAGGGACTGGGCTTCTTTTTTCTGCTAAGAACTCAGGTGTTTGAACCACCAACTGAAATGCCAATGATTCACAGTCTTGCTTTAATTTAATCAGGATGCAGTTTTACAAGTGAAACACACAAAACACTGACAAAAGCAAAGATGGCATATGGATCATGATGTGGGAGCAAGGACACTCCTTCTGACCTTTAAATCTGAAGAAAGAATGTTTTGGCAAAAGACCTTTTGCACACATTAACAGATGTATAGACAAGCTTTGTACCAGTCAAAATAAGAAATACCACCCATTAAAGCTGGATGTTAGAATAACTGGAAAGCTTTGTGAAAATGTGCCATGGAGTGTTAAGTAAAATGGAATCATTCCTAAAGCCATTCTCTGGAGATTTCTGGGAAAATTGGCTTACCCACTAATTTTTGCTCAAAACTCTATGTAATTGGTCTTAACCCTGGCAAAGATTCTAATCAACTCACTTAATCTGGCTGCAAAGCAATGCCATATTGCAAAGATCTGAGATGCTGCTTAGGTAATTTAGCTTTACGTTTATTTTCCCCAGTTGCAAGCTGAGACAGCCCTTTTTGTTCACTTAAATAGCTTCTTCTTCAAAGGGACTGTGAAAACGCCTTATTTCTTCCCCAAGTGATAGATTTTTAAGCAATCTCAAAGATATCTTGTCCAACAGAATTACCCTCCACAAATCTGACACTGACAGAGCTGAGGTAAAGTGTGATTTTTAACCTCAAGCACTAAAACACGTCAGGAAAGTTGTAGTTGCAGCAGAAAGACCTTGAGGTGGCTAAAATTTATGGAGAAGAGAAGCTAAACGTTTTAAATTCCAGATGTCTGAAGTTCCAGCCATTTGGTAAACGATCATGGAATTTTGGACTATATCTCAAGCACTGATTTTAACCTCAGAAATCTATTCAGGATGTGATCCTGCTATTTAATTGTCTGGGTTTTTTTCAATTTATGCAAAGGGTTTATTCATATCCTAAGACATTTGCTGCTCCTTAGAGTCATGGAAGCAGGCATATCAAATGTAACATTTTCAAACTATCAATCATCCATGTATTTTTACCAAAATATCCCCTGTAAAATGTCACTCGGCTTTTTCAATTGATGATGACATATTGCAGAGCTATTAGAGGATGCATGTTGCCGTTAGTCACTTTGACTTTCTTGCTTGTTTTAGGCTAAGTATGAGGGATAAAGACTGCCATTGAGACTGTATGATTTCTGATTCAATTCTTCCCTCAAATACGTACTTAAATTCAAGCTCCCACGCGTGTTTGTAGGATGAGGGTCTGTTACGGCAAAAGTATGTGTTGTAAAGTCAAATTATTTACCTCCCATTCCAAACTGTGGGAAAATGAAATCAGGGAATCCAATAAGATGGGTGCAGTGTGTATCTAGATGGGCGTATTAATAGACTAAAAAGGGTAAAAGAGAAATAGGTAGAATTATCTTTTATCTTTTAATGTTGGTAGCAGAAACATCATTCTTCTGAGACTTGGGCCCTTTCCCAGGACCAGTGACCTGAAGCTGTACATAATGGAAGCAAACTCTGGGCAGCAAAGGCAGCCAGACTCTCCCTTCTTGACTACCTTTATCTCTGTTACCGCAGAGTAGTTTGCGTCTAGATGATGCTTCCTTACAGCTGGTTGATCAGGTCAATGTGAGCCAACACAGCTAGATCCAGCTTGCTTTGACATACCAAAATGAGTGAGGTGGGATTTCTCAGAGGAAGCAGTGATGGCAGAAATGTTTTGGGGTGAAAATAGACAAGCCAACTCAAAAAGTAAGTAAGTCCCCACTCTCCAGCATTCTCAGCTTGCTTGGGAATGACAAATTAGAGGCATGAAAATGAGCAGGGACATGACAGCAAGGGAGGAGGAGCAGTGTGCAGTGGATGACTTAATAACAGGTTGCACTGATGGACAAATTACACCACAGGACTGTTTTCCTCCTTGTGTCTGCAGAAGGCTGCTTGGAACCTTGTCAGGGAAAACTGAAAGATGGTTCCCAGTTGGACCATGCAAATAATGAGCTGGCCCCAGCTTCCATCACCTGGCCATGGACCTGGCAGAGCCCTAACCCCTCTGCTCCCAAGGGCCCTGTCAGTGGAACACCAAAAGGATGCAAAGAAAAGGGTCAGGCAGGCTTCGAAGGAGATATGGATTTGGTTTTAAATTTAACCCCTTTGTAATTTAAATTTCATCTAGATCTCCATCACAGACCAAGTGTCCCTGTTTGCCTGTGAGCAGCCAGTGGGACTGTCTGGCAGCAGCAGCAAATACCTGAATATCCTATATATCGGACCCTGGATTTCTGTCCTGATTGTCCTCAATAATATTTTGCAAGTCCCAAAAGCTGCTCCCGAGGAATGTTGCTCTGTAGACATATGAAACACAGTGACATAGTGTCTGTGGGAGTCTGCCCATCATGCTATGGGTTTTCTGTTAATGCAGGTCTTACTCCAGCAATTCACCTGTATTCAGCGTATGAAAAGCTGTCATTATTAAACACCCTGTCACTTTCATGAATAAGGCTTCCTCGAGTAACCTGTAAGATTTCTACAACACAAACTATCATTTCTATCTGCTGGAAGTGATATACGGCGCTGACCATGATCTATTGCAATTCCTCCTGATGGCTCTTGCAAAATCTGTTTTGGTTCTATTTCTTTAGTGCAACAGTCGGTGCTGCTCTGTCTCCACTTTACCCTTCTCCAGCTGTCCCAGAATGTTTTGTCCCCTTTGCCTTCCCAACCTCCTCAGTGAACAATATTGCAGCCTTCCCACCAGGTTTGGAGAGAAATAAATTCATAGAGAGAAAGGCAATGTTAAAGGCAGATGGGTGTTCCTGGGGCCACTGGTGTTCACTTCCTCGGGAGATATGCACACCGTGAACCTCCAGAGCAAGAAAGTTGGCTCTCAGCCCTCATGCAACGCAAACACCAACCAATGATCATAAATTTAAAGAATAGGCTTGTGGAATGACCCCAAATGGCCTGTGGGCTGGGGATGAAATACACCCTATAAACATCAGGGGAAATGAAAACATCTCCTTTTCACTGAGGCCTTTTGCTGGAATTAGGGGCACATTCTTTAGCTTTCAGCTCGACATTTGGGGCTGGCACAGACGCCATCTTCCAGTGACAGTGTTTTCCATTGCAGATGCAGACCAACGAAAAAGAAGAAAAAAAAATGGTTCTTGAAATTTACCCAGAGGAGTTTCCTCCTAGACCAGCTCTTGTTAAAAGATTATTTTCCATAACAAAATTATTTAACAAAATGTTTTCCGTCCTTTTTAAATCTAAGAATCCTGTTTGTTTGTTTGTTTGTTTGTTTTTGAGGGGAGAGGGAGGGGTGTTCAGCATCACTTGTTCCCATGCAGCCTGTAGGTGAGTGCGCTGTACAGACAGCAGTAAAACCTCATGCCCCAAATGAGCTGTTATGCAGCTACTGCCCTTGGTTAATTCTTGACTTTGCTAGCTACCCCAGTAATTCTGTGTACTCAAGATGTATAATAGTGACTCTGCCATCTTAGTTAAACAAAAAACTGTACGTAAGTCTTCTGTTGCCTTAAAAATGTAGTTAGTCTCATGATCCTTTCTGCCTTCACCATTAATACACGATTTAATTATCATTACTTTTAATATTCCACTGTTCATTGCATTCATAATGGTAGAAATTTGAAAACCATCCCACAAACACACACACACACACACACACACACACACAAAAATCCTGGATTTAAGATTTAGGGGTGTAATCAATGGAGCCAAGATAGACACATGGACAGCTAGAAGGGAGAGGACAGGAGAGGCAGGAACATTACCCTTTACATAGGTGAATGTCGTCTAAAAAACTGCCCTCCTGCAAAAAGGAAACAGATTAAATGCGCTATGGGCATGTCATTAGGCTGAGAAGTCGAGCATTTGAAAATCATGAAGTGGAAAAAAAATGTGGCTGCCCAGCCCATTACTGTGGTGTTAATTAAGACCCTTGGGCTGGGTGCCTTCAAGACACGTGGGAGGGTATTCTTCTAATCTGGGATGACTGGTAATGACAAACGGCAGTAACAAACCTCCAGCGTGCTGGCAGCGGTTTATAGTGCATCTACAGAGACTTGGGGATGGGAAGCCAACCAAAACTTTAATCTCTGATTAAAAAAGAAAATAAAAACAAAGAAGGAAAATAAGTAGGTTTTCTTAAATGTGTTTACACACGCACGCAATTGCTTCTTTTTAACTGCTAATGAAAACAGGATACATAGGCAGAGCTGGTACTTTCAGCAATAAATCCATGTACAGTAGCCCTATAATCCACGATTTCACGCTCAGGGTGAAGGTAGTCCAGCACAACTATAAGTCACGCACAGTTTAAAATAATAGGAGAGACTACATGAGGAAGAAACTTGATTTTAAAAAAATGCATGATAGGTCTGAGAAACAGAAACCCAAAAGATTTATTTAATTCTGGTTTTGGTTTTGTGCTTCAAATTGGCAAGTTTTTCATCCTTTATTAATCAGGCACATTTTGTGGCTGTAGAAAACAGGATCACCCTGACACTGAGAGAATTATTCAGACAGGATTTTTCCCTTTCCTCATCCTCATGAGCATGATATCAATCTAGTTTTTGCGGAAGTGGAGGGAAATTATCCTTAAAGAAAATGGCATTTTGGCAAAGCTAGTTTTGAGTTTGTAATCTGAACTGAGCCCCCGGTAAATTAAAATCTTTTACTTCCTTTTAATGGAGAATATGACCCCAACTGTAAAATCCAGAGTTCAGCATAAGGCTCCACATTTGAATATTTGCCTAATGCACAGCCCAGTGAAACACCCAATTTCTTCCGCTGAGATCAGCCTGAACTGTCAGACCCATCCACAATTTAAATCCTTTCCAGCCTCACCCATTTTGGGTGAGTTTCCTTTGATCAGCACGAGTAAGTAATCCCTGGTGTGTCAGTGCTACAATTAACCCACTGTGTCTAATTCACAGATGACGCAAATCTATCACAACGCTGCTTCAGGAACTTAAATTCAAGCTATTTCAACTGTCTACTTAAAAGCTTGATGTAATTGTGCAGTCAAGTTAAAAATGCAAAGAAATTTAGCTATTCCCTACTGTAGCATTTGCCATGTCTTATACTTACTAAATAAGCAAATGTATCCAGCATTTTTATTTACCATTACTTTATTGCTGAGGAGCACTGGCCAAAACCAGTACAGAACCCAACTAAACACTGGGGAGCAAGATTTATTTGATATCCAGGAGATGACGGATATTTCCTCCCAGGGTGGGTTATTTATTTGTCTGGAGCAGTTGGCATGCATGAGTTTCTGACTCTTACAGGTAGTATTGAAAAACATGGTTTGCATGAATATGAAAGAAAGCATCTTGGTGAACATGCACTACAGCTTTTAAAATGTTCGCTGTGTCTTTGGTGGAGGAGCTTGAATGAAATCATTTATATTAGCTGCAATATCTGGCTGACTCCACTGATCTCCACAATCAAACACAAGAGATTTGAAGGGGAGAACGGGAAAGGGGGGGATGGAGGAAAGTGTGTATAATTAAAACCTTGTTCTAATCCTGCTTTGATGCTTTTGCCAGGACAGGTTGGACTAGTCAAAAGCCCCAAACATTCTAGGTAGGAATTTGTTTTGTTTTGATTTTTTGTTTGGTTGTGGGGTTTTTTCCTTCTGTCAGTGGCTGTAAAGCAGCGAAGTGGTTATTAGCCTTATAAGGTATCAAGGTAAATATTTTAGATCCCCTGTGAATTTCAGTCTCTCCTGACTCGGTTTATTTGTTCTTGTCAGTGGACAGTGAAGTTTTGTTTGTCGAAACCAGTTGGGGCAGAGCATGACAGCACCAAGGCGTTGTGATTTATTTTCTGCTAGCCCTCTGCTTCCCCTGCCTTCATCCCCAGCATGCCCCGCAGCCCCCACAGCCTATCTGGGAACAGGGACCCAGCCAGCATCTCGGGCACACAGCTGCAGGGTGACCCTACAAAAACCCCGGCGGCGCCAGGGCTTTTCCTTCTTTCTTTCTTTATAGCTGTCACGGGGCCCTGCTGCTGATCAGTGTGAAAGAATGACACCGCTTTCAGGGTGACACAGTCTATGGTGTATCAGTTTTTTCTGCTGTTCTTCCTTGAGGGACTGTGGATGGTGAATGCTGGTGGACCCTAGGCTGGGGATGCACAGGGTGTGGACCTCCAGTGGCACATCCAATGGGGCAGCTGGGGAAGCAGTGGCCATCATGGGCATCAGGGCTGATGAAAACTCAAAGGGCGCGCATGGCTATGCTTAGTCTCATTTTACAAATCCTAAAAGGGTGTGCAAAACTACATGACTTCATTGGCCAAAACTCCATTGCCAGATGGCATCTCTTCAGCTTGAAGGCAGAAGGGATGGAAAGCAGCTGAGGCAATCCAGCCTCAAAATGTCTTTTTGGGCATATGGGCTAGTATTTTGGAGAGGATATACTAAGAGTCTTGAATGGGTGTTGAAAGTTGAGCAGGCTGCTTTGCAAAAAACAGCTTTCCTATTAAAAAGTGTTTGTTTAAAATGTAGGAGGAGTCTGATAGGGACATACTTAAGAAAATTGGTCTGTTTAGTTTATTAAAAAGATCAAATAGACTCTTGATTACAGCATGTAAGTATTTTCACCAAGGAAAAATAACATATATTAAAGGCCTCTTTAATCTGGCTGAGAGAGGACAGCTGAATTCCGATGGCTGGAATAAAAAGCCAAATAAATTGAAACTGGAAATGAAGCATTTCATTTAATTCTGTTCCCTTTGTGGGGAAGAACAAGGTTGGATAACAATGACAACAAACAGTCGTCGCAACCGAGGGTATGTGACGGAAGAGATCAGGAATGAAAGCCTTTGCGGGTGACATGGTTCTTCAGGGCCAGGGACTGTGGTGAAAGTACAGAGTGGCTGTGAAACTATAGAATCATAGAATAGTTAGGGTTGGAAAGGACCTTAAGATCACCCAGTTCCAACCCCCCTGCCATAGGCAGGGATACTTCCCACTAAACCGCGTCACCCAAGGTTCTGTCCAACCTGGCCTTGAACACTGTCAGCGATGGAGCATTCACAACTTCCCTGGGCAACCCATTCCAGGGCCTCACCACACTTAAAGTAAAAAATTTCTTCCTCAAATCCAATCTAAACTTCCCCTATTGAAGTTTGAACCCGTTACCCCTTGTCCTCTCACTACAGTCCCTCATGAAGAGTCCCTCCCCAGCATCCCTATAGGCCCCCTTCAGATATTGGAAGGCTGCTAGGAGGTCTCCAAGCAGACTTCTCTTCTGCAGGCTGAACAGCACAAACTTCCTCAGCCTATCTTCATACAGGAGGTGCTCCAGTCCACTGATCATCCTCGTGGCCTCCTCTGGACTTCTTCCAACAGTTCCATGTCCTTTTTATGTTGAGGATGCCAGAACTGTACACAATACTCCATGTGAGGTCTCACAAGAGCAGAGGGGCAGCAACAGGAAGCCAAAAAAAGTAAGGTAGCACTGATACCAGTTTAAGCTCTTTCTGTGGAATATATAACACTTCAGCAGACACCAACAAGCCGTAGGACAGGTGTTTGCTCTGCTTTGAATTCAGATAGCAGTACAGATTGGACTGTAGCAAGGGAGGAAGAAAAGGAGAAGACCTCAGACAGAGATGTGTGTGCCTCAGCTGAGTTGGGTGCTGTAGGACAAGTAGAAGCATGCATATTCCTGGTGGCAGCAACTGGAAGAAATTGGAATTAAGGCCGGAGCAAGCAAAGTGGTCAGCAAAGGAAGGGAGGTACCAATATACATTCACTGGAGGTACTGAAAAATGGTGAAAAGAGTCACTGTGCAGCTCTGAGCATACATGCGAATGTGTGTTATCAATACCTTCTCCCACCACTGCTCACACTAATTCAGAATTACCTGTTGATTTAAACAATGATTTAAAGTGTTTAGTTCTGTTCAAAGGGAGGGTGTTAATATCCCTTAGCACATGATTCAACCCATTGAATAATACTGCTATTCTGTGACACTGACAAGAGTTTATTAAAATGACTACCTGTCCCAGACTAGTTCAGCAAGATGCTTCAATTTCATGGACTGAAATGAAAAAGACTTGTGCTGGAAGTTGACGGTATCCTCAAGTGCTTTGTTGTGCTGTGGATTTACCTGGGACTTATTTCACGTCCTTAGTGCCGTGGGGAGAACTTGGCCCTTTTTTCTTCATCATTTCCTTTTCCGTCTTTCATATTTTCTGATCTCTAGAAAATGTGTGGTCACTTCATTTGCTCCCCTGATTTGCCTGTTATCCGTCTATTTCTTTCTTTACTTCCTTGACATAAAGAACAAAAACAGGTAATACGGAAAGCAGCTTAAGGTCCAAAATTTTTTCAGCTGAAAACCACAAATGAATTATTCTTTACAGTACATTCTAAAGGTCGAAAACTATAATTTAGCCTGACATTTTAAGTGTACATCACTTGAACTTCTGCCAGCTTTCCAGAGTGATTAGGTGACTTGAAAAAGGCAAATATTTTTTCATATGCTTCCACTGAATTGGAGGCTTTACTGCTGAAAAGACTTCAATAATCCTGACTGTATTTAGTTCCTAAAGCCTCACTCATCATTGTCAAAATGTTATCAGCCATCCCCAGCTTTCTCTCCAGCCCAGAATCTAATTCCAATTATTAAAAAAAAATCCCTTTCTGGAAATGAATCTTCTGCGGTACTCTCTATTTTTCACATAAGACTTAATCAATTATTAAATGGAATGTATTTGCCACATAACTGCTGCACTTAAGTTAAACTATTCTTGTGGGTTGGAGGAAGCTATGGCACAGTGTTTCAGCACGCTCGCGAGGGAGCTGGAAGCACATGGTTCATGGAAATTTGCAGCAACACTCTGGGCACAGAATGCAATTTCACCATTGAGGATTGCACTGGAAAGAGTATTTGATGGGAAATATCTCATTCTTGACCTCTTCCGTTAACTGCAACTAGAAATGAGGAATTCGGTTCCAAGAACATATCACCTGCCTCTGAAAAGCACCAGAGAGATGGACCAATTTTACTTGTTTTACGCCATTGGCAGCAGGCGAACTCTCTGTCTACAGAAGTTGCAATAGGTTCATCATCTGTTGTGTCCTTCTAGGATCGTGGCCTTGGTTGTTTGTCATATCAACAGCTGGAAGTCAGGCTGTGCTCCCTAAAGAAAAACACCCAGAAAGAGTATTTTGTGCCTTAGGAGGAGGCAATGGAAGAGGAGACAGCAAGATAATCTCATCTTCAAGGCTGACAGTTCAAGGGAGTGCTCTAGGCAGAGCCAAAACTCTCTTATTTTGGAAGGAATGTCTACACTGTGATTTATACAGAATAATTGTAGAGACATAAATCCACACCTTTCCCTGTTTTACTGGGGGTTGCTTGGAAGTAAAAATTTTTTCCTTAAGTCCAACAGGACTGGCATTTCCTCTTAAAATACCCAAAGGAAAGAAAAAGCTCAAGACATCACTGAATGCATTTAATTTGTTTCTAGGTAACATTTTCTGATGGATGCTTTCTGAAGTTGCAGCAATTGTAGAACACATTTGAGTGCAAAACCCTCATGTCTTAAGGGCTGAGTGAGGGTTTGTAACTGCTAGTTTGATTGTCACCCGAAAGCACATAGCTGGTGCTTTTGTTTGTCTTGAGTCCTGAATGTTGAACAGAATTAAGATATGTCTGAGACACACTGGGAAATCCCAGGTTTGCTGATAGCTGGGCAGCTTCAAGGTCAGGTTTCCATATCTTACATTATGAACTTCCAGTGACTTTCTGGATCATGTGCACCTACAGGGTGAGCCTTCCCTTCCTGCAATGGGAAAATGGTAGCTAAGGAGTCAGAGGCACTGAGGCATTGAGTTAGCACATTTATACCTTAGGGGGGTTTAGGGAGTTCCTGCCTGTTTCTACAGGGAGTTTTTCAGCTTACTTTGAACTACCTTAAAACAATAAAGTTCCCTTTTCAGCAGCTTGGTTTAATAGAAAGATTTACTGTATTTTCATTCTCCTGCTGAAAAGTGATAATGAAGCCAAGTTCAGAATTCAGTGTCAAAGGGAAGGTCTATTTAGGGGTATTAAATGGTCTAATAACATTCATGCCACCTGGATTGCTTTATGGGTGGGAGATGTGGGTAGTCCTTCATGGACTACAGTTTTGTACAAGTAGGGCACATTTTTACTAAAACTCAGCCAACGAGAAAACTAACTTGCTAAAATTACAATTTCACAACATACCAATGGAGTCTAAATAAGACTTTGTAGGCTTAACACTTCAGTATTGCTATATCCAAGGCTCTTCTGCCTGTGCAGTGCAACAGAGTCCTGATGATAGTGCTTGCATGCCTAGTCCCAAGGAGGATCATGATCTTTCTCCACTGACACCAGAGATGCAGCAGAGCTTCGAATAGTCCTGTTAAACAATAAAAATTAATGAACAATCATGCATGTGCTTCTTTTTAAACATGTCACCTATTTACTGGCTTGAGTGCAAGTGTTTTAGTGCTCAACATAAAATACATGTGTAAGGGTTTTCTGGAGAGGAGATACAGTGCAAAGGATAACCTCACAACAGTGCACCTGGATTCTCTCACTGAGTAACCCATTAAGTTGCTGTTTTCCTTTTGTACTTTACCTCCCAAAAGTTTGTTCTAGAAATGACCCATTTTATGAACTGCTGTTTTCAAGTTTGAACCCTTAGTACCGCACATAATGCTGGATAAAGAATTTTAGCTTGCAGAAATCTCTGAAACAGCAGCAAAGAGAATGCATCCTTTCAAAATCTCCCTTGACTGCTCTGTGCTGAAGGAAATAAGCAAAACAAGCCTGAAATTGGGTTCGTTAATTTTTTGACAAGTTTTAACTAAGCACAGTGACAGGGAGCTTTGCAAGAGAAATTTTAGAAGCCCAGGAACCAACGCATAATAAGCTGTCAGAGAAAAGATCAAGTAGCATTCCCTAATTCATCTAACCAACATCAATGTTCCAGCTAACAGTAGACAGTGTTAGCCAGATTCTTGCCCTTTTTATCTATGAAAAGCTACATTTATCAAAATAAGCAAAAAATGTGAGGTATGGAATGCAGTTCATTGGAGGGCAGGGCTTTATTGGTTGATTGGTAAATTGAAACACATGGAAAAGTGCTACATGTAGGAACACACTGCTGACTGTATTACTCATTTTTTATTGGTTAATCTCTAATAAGAACCAGCTGGTAATAAAGGACGGAGTTCATGGGAACCCACCCTTTGTTGAAAGCGAAGTTGGTGTCAATACTAGAAACACATGAGCACAAAGAAAACAGATGTAATTGGCTTCTGGAGGTCAGGTTATGTAAAGACCCCAGTGAACAGAGGTGAGGTTTTGGCTGCAGAGAATGACAGGCTAAAATAGCCATTATTTCTGTGTCTGCAAGTGTGTGTGTCTCGGGAGAGGGGTCAGCTGCACAGACCTCCCTGTCTTGGGTAGGAATTGGGGTTTTATGTCCCCAGAAACAGGGTGCTTCACCTGAAGCATGCGCGTACCAAATCAGGGGAAAAAAGTTCTCTTTGTGGAAAGAAATCTGTAAGATAAAACCTGCTCCTAGGAAAAACAGAATTAATTTTTGGTAGGAAAAACAGCAATGGCGCTCACATTTTCCCATATGATGTCTACAGCCCTGGAGAGAACAGACTGGAGCTTCAACACAGGTTTCAAGTTAAACAGACACTTCAGTAGTTTCTTGCACAATAACAACTATTTCTTCACTAAAAATTGTTCCATTAAAGCTTTAAACTAATTTATAAAAAGGACAGAAAGGAGTTTTTTGTTTGTTTGTTTGTTTTTCTCTGAGAGCAGCAGTTTACATTAAATTAAAAATTATAACATAGCAGGTTAGAAATTTAAAGAATCTAAAGTCTGGATTTTCTCAACACAGACTTTAATGGGGCATTTAAACCAAGCTCTAGCTCTCTTGTGCAGAAGGGATCCCTTAAGAAGAACCTCAGACATAAGGGTCTGCTCCTGAATTTGGATTTCCCTGTTCTTTCTGTAGCAAGATGCCAAGCAAGCAATTCACATGAGTAATGTGGACAAGAAGTGAATTTTCAGGTAAAAGCCTTTGTTCAAAATCATTAGCCAAAAATACATCGGCCTGAGGGTTGCCTAGGAGGAGTTCATCAATGATGATTTGAAATCCAAACGTTGTAGGTGACGTTCAAGAAGTCCTGGTGGCAGCTCTGCCCTGAGGTTGGCTCAGTGTAATCCTCTGAATCAGGATTCTATTGTAAATATTTGTGGTTTGGAGTTCAAACTTCACTCTCTTCAAACATTCTCACATTCGCTCTTTTCTGCCTGCAGGATTCTTTGCTGGAATACAACTTACAAGCAAATTCAAGAGAGATCCAAATGCAGCCCAGGGGAAACACAGGTCTGATCAGCAATATTCTTCTCCATTTACCCCAGAAAGACTGCGATAAGACCCTCATTCTTGGTTTAATTCTCATATGCACTGAAGCAATGTTTAAAAAAACCAGGTCCCTCAAAAGCAGGTTTTCATGGTGCAAGGAACCATGTCAGAAGGGAAAAGATCATCTCATCCTTCCTGAGATCTTTTCATCCTGCAAAGGAATGAACAGTTGCATTGCTCCGTGCATTGCAAGGTGAGGTCCAGCCAAGTGTACTAAGTAGGGACAAGGTATAGAGAAGGTTCCTGGGCAAAGCTTGCTTGAGAAAGCCAGTGAAGAAGCATGTCCAAAAAATGAATCTGTGGGTGATTTGCTCTGGGTCTGTATGCTGATGTGTTATTGAAACACCTGAAATGAGGGACAGATACGCTACAAACTGTATTTGAAAGGTTTTAATTCCTGCAGGAAGGATACAAAGGAAGGCTTTTTTTGGAAAAGTGTTTGCTGCTGTTATTTTAAAGTCGGCTTTAATGCCTTAATGCTTTTCAAGAAGCAGCAGTTACCAAAAAAAACCCGAAAAACTAAAGGCTGGGAAAGAGTTATTAACACAAAATTCAATAACATCCCCCTGCTTTCTCCAAGGTATTGCCTGAGTGACTGCAGCATTTACAAAAGGGATTCTAATCTGAAATGAATTTGCAGCTAATTCAACCTGTAGGCTAGTGACTCTGGGATTTCCTAGATAATACAATCCAGACAGTAATGTTGATGGATGTTAAAGACTTGCCTGTGTAACTGTTGTAAAGCTCTGTCATAAGAACAAATGAGGCATTATTGCTTTAACAAAAGTAATCCCACTGCACCAGTAAATTCTGCACTCTTTCAATATCACACGATTATTAGTTACAGCAACTTAGTGATGTATCTGCCTTCACAGAGGCAACAAACACTTCACTCCAGGATTTTCCATGCAAAAAGCTTCACGAAAACCACTCTTTTTTTCTTCTTCTCCTCTTTATTTCCTTCTAACACAGAACAAATTCAATGGCACAGGTTTTCTTACCTAGATGGACAAGCTGGAAGAAATGTGCCCAGTGAAAAACTACTGGTACCTAGGATACAGGGGTTGCAAAAGCAGGTGGCAGTTTTCATTATTCTCTGTTTTGCTCCTGGCTCAGCCCTGTAAGGCAGGTCAGGAGGTGTAGAAGTATAAAACTAGCCTTAAACAGCTAAAAGAGTATTTTATGTCTAGAAGACACTGAATAAAAATGGCTTAGTGGCTGCATATTTTCCTAAAGGCTTCTATTGAAGCCACAGATATTTGGCTAACCTGGACTAGACTCCTTATTATGTTCACCCTAGAACTAATGTGTTTTATGGATTTTGATTCCTGGATTAAGCTCCACTTACAGCATCCAGATTTCCATCCTTCTCTTTGCTCTTGAGTAAAATGGTCAGCCTGTCTTTTTCTTTCCTGGGCATCCACACTCTCCAGCATTACCAGCTGTTACACCCTGTGCCCATAATCTTTTTTTAAATCCAGTGCTTTAGTCATCCTCTCGCCTATTTTATCATCATCCTCTCGCCTATTTTATCATCTACTTGTCTTTCTCAGAGAGGAATCCTTCAAAAAACAAATTTAAGTAAAGCCAAAATAACCCTTGACTTTGGCGGGAGGGAAATAAAACCAGTGGTGGGGGAAAAGAATATGTTAAATTTACACACATTTTACTTATCAACTCCTGCTGTGATATTAGTGTTAAAACTCTCCTTGTAAACTTTATGGATCTCTTCTGCTGATAACTTTGGTATTAAAAATACCATTTTTCATGTCTGGTGGTCTTTCTGTCCCTAATGCTTTCCAGGTTTCCTCTTTCTTTTCTAGTGAATATTTGGTGGACTTGAGCTTTCTGATTACCTACTCATTAAATCTCAGGGGCTTTTTATTCAGTTCTGCTTTTCCTAATGCAACCACTCCAGATATAAACCTATTCAAAGAGCGTTGAAAAAGGATAATGTAACACAATTTTTCTGGCAGAGAATTCTCCTGGCATGAGACATTTACCAAGCACTTGCAATTGCTTGTAAGCACTTTCCAGCTGAAATTGCTTGTAGGGCTTTCCAGCTCTAAACAAGTCCTGAGACAGGTTTGGTTCATGATGTGAACAGCCACCCTGGTGCTCTGCTAGCCCTCAGCATGGTCCAGCGGGGACCGTAGCTGAACCTTAAGCAGCTTTGCATGTGTTGAGCTATAGCGAGATCCAGAAGAGTCAGTGGTGTAACCAATTCCCCAGTTCCCCTCCCCATATCAGAGATAACTTGGCTGAGCAAGGGGGACGTGGCCCTCATTGTGAGTAACACTGTGGTTTGGATAATAGTAACAATAATATTGGACTATCTAGGAAAAATCACACTTATTAGAAGTCTGTCTCAAACCTGCCTTTATGCCAAAGGTTAATGAGGAGGGCAGGGAGGGGTACAGGCACCCGATTCCCCATGATTAATTTGACAAATGTCTTTCTGGCTTACATCCAGTTCCTTGTGGAGATACGGCTCTTGGATGCGTTCAAAATGACCTACTTTTCACTGCTGGCCAGGATTTTGCTGCTTTGTTGTTATTGTTGGACTTTTCTGCTGCTTTTGATAGTGTTGTGCCTGAGAATTTTTGTCCTGTGGCAGATGACTGGCCTTGTTGTGTTTGAGCACAGGACTCCTGTGAGCACTCACGTGCTGACAGTGACAATAAAGCATTGCATCTTGAGGGATCTGTTTTCTGAAGCTCTTAAAAGGGTTCTAAAGCTCTTATATTCTTTTTTTTTATTTCTCCCAGTGCTGTGCCCAGTAAGTCCTATGCAAAGTTCCTAGTGCTTTCTCCTACACCTATTTGCTCTATAGTGCACCCTATAGTGCAAATGGGCAGATGTTTGATGTTCATCATCATCATCAACGTAAGGCAGGAAGTGAAAGAAGATTGTACCCTGTAAAAGATACCAAGGAACCTGGCCCAGACATGTGGCTTAATGAATGTCTGACATACTGCCCAGGAATGTGTCTTCTTCCTCCCACTTGATCCCCAAACCATGGTCAGGTCTGAATCAGGGCTACCCTGATTCAGTTCTGGTTTCCCATGCTGCAGGAATGTCAGGGTTGGTATTTCAGTGCTCAGACCCTCCTAGGTCAGCATCAGACACCATGCCAAACTATATCCCATAGTTTTAAAAACACAGGTTTGGAAAGGACAAGATCCCTGGTTAAGTCTTGCTGCTGCTCTCCAGGATGGGGTAGCTGAAACCCAGGTATCTCCTGCACAAATAAATATGATACGTGCAAAGGATACTGCTGTCCTTGTGGAACGCTTTGGCTTAGACCGGGTGTAACAGGGACTCTTTCTGCAGTCAGCATTGATGTGAGGCTTGGACAGCCATTATTTTCTGTCCTGCTTTCAGCAATCAGGGTTTTGGTGTGTGCAGAAAATAGGTTCAGGACTTGTCTATACACGTTTCCATCTTCCTAAACATGACCACAGACACTTATATGTACTGGGATAACTTACACAGTTAGCAAGCAGCAGAAAGCATAGGTTTATTTAAGATGTTACAGACAAGTCTACAAATTTATTAAGCCAGAAGAAGCTTCATGTAACAAGTACATTGGAGGATCATGGAGAAATTAGAAATTCAAGCCAGAACTGACAGGCAAATAGATAGTCCAGTGAAAATATTTAATGCTAATTTTACTCTTGGACATGTCATTTCCGATTTACTAGGGTAATAGATCATCATTTATCACCTGTTAAATGCAAACATAAAGGAAAGACAAAGGTCTGTAAATGTCTCTTCATTAGCCCAGCACCCTTGATGGCTATTTAGTCATGTTTGAAACTAGAATAATATTTTCTTCAAATGCTGCCTTTGCCAGATGCAAAGTGAGCTGACATCTGCTTGGATAGAGCTGGGGTCATATATGAAGCAGTGCCGAAACTGAACAAATATTTCCAATGTGTATATATATATATATATATATGCATGTAAAGGAAAAGAACAGAAAATCATTAACCTTTTGTCATTAGCATTAGCTGTTCTTTGAGCTGCTCAGCAGTCTGAATTAGTGCACCTGCCAAAATAAGCACCAAGTGTTGTTACCCTCTTAGGGACAGCCCTGTTCCATAAATCACAGCATTTCAATGACAGCTAAATGTGTTTTATATCATGTAGAGAGCCTGTGTTTATGAATGTGAGATAAAAGGGGTTTAACCAGTGCAAACACTAAGACTACTGTATGCAGTCTGGCTCTCTTTCACAATTATTCCCCCTTTTTCTTATATGTGATTTCTGTCGCCTATATGCTTGCCTATCTCATTTTCTGCCAGTTTTGTCTGTAGTTGATTTTCTTTCCAATTCTTTCTGTCCTGAAGTGCAGCACTGACTACATAATCCTTGTTAGTGTCCAGCTGGAAGGAAAGAAGATTTTGAGAAATTAATTCTTTGTACTTACTGAAGACATAAAGATACAGCCTTACTCATTTGCAAACATGCGTATTTTGCAGAGTTAATTCCTGTACTACTCACAACTTGCAAAAATCCAGCAACAGGATAGATCCCCACCCTGTTTTCAGTGCTTGAGTGCTTAACTCTTCACTGTTTGTCCATAAACAACATTTCTGCAGTGGTTCAGGATGAGAAGGAAAATAGCAAAAATGAGATTCGCTTCTGTGTGTAGGCAATGAAATTACTTTTATTACAGAAAACAAATTTTATACAGTCCATTACCAAGTTTCCCAGTTGCACAAAACACCCCATCATCCCCTCAGGTTGATGAAGTGTAGATTACTGGTATTCTGAAAGTGTCCAAAGACCCTGGGATGCCTCAGGTGTCTGGTTTTACTCCAACTACTCCAAAGCATCTTATAACTAGAACATGCTATAATAAACATATAATCTGAGCCCTTTGCTATTTTCTGCTGTGATAGCAAATTCACTTGTACAGACCAGACATCATTTACCGCATGGCCAAGGACTAACTATTGTAAAGTGAAATTATTAATAAAAGTTTTCAAACTGCCCACTTTCTGTAACCAGCTCAGTTTCTGTTTATCACTGGGTTCTTCACTCCATGAAATTATGGTTTAACCCATCCCTAGCTCCTGTCAGCTAAAGTAGTGACAGCAATTCCAAAAAAACCCAAAGGGTTTGCAGGTAGCCTAGGCAATTCATGATAAAGCAACCTCTGACTCATTATTTATAGAGTCTCCATGTAAATAGATGAGAACATTGCAATTTCCACTTGTATTCCAGTGTTATATTCAAAGGTCTGCAATTTATTGTAACTGAATTTAAATTGCTTGGAAAATCATCATGAGCGTGCACATAGAAACCACTTGATGTCTATGGAAGGAGACAATCTTCATAGATGTCTCCCTGAATTTGTTCCAGAACAATATATTGAGGTGAAATGATTGAACGATTCATTTTCATTGCAGTAAAGGTGAATAAATAAAGAAGGTCAGATAGGAGACAGAGATTAAGTTAACATTGAAGACTAGTAGAAGAATGGGTCTAAAATATAGAAGAGATGTTTTTCTCTGTTAAGAGGTTTTGTGTGTGAATTTGGTTGAATCACAGTGCAGGAAATCCTATTCTCATGGAGCTCTGCCACTGGAGTCAATGAAATGCATCTGCATCTCTCATTAGCATGGCCCCTACTTTGGAGATGATTTGGTGGTAAGGATCCACCTTATGGATGGTTCCATACCTAGACTGAAAGGACACCGGTCTTTCAGAAGGGGTCCTCCAGAAGGAGTGCGCATATGAATCCAGCAGTGACAGCAAGTAGATTTTAAACAGCTATGCATTAACTTGCTCATTTCATATGGAATAAAGAATTCTGTGAGCTGGTATGAAAATTCATAGGAATGTCATATGGATGGCTGGTTTCGTCTTCCAAGAACACTGCTGGGAATCACAGCCTCTGCTATATGTCATTCTTCTCTTGAGTAATACTGTTGCGTTGGGAGCAAGGCTACTTCAGGAAAGTGGGTAAAATTGCCAATTCCTACCAGAAATTCGCCACCCAGCTTAGGTCTCTCATAACAGTAGTGGCTTTTCTGTATCCTATATTTGTCATTAATTCCTGTTCATCAACTCAGTCGTTTCTTTGTGGGTAGGGAAAGTTGTTGCCCTTCGTCAAAGGCAGCTCTCAGCCCTGTCAGATGAGGTCTGCTTTTCATTGGCAAGTTTTGCAGAAAGCAAGGAAGTGCCTGAGCCATGCCCAGTCGTCCTTGGCAAATTCTTTGCCACCTCAGATATTAATTCCTAGAAACTCTATTGTCAAGAGTGATAATCCTGAGAGCTCTGCTGAGCTGCAGATCTTGGAGAGGGTTAGAGACATTTTCTGCTGCAGTCATTTGGAACAGCTCTGTGTTACTGCAATCTCCATTACAACACAATAACAGGAAACATTTCAGTGGCCTCTACAGTACTTGGCATATTATTTCACTTTAATGCTTGTATTGTTCGAGCATTAATAAAACTGGAAACTGTGATATAATTAAATCCATTCTTCCTACAGAGAAGATGACTGTCTACGATAGTGGCAAGAGCAGCAGACTCACATGTCGCCTGGAGAAGAGAGCATGCTCCCCTTGCCAAGGCACAGCACACACGTGCTCGGTTTTATATCCTTCTGCATAAAAGAGAGCTCCAGTTGAGAGCTGGAGACCTCTTATACCTCTGGATCCAGCTCTGCAAGATTTTATTGCTTGAGCTGTAAGATTATCCTGTTAGACCAAAGGATAAACCGTTCTCACTCTGCGCAACCTGAGCCTCTCATGGGATGAGAGACTGAATAACTGATAGTGCCATGGCTCATTTGAACCAGCTGAACTAAATATCTGAAACATATATTTATATTGAGAGGCAGGACTGGGGAGACTTGCCTCTGTGCATCTCTGTGCATCTTTCAGGCACTACAACACTGAATGAGGCACTGCTATGGCTCACCTCTGTCTGCATCAGGGATGCTCACATAACAGTTGTGAACACACACTAACAGCTGACCGCAGCGTGATACCCATCCCTGTATCCTTAGTCAGGATCACAGGTCCAATATAGCTGCCAGTTAAACTTATGTATATTGGGGAAGTAACCAAGCAAATGATGTAATATTTCTCCTCACAGTCTGTGTCACAAAGTCCTTTGTGTATCCAGTCCTCTTTGCTGTACCCTTACTAATTTTTCTAGTTTTTGTGTTTCCTGTAATGTAATATAAATTTCCCTATGGTCATTCCTGGCATTCACTTCTTTGGAGTGGTCCAGCTGTAATTAAATATCTGCTAAACTTTCAATATGCTCACTTCGCACTTCATTGGATCAATACTAAGAAAAAGATGCGCGCCTTTTCCAGTTTTGCAATCTACAAATTAGTTCAGAAAATTCCTGATTCAAGGAACACCACAGGGCATTAATCATTATTAATCATTACTGATATTTTAAAAACATTGATGAAATTAAAACCATGAAGAATGTGCTGTGTTTAATAAATTTTATTTGAGATACTCATGGAAAGTTCCTAAGAACACTTTTTTGCTGTCAAGAAGTTATTAGTGAACTGGTAAAACCACAAAGAATCACATCAGGAATTGTGAAATATTGCTATGAAATAACATTATAATACAAGTTGCAGATTTAATCCTATTCAGTAAGTGTATTTGTATGACCTTATGATACAGCTTTAAACACTAAAGCAATCTTTCTGCAGCCACCAACTTATACAAAGCTTTCAGGAGTGTAATTTTCCTCCTGTTATGCTATCACTTTGAAAAATAGGTCTGCACAGAGCAGTTTCCAACCTGATTGCTCTTAGGGAAGATCAAAAAAAGAGAGACATTATAACAGCTATTAAAATTCTTCTACTAATGAAATTTAAAAAACAAAAAACAAACAAAACAAAAGAAAACAAAAAAAAGGTGAAAATTTGATTCGTGTACATTATACATATTTAGTTCCAGCCTCAGATTTTGTAGTGCAGACCCAAGCTTTCCCATTTCTCTGGAAAATTTCAGAGCCTGTGGGAGGAGAGCAGGGAAGAGGGTGATCGGCTGATGAGCTGCTCAAGGTAATTTTAAAGCCAAGCATCTGCTAGATATGTTTTCAGTTCACATGCCTTGTTTTCCTATTTCTTAGTCAACTCCATGCTAGCAGAGACATTAGATGGATAGGAGCAACCCTCAGTTTGGGGACAAGCTGCTTTTTCTGCTTCTGCAAATCACCTTCCCAGCATCAGCCAACTGGAAGGGGTTTCCTCCCTTTCTGCACCTACCACGGTGAGTGAAGGTGGCTAGGGAGAAACAGAAACTCTTGATCCAGTATTGGGTTCAAATCAGTTTACACCAAGAGGTGCAACACTGACCACAACCTGCTCTGTTGATTTTCCATTCATCTAGGACTTCATGCTGAAGTTCTAGTCAAAAAAACACCCCGCTTAATTCAAGTTTCTTGTCGAATTCTGCTCCCTTCCCTGGCTTTCAGGATTGCAGCCATTTCACAATATCCCATCCCAAACTTTTGCTTAAATGTCAGCAGCTGTCTTTGCTGGCTACTGAGCTAGCCAGAAGTTAAATTATCTTCTGAGCACGGCTTTAGGAATGGCAGATATTTTAGATGGCTGTCATCATCATGTCTGAGGACTTGGAAGAAGCTTTTTCTTTGGTAGAAGCCAGTAAGAAACTTGTAATGCAGCACAATGTGGATTTTCAAAAAGCACATTTGTCCTGTTCTTGATGGGGAAACCAAGAGGAATCCAGGCGTTTCTCCTGACTTCACTGTGAACTACGCGCAGCGAAAGGTTACAAAATTGGAAATGGGGGGAAAGATCAGAGGTTAAGGAGCTCATATTTCTACATAACATGACCTTATCTCAGTGGCAACTCAATTCTCATGATCTGCTGCTGTGTTCTCACAAAGATAAGTCTTCTAAAGACACAGACGAGTGTTTTAGCAAGGAAAACAGGAGACTGCACTCACAGCAGTTTCTTTGAAAGGTTCCCCTGCCTGCAAGTCACAAGATACTGTACTTAAAATGTCAAATCAAGCAATCTGCTCTGAAAGGAAAATTACCAAAGCAATCACAGACCTTGATTTCCTCTAGACTCATGGAGTACAGACAAAATTATGAAAATCGCTTGGCCACCCAGAGCCTTAATGTTGAAGTCCCAGGTCAAGGAAAGCTCAAGCAATTAGCCCGGTGTGCTAATGACATGCCTGTTTGATATAGTAGCTGAATAGCACCCTGATTGCCTATAATATGATTATGCACGTTTTGGGTTGCTTTAAAAAAACCTGATGCCTTGGAAAAATAGAATCTCATTTCTCTGGCATGTCTGAAAGACCTCTGTTTCCTGAAAAGCCAAGGGCATATTTCAGCTCCTTATGTTTCCACAAATATGTTATTAGGTTCACTCACTGACCTACCTTTAATGAGTAGAAGATGGCATTTTTGAGAAGGATATTAAAATACAGTAGCATGAACATGCTGTCCCATCACAAAGCTGTCACAATTGAAAAAAACAGTTTTAATACATGGCCCATGAAGAAAAAATAAACAAATAAAATAAAATAAAACAAAGAAAACCATAATGAGGTGAAAGAAAATTGCTCCAGGTTGGGTATCCCTAACAATCCAGTTACTGAATACACAAGATAAACTCCAGTAATCAGAAAAAAGCCCTCCCTTTCATCCCCCTTTGAAAAGAAGACATATTTTGAACAGATCTGTAATTTCTGAAAAGTTCAAATATATTTTAATCGTCTTTTTTTCTTTACAGGTGACATAACTCTTCCTTCTGATTGGTAATAGAATGGGTGGAAGGAGCAGGATTAGACTCAATTTTCTGGATGTTCAGCACCCTAATGAAAATCTCTGCAGGATCTCCCATAGTTGTACCACTCTGATACATGAGAGACTGTGATTTACAGCCATGTGAAAAAATAAGCAAGGAGAAGACACCTATTCCCATTGAGACATACAGCCAAAACATACTAAGCAAGCACAAAGCAAAAAATAGTGCCACTGTGAAGGACTGTCCAAAAGACACCTGAACACTCTTTGGCCTATGGTAAGAAAGTTATTTGTTGGTGATATGTTGAATTCATGTTGCAGGTAAAATAGAACAGAAATCTGAGCACAAACAAGAGCTTGAGATACTCAGTACTTTTGCAGGATGTGGGGACAAAGAAACCAGTGACACAGTTGAGACTAGAGCAGCACAAACGTGAGATGAAAAAGGGGATGGAAAAAAAAAAATCCCAGACCTAATTCAATATTTGGTTTGGGAGGTGATCTGGCTTCTTTTAATCTAGAGCTGTTTGCATATTCCGACCAGTGGGACCATCACTCTCGTCAGCTGTGCCATAAAGCAGGGCTTGCAGCATCTGGGGGAAAACCACAGTGGTTACCTGCACCTACAGAGCGCTGCCTCTGGAAACCGGTCAGGGTCCTCCAGTTTGGGGCATTTCAGCTTTTTTCCTGGCATTATGTCCCTGACAGTCTAATCTCAGGCAGGACTATTTATTGACATTAAAAAAAGAAAATCCCCTCTTTAGAAAGAGGAAGGGGAAATCTAGAGGTGATTAATACCGAGGGTCTTGCGTACAATGACTGCCTGTGTCTCACGAGTGCACCAACGAGATTTAAAGCTGATACTTTCTGGTTTCCCAAGGAGAGGAGTGGGAGCTTGGGAAAGCTCCTGACCATCTTCATGCATATTCAGGGTTTCTCTTTGTTTTCTGATGAAGGGATAGGCTCTGTCCTTAGACTTTTGAATGGTCCCTTGACACCAGCCCTGGAGACTTTTTTTCATTTAGGCCAGGATGAAATGATTTGAATTTGGATCCAGTACTGACAGTGGAGCTCCCTGGTTTAAAAGGGGTTTTAACCTAAAAGGAAGTGGAAATCTTATATAAATTCACTTGTGTGATTTGAAAGTTTTTTCATGCAAAATTTCATTTCTCCTTTCATTTCTGCTGCTCCTGGAGATTATCAGCAGAGCTTGTCAGAAAGCAGGAGGGGAGAGAAAACCACCAGCAAAAAAAAAAGCACACAAAAACTTTTAAAGCATTTTGCATTAAACATTCAGCTGATATTAAGGGATGTTTATGTTAGTATTTATACCCTGTGCTCTACTTTCCACATGTGACACTAGCAACTGATATACTTCTAGCTTCCCTAGGGCACTGTGTCAGCTCCAAAGCAGCAGGGTGAAGGTCTGTGTGTTACATCTGCCCTGGGAAAGGTCCCACCACTCCATCAGTAAGGGCTCCCAAGAAAAGGCTTCCCAAACCACCCGAATTTTGAGGGAGGACCAAACGAGCAGAGGCAAAAGGAGATTCAGTCAAACCTCAAAATGAACTTTAATAAGAAGAATGAGCCGGAAAAGCTAACCAAAAACATATGAAATTCTCGGCATTGCTGATTTTCTGTGTGGCTAGGTGCAGAAATGACCAAAACTTCTTTCCTATATTTTCATCTGACTTTGTACTAAAACATGGTCACTCTTCATCAGAAGAAAAGGCTGCTGCTGCTCCCTAATTTTACATCCAAAGTATTTCCAAAGTCATTTTCCCGTTTTTAATATTGGAAGGGGAGAAGAAAACAAAGCTAAAGATGTGAAGATGTGTTTAATGCACACTTGCATCAGTCCACTGGGCTCACTACTGGAAAGAGCAGTGCACCAGTAAATATTTACTGAACTTTATTTAACGCATTGCATTTATCTTACATGTCAAATGAACTCTATATATGTATCTTGGAAAGATGTTGCATATTCTGGTTTCTCTAATTTGGAGTCCATCATTAATGTGTTACATAAGGGTTATTTGAAATTCAGACAAGTAAAAACTGAACTAAAAAGATTCAGCTGAAATTTGTCTAGCACACCATGTCTTATAACTATTTTGTCCTTCACTGCTAATGACTTTCCTACTCTCTTTATCCACTTGGTACCCCAGGGATGTACAGTATTATCTGTGCACATCAATATTTTTCATGGGACATATGTTTTTACTTTGTAGCAGATTTTCTGCATTGCTTAAAAGTAGCAAATAAAGCTCAAATGAAATTGATGCTTGCATCCCTTCAAAACCAGGTATAAGTTTTCAAGCCAGCAAGTAGGACTTCATTCTGGAATCCATACTGCTGGTTCTCCTGGTTCTCTACACAGCCAGGAAAATAAAATCAGGCTGTTGAGGCTTTGGAAGAGAAAACCAAATCAACCAACAAATATTTGGAAAGGAGTCATTTGGGCAGTATTAGATAAACTTTCTCTCCTTTAGTGCAGGAAAATTATCTCTACTTCTAGTCACTTTATATCCTTAATGTTCTGCATCTTCTTGGTCTCTGCTTTTTGCTAACTCATCTGCCATTTGAGACTTTTCTTATACTTCTAACTCATGCATCCTTTATTCTACTTGAACCCATTTTAGAGCCCTAAGCTCACCCTGTGGGATTCATTTAGCTTTTTAAAAAACACTCAAGCTCACATGAAACCTCTTAGTCAATATTTAACCTAGACTTTCATATGCAAAGGCCTTCAAGTCATTCTGGCTTCAGAAGCAAGAAGGAAATGTTGACATAGGAAAGTTTGCTGCTGCAAAAAGCCAGATGCCTGAAAAGGTGCACCCATGTGTAAGTGAGAGGCCAGCGCATATCTGGAGCTGCAGCACCAGCTATAGCTTTTGCTGTCATTCTGTTATCAGTCCCAGCATCCACAAAGTCTCTGTGCCAGTGTTCTCCTTATTGCATAAATAAAACTGGAACATCTCAGACATCCCTCTGGACTCCTCTACAGGATGCATGTCCTGATACCTAATTGTTTCTGAAGCCATAAATCCCCAAATATCATCAGGTTCAGAGCCATTTCTATATTAGAACAAAACTTCAAATCAATTCATACTGTGACTGATTTGACAAAAATAATGGAATTGAGTAGCAGTAGCTACTCCAGCTTCCATAAAGTATCCACAGGAGATACAAGAAGCTGAATTAAGAGGCTGAGGTTCTGCATGATGTTCAAGGAATATCTCCCCTTCCATGTCAAAAGTCTCCCACCACTTGCATTACCAGGAGTCTCTGTGATCTCTAAAGGCTTTTGCACCACTCACAGCCACAAAGGAAGGGGTCATCACACTGCCCTGCTAATAGAAGTGACAGGCAGCTCTGATGCACACTTGGAAAGGAGTCATTTCTCCTCCTTTTCTTCTTCGGCAGGTTTCTGTGATGCTTTGCAGTTGCTGATCACTGTGTTACTGCGCACACATCTCACGACCTTTGGCTTTCATAAAACTGTTCAATTTGAGGTTATTCTGGTTCATCTCTCTTCTTCCCCATGCATATGTTGAAGGGAAATGAAATCCTGTTGAATGGGAAGGTTGCAGACCTCCTAAATTCTGGTTGGTGCCCAGCAGATACTCCTCAGGGAGCTTTGATCCTACTCCACAGCATGCTCTGCTACTCCAGTTCTCTCACCTTTTAGTGCAATTCGTTTCCATAAAACCATCAACCCAACCTGCTGCCCAGCCAAGGGCCCTTTCCAGCCTGTGAACAGAACTGAATGTTGTAATGGAGACACAGATCAACACCTCGCACTCACTCTTGATCTACTCTTGATCTACTCCAGCATTTCTGGCAGGGGCACAGGGAGGCCGAAGGTTCACAAGGGACATTACATTGCATCAATACCTGCCTGCCCTCCAGGAATGGCATTCAGACTGCTCACCCTGCAGCAGCCTGGAGTTTACCCTCAAAGACTGCAGTAAACTCGTTACCGCTGTGGCTCTCCTTCATCGCAACTTAACAACTTTTTATAGATTTTTGTTGGACCTGAGTTAAAGTGCTTGAAAAGCAGTCATGTCCTGCCAGTGATTGAACTTGAGCCTCAGACAAAAATGTTCCCTTTGCTCTCTGCTGAAGCCTGCGTACCAGGCATATGTTTCTTTCAACAGAAACACTTTTTTTCCCAAATCCCTACAGAAAAACAGACAAACTTTCTTAAAATATTTTAGCTTTATTGCACTATGCTTTCTTAGAAGCTCAGGACAGTGAGACAGAACCAGGGCAATATTCTCTCTGAGTACACCTTGGCGCTAAGATGATTTTGCAGCCCTTTAAAATGGGACCAAGAAATTCACACCAAAGGCTGAACTTACTGGAAACCAGTCCCTGAGGGGCAAAATGCTGGTGTTCCTGCTGTATTTTTACAAGCCAGGTGTGCTGGCAAGAAAGCTTCAATGGCCCTGGAGGGCAGGTAGCTTGACAGCTTCTCACCAACACATCTTTGCAGGTTTATGGAGCCTCTCCAGGCTCAACTTACTTTGTTCCATGCATCCTTGTCCTCTTTGGTGTCTGTAGGCTTTGGAGTTATATAGGGTATAGGACATGGAGTATCTCGTTTGTCCTTCATACCCTTCTCCTCTGAATATAGGACAGCACAAAGAGGATGAGTGCCATAGCTGCTATGTGCGGTATAGAGTCAAGAGCGGGATTTAGGTGGTCAGTCAGTCAGGAGGCAAGTTTCCAAGACAAGAGACATGACTTATTGGGAAATATAGATGCCAAAAGTGCAATGAGGCAAAGGTCAAAGCAAAAGCATGACCAGAAAGCCATGAAGTCCCCTAAGGGCCTGGGATAAGGAGCTAGAGGGAGCAAGAAGCAGGACTGCCCCACACAGCCCCCTCTCCATCAGCACGGCCCCCAGCCTAGCATGTCTTGCTGTGGGAGGTGTTGAGCCCTCACTGCCCCAGGCAGTACCCAATGCACCAGATCACCAGCGGTTAACACAGCCTTGCACTCAGCACCATAAAACATGCTTTTTTCCTATTGCCTAAGCATAAAAATCCTCTTAAAAATAATAAAAAAAAAAATCATTTGGGGTTTATGCTCTCTCCACTTACTCCTAACAAAGAACTGTTTCTTTCCTTTTTTTTTCTGGGTGAAGCCAGGAAACTCTCGGAGTTTGCAGGTCCAAGCAAGGGCGAGCATCTCTGCTTTTCCTGCCGGTGACAAGGGCAGCAGTGATATAATGAAATGTACATGTTCTAAGTGGGGCTTCTTCATTTTTAAACAGTTGCCAAAGCTATATAAATGGGACTCCTTCTTTTCTGACCCTTTGCCCTACTTCAAATGAGCTTTTAAACCCTTTGGAAAACATGCAGTTTTACTTTCAACTGCATTAGCTCTCATAATGTGTTATTTTGGCTCTCCTTGTATATTCAGGTTGAAGGCATAGATTTCATAGATTTCATCTGGTAATGTTGACAAGCAAGCCTTACGCAGGGACTATCAAGCACCCAAGTCAGCGTCTTTTAAAGTTCTGTTAGCTCAGCTGTATTTTTCTTTGTACACCCAAATACTTCTGGACATTACAGGAGACTCCGCACTCAACATGCTCCAAACAGTTCATATATAATGCAGTGAGTGTCCGCCAAGGGTACAGATGGTGTCAAAACTCACCTGGGGTTTACAACACAGTAAAGAAAATACTGGTGGCATCTTGCCCCACTGGCAGCCCTCCAAAAACCCCAAGCTTGGTTCTTGTGCCAGCACACGGAGGGACAAAGACAGTGTGTACCGAAGCACAGCAGACCTGTCCACCTTCACTGCAGTATTTATTCAGCTTTGTGCACGGAGAATTTGCATTTTAAAGGAACGATCCTGCAGCTGGAGTGAGCACAGGCTGTGAATGTGAGGGGAAAGAGGAGAGCACAGGAAATCTCTGCACTTTTCAGTTGAGATGTCCCTCTCCTGAAAATCCCCTGTGCAGGAGACTCTGCAAGTAGCCTGTTTGCAGATATCCTATGCCATATGTATTCTTTCAGTTGTTGGTATATAGTGGTTTCCACACTCTGTGCTCTGTTGATGGTTTTTAAAGCTATAGACTGGCAGCTGAGTTGTTTTACTATAAACCAGCAAAAAGTCACCACGTAGTAAAATAGGTTTTGAGATGATATATCTAAATAATGTCTTAGAGAGGGATTACTCACGCATAAGGAGCACAGCTCCAGTGGTAAAATTAGAGCCTTGTTTCCCCCAGCTCCTGCTATAAAGAACAGAGGGAGTTTGGTTCCTCCAAAAAGTAGCTCTGAATGGCCTAGCTCTCATCCGTGGTTTCTGGATGTTTGGTTTGTGCTGTTGAACTATTTTACCGGCTCCAGTGAGGGATCTGTCATTACTCTTTGCCCCTCTCCACTTACACCAAGGGGTGAATCTCATTTCACAGCACTCATTCCCTCCAGGCACCCCAGGGATAAACAATAGACATTGATGCCTGTAGACATCAACAACAACAAGAAATGCAGCCAAAGGGCAAGGTGATATCAAGAGTCTTTACATGAGAACCTAAATTTAAGGCTGCAGGTGATGTTCAGGCACATAAGGTAGCCATTTCCTTCAAAAATCACAGCCTTTTATCCATAAAGAAATGGAAAGCAGAGTGTGGGGAGAAAACCTCTGCAAGAGCACATTCATGGAGAAGCATCCCAGAACACGAATGGTTTTGAGTTTGTGACCAACTATTTAAAAAGTTATGGCGGATTTTGCTTCAGGAAAGTTTTTCATTAAAGTCATATTTATTTCTTTGGGCTTAAGTAATAACTTAAAGAACTTCTACTTCTTCTAACACACTATTAACAGTATAATTAATTCTCAGCAACAGGAAACAGAAACCTTTCTATTTCACTTCATCATCTCAGAGTCAGACCTTCAGTCTTCTTCCAGGATCCCTATCAAACAGATGGCTTTTATACTCATAAACATGTTGAACTCAATTTTCCTCCTGCTGAGTGAGAGATTCAAACAAACCAAACTTCCATACTACTGCTAGGAAATTCCAAACATCTAGAAACACTTTTACAGACGTTTCTTGGCAAGTGACTCTTAGAAATGTGTGTGGTTCGAAAAACCCAACCCCAAAGCAATGAATTTTACTCTTGAAAATTGCTGATTTCAAAAAAAAAAAAAAAAATTAAAGAAAGAAACGTGAGGAAAAAAGGGGAAGAAAAGAAAATTAGAGAAGAGACAGACTTCTATCTGGATAACCAAGTTTAGGAGGCCTGGAGCAAAGCATTTTTTAGTTCATGCTTATTTGGAAGATGGAACCTTTCAAACTAAACTGGATTGACTTTTTAATGAACAGTGTCCAATTTTGAAACAGCCTTGGCAAATTTATCAGTTCAGGGATGGAAGTTGGTGGTTCAACCACATTTGGAGCCTAAGCAGGCAAATTTTTGGTGGTTAAGGCTAATTTTAGAGGGTGAAATTTAAGGGATGCAAATCCATGCAAGATAAAATCCTCACAGATACAAGCAATCACAGTTCAGTGCTGCTTTTTAGCAGAGCTCTATTTGACTTGAGGGTCTATTTGTTTTCAAAAGACTGTTCTCACTCTTGTTTACGAAATGTTTACCCTGCCAACTAATCTTTGGGTACAGCTAATGCTGGTACATAAGTGGATACCTCTGCTGAACACTGGGACAATACATCCAGATATTTCACCTAGTAAACAAATGAGACGTTTTGCTATCTGCCAAGGGTTGCATTAGCAGACAGAAAACCCATTTTCTTACCAATGAATGTGGGGAAATTTCCAGAGGAATTTAGCCATCAGCAATGTAGGCAATGGGTGAGAAGTGGGGAAAATTTACCAAAGTCAGGCTGATACAATAACCACACAGTCCAGCACTGGCTAGAAGCTCAATAAGAAGTGCTAGATACATTTTTAGGGGCAACATTTGCTGAAGGTGAAATGGCATCCACTGTGGGGTGTGACTCTGGGGTGATGAAATATCACAGTGTTAACCCATGTCTAAGATTCAGGATACTGGCTGGATGAGTAAGATATATTTAATGAGGTTTGGAAACCTGTGATGCCACCACTTCTCCCCTCTTGTTTTCCAACCGTTAACCCTCCCTACAATTTTTTTCTTATAATGGCTCTCTGGTTTGGTGGGTTTCTAAATATTCTGCATTTTCCTCTCTCTGAGTTCGTGTTTATTTCATATGAAATTATCTTCAGACCCCTGAGAAAAGCCTCATAAAAATTCAGGAATTATATCATATCCATGCTGTTTTTAAGGAAAAAACAATCTGTTTTTTGGAAAGACTCTACTGAGCATTAGAAACGCTTTCTCATCCATGCTTTATGTGTGTGTCTGGTTACCTTGCCCTGAGCCAAACAGCTTCATTAAATCTCATTTAAGTGCTGGCTGCGGTCAGCTGTTGTGGCTCCAGCCCAAGTTGGAGGAGAAAATCAACCACCTCTAAACACAAAGCACATCTCATTGGGCCGATATTATTTTCATCTTCCTGAACATCATTGTCTGATCCGTACAACCAATTAGACCTGCTGTTTGTCTTGGCCCTGTGTCAATAAAGTGTGTGTGGATCAGACAAATACGAGACTTCAAATAGGCAGGCATATTTTTTGGCTAATAGTGTCAGATAAGGCAGCATTATCTGCACCTTTTCTCTGAGCTGGCTCAAACCCTATTGAAATTGTTCTATTTTACAAGCCATATGTCAACAGTACCTGTTTAGGGAAGGTGATACTGTCTCCCTCCTGCTGCTGGTGTTATCGATGAGGAAGCACTAAGTGGGTGTGTGAGTATTTTTGAAGCACACTGCAAAAATAAAATAACAAGGGAGTTCTTGATTTATCCATCTGTTAACAAAATAATGAGCTTGCCACCTACCAATGCACTGTTCAGTGCAATGTTCCCAGGTCTTCTGTACTCATTTTTAGAAAAACCCTTCTTTCTTCTCACATAATATTGATTTTATCTTGGAAATCATCTATTTGTTTTCCTGACGTTTGGTGGTCAACCTTCAGCTACAAGCTTTTTCTTCTTATTTTTCCTTTTTTAATTTTTCCGCCTGTTATGATGAGCAGTGCTGGCAATACATGTAGGGTGGGAGATTGCAATTGCCGTCTGCATTTAATTCTCCTTTCCTGAAGCCTGTCACTCAATGTCTTGATGAATTTCAGAACCAGTGAGAAACCAAGAACTTCTCAAAATCCTACCTGTAGTGCCTGCACAAGAACCAGAGATATTTTGGTTATTTTCCACATTAAAAGCCTTAATTGAGCACTTTATACTACTATCTGTTTCATGCACACACATGTATATATAGGACTATGTATATGCAATAATTAATCAATACCAGTTTTTAAAGAGTTTTGTTACTGGAATAACACAACTATAGGATAATCAACAAAACACAATGCCTTTCAAAGTGTTTTTTAATGTTACATAAAGTATTTCTCTCTCTGCCTAAAGCAAACAAGCAGACAAAAATCTCAGAAGTGAATGTGTCCATCAGATGCTCACAGGGACAGTGGTGCATGCTGGTATCAGTGTTACCATGCCTTGTTTTGTGACACCAAGACTGTTATGGAGAAATAGCTTTCTTTTATATGTATCCATAACTGTGACAAAATCTGTAAACAATTCTCAAAAGGGTGTAGCTGTGCTTGGAAAATTCAGAGTTTCAGTCTTCCTGTTACACGTATATGTGGGTGGTTTTATATGCGTATGGGTGTGTGTTTGTGTTTGGGGTACTGTTAGGGCATTGCATAAGCTGGCAGCAAGCAACATGATAAAACAGTTATAGAGGACATCAGTTTTGCATTTTGGGTGTAGAACTTCAGGAAAAAAGCTGTAGATATTATTTAAGCAATGGAAGGATAAATAAGTATCCATATATATGTGTAAAATGCTGTTGTGGTTTCAACCCAGCCGGTAACTCAGCGCCACACAGCCACTCACTCACTTCCCTCTTTCTCCCTTCTCCAGGCAGGATAGGCAGGGGAATCGAAAGAATATAAACCTCATGGGTTAAGAACAGTCCAATAACTAAACTACAATATAAAACTAATAACAGTAATAATAACAATATTATTAATAATAATAATGGAAAGAACAGGGGGAGATAATATAAAACTAAGGAGGGAAGGGACAAAAAGAGCCCAATAAACATAAATGATGCGCAATACAATTGCTCACCACCTGCCAACTGATACCCAAGCAACAATATGGCCCTTTTGGGTGACTCTCCCAGTTTCTACACAGGGCATGATGTGTTGTGGTATGGAATACCCCGTTGGCTAGTTTGGGTGAGGTGTCCTATCTCTGCTTCCTCCCAGCTTCTCGTGCCCCTACTCACTGGCAGAGCATGAGACTGAAAAGTCCTTTATTGGAGTAAGCATTACGTAGCAACAACTAAAGCATCGGTGTTATCAGTGCTGTTCTCAGGCTAAAGTCAAAACACAGCCAGAACACTGCGCCAGCTGCTTGGAGAAAAATAACTGTTACAGCTGAACCCAGGACAGATGCATATACTTACATGTATGAAAACTCAAAATATATATTCATAAGGTGTTCAGATAGGTTAGAATGTACTAATTATTCACACCAATGCTTCATTACCTACTTACACTTTTTTTCTGAACACCTTAGCAAAATGTATAAGCGAACTTCTACATTACTAACCTCTCAGCTTATGCAAGCAAAGGGGAAAACAGCTTTCGGAGTATGATTTCATATTCCAGTTCCACTTACTGCATACATATTTCTCCTACGCACACTTGGGTAATCTTCTAAGCCTCCATATAAGACAGGTTAATTACTACTGGGAAAATCACGATCTTGGAGGTGGGGGCAAAACTACTGCTGCAAGCAACTCTAAGCTTACCCAAATCTAGGATCAACAAACCAGAATTTTATTGACATGCAAATGATGTCTTAATATTAATCCCAAAGAAGAAGAAAATCAATCTGGCTATAGGCTTACCAATACAAAAAAATGAACTGATTTGAACTGATTTCCATTTCTTTGCTTCATTCCAAACACTCTTTGCGTTTAGCGTATTTGATGTTCAAACACACCAAATTTCCAATGTTCTTAGATTTCTGTTCAGATTAAGTAGCTAACAATATAGGTGTATTACTCTTATTTTGTAACCAAAATCAATTATTTTTATTGCATCTTCAGAACATTTACACCCTCAAGGTGTGGTGAAGCCCTAAAGAGCATTCGCAACATCCCAGCTTTCCTTGTGGCAGCTGAGGACAATGCATATAATACAGGCAGAAAACCTTTTCATCAGGGAGTTCTTCTCGTTTTACTAAGAGTGTCCAAATGTGTTTTTATAGAGAAAACAATGTGTATGCTGGGTTTGCTATGGTCAGACAGCAGTAGCCTCCTGTTACGTGTTTAATGAACTAATAAAGACAAGCAATGAAGAAACCTGGTACCAGACATAGTCCAGCTGTCCCAGAATTATTCCTCCTCAATTTCCCTTTTACCACAAGGTTGGGTTACAACCGAGCTAATGCACACCCTAACCCAGATGAGGTTTTCCATGGACAGCAATGAGATTTGGGTCAGGCTCACAGTAGCTGAAACCAAGCAGTTGCATTAGAGGGAAGAAAGGAAGGAAAAACAATTCAACAGCCTGTGCTGGGCCAAATTCAAGAGATGCACTAGGGAAAAATTGTCCCATCATTGCTTTTCTAAGGAAATGAGCATCCAGCTCAGAGACATTGAATTCATTTCAGAATGATTTAAAAGCAGCTTTCTGAGGGGGTGTGTGCACGTGGAAAAGCTGGTTTGAGACTCAAATATATTCCTTTTGTTGATAGTGGAAGAAGCACTGTTTCCTTTGGTCATAGCAAAGAGCAAACAGTTACTTTGATAGTCTTGGCAAATGAAAACTTATTTTTATCAAACAGCAAAGGAAACACTGTGTAACCCTTGCCAATACACTACACACTATGTCACGTGTCCCATTTAGCCCCACAACTCTCATACAAAATTCTCAGAGCACATCTGTTCCACCATGGAATCTCTCATCGCTCTCCTTCCCCTCTGGGTGACTGTGTCCCAGACAGTCTTCTTTGGATCATGGCAGGAATAAAGAATTCTTACAAAAAGGACAGCATCAATACAAAGGACACTTATCGGAGGTCTTTTCTGCAGGTTGCAGTTAACATACTGAAGGTGAGGATGGTTGGTCAACATATACTCCTCCTGCAGGAGCCTGCCCTTCACTGCTATCCAGAGAAAAGGGCTGGCCATCTTTGGGACCAGAACAAGGACTCTAGAAAAAACAGCAGCATTGGCAATATGGAGATGGTCCCATTTTTCAGCCTTTCAGCACTACAAATGACCCTTCTCTTGAGCTGAGAACATGTAAGCTCACCCTCCAAAGAGACATAAGTCACTGTGTGCACAGGAATGATCTGGTATTAGCTAAATAATCCCAGATGGGTTTAAGATACGGTTGGAAGGACTGAAGAGAGTTGACAGTCTCAGCTTGCTCCAGTGAGGGTTTGGGATGGAGCGATCTCCACCTCACACGTTGTTGTTGTGTTTTTCCTGCTCCCTCCACTGTGTGGAGAGCAGAGGTGCAATCAGCAATGCTCTTCGGGTCTCTCTCGGTCATAAGCATAAGCATGGACTCACTGCTGCACAGTTACCAATCTCTACTGTTCTCTGGTTTTCCAGGGCAATTTTTCTAATTCAATATTGGTACAGGGATAGGTGTTTTAAAAGACTCAAATTCACTGTTTTGTAATGAAACCTAATGAAAACTGCAGAGATAAAAGAAGCAGCTTGCCCCTGTGTGATTTCCAAAGGCCTTGTCCCTCTCTTTTTTTCTTTCTTTTTTCCTCTCTTTCTTTCTCTCTTTCTTTTTCTCCACAACAGCTGGCTCTTACCAAGCAGACTGGTGCTTAAACCAGTCTGATATGATGTGAGAAAGCAAAATAATCACCTGCCAAGGATTTCATCTTCATAAAAGGCAAGGTGTAAGATCAAGTTTCAAAACGTGTAGGAGTTCAGCACACGCTGTGACACCGGCATGAACTCTGAGGAACCAACTTCTGTTAACTTTAAAAACACAACATTCATCTCTTTCCCTGTCAGACCCTGATTTTGGCAACACCGAGCTCTTCTGCATGGATAACTCTATAGAGAATGGAAAAAAGAAGTCAGAAAGAGGAGAAAGGGAGGATGAAGTCTTCAGAAACTGGTACAACCCCCAAGCAGCTCCTCTCCCATAACAATATATTGAGAGTAGTTCTTGTGTGCAACTCAGTCCAAAGTGCTAGCTTCACACTCAGTTACCCAGGGAGAATTTGACAAAGTACATGGATGATGGAGAATGGAAAATAAGGGCTTTCTCCTCAGCAGATACACGAAGGGAATGGATTCCTCCTGTGAAGAAAATTGTTTGGATGCATTTTAAGCCTTAATAAAAAGTTGGCAGGGTAGCTGTCATGATAAAACTCCCCTATTAAGTAAGATGTTCTTGTGTTACCATTCCAGCTTTAGAGAATTTAAGTGGCTGGTTTACTTTTTCTCTTTAATTAGGTTTTTCCCTCATTCAGCTCGGAAAAATAAAAAGATTTAAGGATCTCATATGCTAAGACAGTGATATTTTTGGCTAAATAAATATTTACATTGTCACATAGTATTTTTATTGTTTTACTAATGGATGGATGGATGGATGGATGGATGGATGGATGGATGAAAATAACATTTATGGTTTTAGTGAAAAAACTGTGTCTTCCTTCATTGATTCTCATCTTCATTTCCACCTCTACAAAGAAAAAGCTGAAGCAGGTAGCAAAGTATGTAACTCGGATTCAGTGGCCACCAAGATGTTTTTTTTCATCACTGCATCCCAAAGATTTTTCCAAAAGAGAAATACACATGCACACCACTTTGCAGATGGGGAAACAGATGTCTGTTGCTGTAAAAGGACTTGGGAGTGATCACCCCAGAGATTCACACAGAGCTTCTGGCCATGCTCTCCACTGCCAGTACTTGTGGGGTCTGTCCTGCTGGTCGCAGCTTGTTTTGGGCCATGTGCACCACCAGCCCATGCGGATAAATTTTCCATCACTCAACTGCGTGTTTCCTGAGGATCTTCAGCATCTGCACACTTGGCAAGACGAAAAACAGTGCTTTCTCCATCAGCTACAGATGATGTATTGTCAGCAGGAGCAGCAGTATGGGCCAACCGCATGCACAATTGCAAGGAAGAAACCTTGGTTTATCAGTTTCATTAGCTCTGTGCATGCTCTGTGCTGGGTGCTGCAAGAGGCAGCAATGATGGTGGCTCCTTCCATGCAAACTGAGTCCCCTCTTCCTCCAGTACTGCGTGCAGATGACCTGCCCAAGGTAAATTAAATCCCTGCTCTGTAAATAATAAAGAGTACTTCATCAAGTATATCAGTCCAGGATTTTCCCTGCTCTGCTCCAAATTGTCTCTGTCATAATTTCCCTAAAGTTTCTCAGCTACATTTATTTATGTATTTCTGAAGAATTCTTTATAATAAACATGCAGTCCTGATAGCTCACTGAGATGTTATTTTAGTAGATCTCATACAAATACGGTCCTGACGGCATTTTGATGTAGCTGTGATGGTCTTGGGTGTAAGACAAGAAATTTGCCACTTCTGTTTCAGATTTGTGTGTCTGGGAGCTTGCCTGATTTACCAGCTTAAACTAATAACAGATATCAAGAAATCACCTCTTCCCATAAACTTTACCTGGCCCTTTACACAGCAGATGATACATACGTATTACAGCGTATGCTCAGGTTCAAAAGTAATCGTACTAATTAATGGGTAATTACATCTGTATGTGTTTAAAGTGAAGAGAAAAATCCAATTGAGGGAAAACCTTAACATGATCTTTCTCATGTGTTAGAATGGTAAGAGATCCACGGGGAGGCAGTGACCAGCTAATTCCACTTCTCCCCCCTCCCCTTGATTTTTCTTGTCTTGTCTTCTGTTATGTATTTCCAAATGGGTACTTTGTAATTACTTCATTAGGAAACTATTAGAAGGGAACAACAGAAGATGAGTCACCCGATTTGTGTCCACCCTTTTATCTGATTGTGAGAATTGAAGGAATTTAAAACATCTTTTCTAGGTCACCGATCCTTCCAAGCATTCATGCCCATCTTCCCTCCTCCCTTCCCCCTGACTGCAAGCGATTCTGCAGACCTTGGTGTGGATGCAGGAATCTACCCACAAGGAGTAATTTCCAGGGCCTGCTTTTCAACAAGAAAACCATTTATTTCCTTTTCATATTTTTCTCTCTCTAGATAAGAAAAAACAGCTCATCAGTCCCTTTTCTTTAACTCTTATAATAATAATTTCTCATTAATTTCATTTTATGGTTCCCAGGATTTGGCTCAGTTCAGAGGTTCTCTCAGATTGAAAGTGCTGGATGGAAATATTCAAAGACAAGGAGAAACATGTCAAATCAAATAAAAACCTTCTAAAACCTGTATGCAGCAAAACACTACCCAACCCACACCTATTTCCTAACTGACAATATATTTGAGAAGTTGCTTAATGCATTTTGGTTACTTTCTCTTTTCATTAACATCTGGGTGTCTTCATTCTTTCATTTCAACCTCCATGTCAAGAATATGACAAAGAGGAGCCCCTAGATCCGTATTTAAGCTGCAAAATAAGTGACCTGGTTTTCAGAAAAGCCAAGTGCTCTGCATTCATGGTCAGGGAGGAAATTTCCAGCCCTGTTTAAAATGGAAGCCTTAATAATTTTGCATCAGAAATATATTTATGATCTTCTGGAAAGGAGATCTGGCACATTCTGGAGAAAGTTCCCTCAAAGAATGGGAACTGAGTCCCTTCCTGATTATTTAATCACAGTATCATTTTGTCTTGGTGTTTTCCAAGTCACTTTACCATGGACTGGACAAAACATGTGAGGTCTGCGTGCCCTAACTGCTGCTTGGATTAAAAGTGATTGACAAGGGATACAATTAAGGTCTAATTCCGAATTCATCAGGCTTAAATTCCTTTGGTAAGAAAATACTTTGATACCAGAAAAAAAAAAAAAATGCTATAAATACTCCTTGGGATAACCATCAGAAGTTAATATTTGAATATTTAAGTGGTATTACAGCAAAAGTAAAGAAGAAAATTAAAAGTAATGATGAAAAGTGGCTGGTCGCAGTTCCTTGAAACAACAACAACAAAACCATGAGGCATTTAGATCAAAATCTCTTTGTGTGATTTACATATTGATATATACCAGATGTTTCAGAAACAAATGCTGTTACATCCGCTGATGGATTGGCTTCAGCTGCTTGCAAACGGCCACTGGAAAGAGTTCAGTGGGGGTATAATGTCACATTAGTCATTCTCATTTACTTTATAAGTCCTGTGTTGACCCAACAGTACCTGAATAATTTTTTTCACCACAGTAAATTACAGATGGAAGCCTACTGGGGCAGATGTGGGAAAGGGGATATTTGTCCCAGGTGACAGGGGAGGTTGGCTGAGGCTGCAGGGATGAATTCTTCTGTTTATTTTTTACACTGCTTTGCTCAGCTTTCTTCGCTGTGTTCAATAAAAGCAGAAAATCAAAAGAAGACATCAAAATATTGCTCTCTCATTCTGTAGCTGTTTTATTTTCACATCAGGTTATCCTGATATGACCATTAGCAGCATTTCTGGAGGAAATATGTAAACATATCCTTAGGATCTTTGTTGCATCTTTGATGTATGTTAAACAGCAAGGTTGAGCCTCAGAAGCGTGTCTTACTCCAGAGTAAAAATTGAGCAGTTAAGTACTAGAGGTGATGGCTTAAATTGCAAATTTCTCATGGGCTTCACGGGGACAGAATTTGAGAAGCAAAGGCCAAGGGCATAGGTATGGACTGGCTGAAGTTCCTTCTAAATAGCAACTATAAACAAACTGAAGTCTCCCAGACAAAGAAGTGAGGGCAAGTGGATGCATTTGCTTTTGCAGCTTCTCTAATATATGGCAACATAAGTAAAAGAAAAAATGACTGTTTTCTGTGAACAAAAAAAGGGTACAAATTCAAGGGCATAAAACCTTCTAGCTCCTTAGAAGAAAGAATTTGCTCGGAGGTGCAGCACCATAAATGTTCTGTGCAAACAACATGCAGAATCCAGCATTAGAGAAAACCAAATAATGGGTGCCTAAGGAAATAGCCGGGATTTAGAAAGCTTAAACACAGGCCCTGCTGTGATACAATAGCCTTATTAAGCATGATATTTTATATATGATTTTGAGAGTTTGAAGGTTTTGAGCGGTGTTTGGGTAAGGATCAGTGGGATTTCAGAAGCTGTGACCTCATCCCGCATTTGATGCTATCAGTGTTCAGCTGCCGCTACACTGCAAAGGGCTGAGAGGTTTGGCCAACTCAAAGACCGAGCTGAGAGCAGTACTGGAAGCCTCAGTATTTACCAGCCTGGAGTCTATAATTGTTTCTTTTCATGGGAAAAGTTCAAGCCCACCCAAAGAGCTTTTCATAGTGCTCACCAAACCAATAAATGTTATAGTTATGAAAGGCCACATACCATAGCTGCTGGCCAAGGCTTAGCTGCGTGGCTGTCCCTACAACTTTAAAGAAAATTGTGTGGCTGAAACCTCATGCACCTCTTGGAAAGCTTTGGGGTCAACCTACCCACTGAAGCCAAAGCATCTGGAAGAGAGGAAAAGATCCCCTGTGACAGCACAGCAAATTTCCCCAAAAGGATGAGGTCTTTGCAAGCTGAGGACAGTTCTTACGCTATCACATCTCTTTGGGCAACTGTTGTTTTCCTCTACAGGAAGGGACGGTTGGAGCAGCAAGAAGCATGAAGGTCATTGGGTGGCCGTATTGCAATTCTGACTTGTGTATTTGTCTCTAACTACTACTATTTTGCATCCAAGATACAAGTGTCTGCACACGGTAGGAAGTGGGAAAGCAATATGGAAGCACTTACTACAGTGAATCACCAAAGGGAATTTTTATAAAAGCTCTAATTTTGTGCTAGAGCAAAAGGAAAAAGACCCAAAGCCTGGGGAGTGCCACAAAATGGGTGGCCTTCAAATATCTATCTTTGGGTCCGATTAAATCAGATGGCAGAGGATGTTTTCCATGTGAGTTTGGGATTTACAATTGATGAGAGATTATGCATGGAAAATTGTGCATTCAGATATGAAATTGTTTGGTTTTAGGCTTGCTTGCAAAGTTATCTTTCACCACCCATGTAAACACGTTCTCTAGATTAAATCAGACTTGCCTAGAGGCTCAATCCAAAGTGAGTTCCCAAAGTTCCGGGCACTGGGATGGGACTCTGGAGTCATGAAAACACATTCCTTGAGGATTTCTTTCTTTTTTTTTCTCTCTTTTTCTTTTTTTATGAGCTTCATATCACAGTAAATTCTGCAGAATGCTTGTGGAGCACCAGTCACACAGAATAGGGCAGCTGGCCCTGTGACTGAGACCATGGGATGAGAACATGATACTACAGGTTCATTTCTTAGTACTGCCACCATTTTCTTCTGCAGTCATCAGCCAGTGAACGAACTACACTGAACACAAGCTTATCGTGACATAACAGAGATTTTCTTGAGATGTTGCTACTTATCAAAGGCCAATGTGCACTATGTACAAAATCAACTTTATTTTTGTGTAGTTAAATACTCAGGATGGTTATCACCTTTTATTATGGATATTCCTGTTATGAGATTGATTAACCTAGACTTTTAGGCGTAGGAAAAAATCAGGCTTTTCAAAGTGTGGTATACATCTGGTCTCTGGGCAGAACTTCAGGTGTGTTATGCTTGAACCTGTCTTTATCTAGACATACTTGAGAAACTGCGCTCATGGGTGTAAAACCGGAATGCCTATTTGAAGCAAGACTCTACCAACAGATTTACCTACTTGGAAGATCAAGATGCTAAAATAATGTCCCTAGAACTGCATTAAAGAATTTAAATGCTTTCCCTGAGGTTTGCTGAGGACAATCAATGACTGTCTCTTCACTGCCTTTGATGTCCATTGGGTCAGGCTGCAGCAACATAGACAAGTCAAAGGCTGTTAATAAAATGTTCTTTCTGCCTGAAAATTAGATTAGCGGAGTCTGATACATTTTATATCCTTTGATGACCCAGCATAGCCAGAGGAAAGCAGGAATACAAAAGCCATCTGACGCACTTTGTCTTCTGCCGTTTTGGGAAGCTTCTCAGCTGACATGGGAAGCAAATGTTCTACAGTCTCATGGGGTCTTTCTTGCGGCTGACTGGTTTATAGCTGGAAAAAAACATCCTCAGCTGGTTTCAGTAGCTATTTGTTACGAACTTAAAGATCAGGTTCTTCAAGGTAAACTGAAAATGACAATTGGAAAATAAACATGAGCCACTTGGTGTGTGTCCTCTATTGGACTGAAATGTGACCCATGTGCTGAGAGGTTAAGGGGTTAAATTGTGCTTCGGTCATTACAGCCCATGAAAAAATCCCGGGTAAAGTCAGAGCTCATTGCTATAATAGTGGAGTGAGGTAGCCCTGAAACCTATCACGCTGCTTCCTGTGTCTCTCCAATGATATCTGATACCCATTTTCTTTAGTGTCATGGTTATCAACAGCTTAGGCTTATAAGAACTGACGTCAAAAAGCATTGGGCCACTGCTCTCTTCTTGCTCTGCCTGTCACTCTGAGCTCATAAGAAAAGCATCAGGAGTGTTTACACATGGTGAAGTTATTAAGGGCCCTCACAGAAGGGTTTTAAAGGATGGAGTCTCACCTGGAAGATGGCTGGCTTGATCTTAGCCCTTTTCTTCTGGCTGGAATACCTACCTCATAAAAACCGAAATGGGCCCCAGAGAACATTTATGTTCCCCAGCCTCATCCCTCCCTCTGATTTAAACCAGTTCCTAGTAAGAGATTTAAGACCACCCGGAATATAACTGCTTGTCATGCTGCTCATTTAGGGTCAGAAAGCAGCAAAGCGTTTCAGGATGTGCCCACAGTTTGGGCACCTGCTCAGTCCTGTTGACTACTGACTCTAAGATGCTCCTGTCTTACAAACACAAAGCACTTCCTTAAGTCTGTCATTTAAACATGTATTTTTGCAAAAAAAAAAGTATAACTATAGATTCACAACAAAAGCTGAACTTCAGATGTTCATTTACGAGGTTCTTAGCCACAGGCTTTGGGAAGAAAAAGTCTCATCTCACTGCACGCATTATTTTTGTTCTTCAGCAGAAAAATCTTGCTTGAAAATTAGTTAAGAGGAAGAATTTATTGAAGGATAATGTACGCTGGTGCTCATGGGACACAAGTCATCCCAGTTAACAGATTTACAGAAACAAAGTATTGATCACTGGTCCTGAGAGGGGCACTTTGAGCAAGCTTTTGAAATGCATGTATAATATCTGCTTTTTGTGACATATTTGCTTCTGAAATACTGGATATTTCCTTCTTCCAGCTGTGTTTCAGAGACCCAAACTTTTCTGACAACTTCCCCAAAATGTAAGAATTTAAAATGTTAAAATTGCCAATTCTGGTGTTTGCAAAATGTTCTGTTTGACTAGAAACTATATTTCCAGTGGTTTTGATCTCTCTCATCAAACTTTTTGGTGACCAATTTATTTGGCAACAAAATATTACCTTGCTCTGGTCATTAGCTAATGGTGGTTAAATTCTGGGATATATGTATAGTTAATGTTTTACACATGAGCCTACTTGACTTCTTTTCAAGAAGAAGCCACTGGATCTTGGAAAACATCATCAAGCTGTCAGCATTAAGTGTAGGACAAGGCAATAAAGCCTTGAATAAATCATGTCGAGCTTCTCAATTCTTCATGATGATTGCTGAAATACTTATTTTCAGATGTAATGAAATATGCATTCACAGTACAATTCCATTATTTTAATGTAGCATTGACTCTTTGTCAAATTGTCAGACTCTTTGCCTCCTCATTTTTCATTTAAGTTGTGTGGTGGCCATGTCTGTAGCTGTTCAAAGCAGATGTGGATTAGGTCCAGGGTGGATGACAAGCAGTCACTGCTAGTCTTGGTATTTATGTTTGTGTAGTCTGTTATTCCTTTCCCTCCTTATCTCAGCAAGGTGAAGGACCACATGAGAGCTTGTCAGAAGATCAACACACTGGTGACTACCTTTCTGTATTTTCCTTGTCTGTTCTGTCCGCTAGTGCATTTAGATTGTGTGCAACAGCAAAAAGCTGGTCATCATGAAATAATTTAAAATCATTTCCAGTTCTGAACTGTTCATTTGTAAGAGGCAGCACAGTTTCAGAGAGAGGAACCTCAGTTTATCCCTATCTTTCCCAGCACATAAAAGAGCAATGTGGATTAGCAGTGGAATTAGCCCATTCAGAATCAGGTTATTTAGCAGTGGAATTAGCCCATTCAGAATCAGATTATTTAGCTTCAAGCTGTGACTTTTTCACTAATTTACAGGGCAGCAGATGAGTTTATTTTTCCCTCATTTTGTCTGTCTGTAAAATGGGGTTTATTTTCTTGGTTATTGGTCTATTAAAGAAACGCACATTGAAAGATCTCTTCCTCAAAGGGAACTTTTCTATTTTAAGTGTAAGCATTGTTTCCAAAACTGTTTCAAGCAGTGAGACCAGCCAATTGCTTGTCACAGCCTGAGCTGCTTTATCAACAGCATGATCGATGGTCTCACTTGCGTTACAAGCTAAAGCAACAGGCAAAAAGGTTTCTCCTATAAGACAGCAGTGTTTTACTACTGCCCTGTGTAGATAAGACACTAAAGGGAAGGTAACAGTCCTACATCCTATATCAGCACATTGCCACAGCAAATTATTCACATTTAACGCAAACTCTTTGGAAGTTCTGATCCCAGTATTTCTAAAAAGCAACTTGAACCTTCCTGAGCGTTTGGAAGATAAGCGTCTTTCCCCCATGGCAAATGAGAATGAATCAGTGCCTGGAGAGTCAAAAGCAGAGGTTAAAGAATGGCAACGCATCTTGGAAATCATTCAATATGCTCTTTATTTCAAACTTCTTTACATAAAGAGCTATATAAATAAGAAAGGTCAGTTTTCAAGCAGAGGAGTAGATTTCTCTCTAGCAATATAAAAATGAAGTGCGGTAGCATGACCTTCTCAAAATGGATCCAAACTTCCTTGAGCCCCTGCAGACTATCCCATATCTGTGTGGTTCACATTACCCAGTGCTCCACTACCAGAAACATTTAGCTTTCAAATAGGCAGGTGTTGCTAACTTTCTGCTCTTCAGGGTTACTGCTTTTAGAGGTCCAACCAAGTTCCTTTTCAGTTCCTCCACTGTCCTTCCTTGCACAATTGTTTAAAATATACTGTTTTCCTTTTCTAGGTCCAAGGCGGTTGTATATTTAAATTTCTCACGCCTGTTAAAGTTTTAGAAGGTATCATTTACAAAGTCAATACCCAGGAATGGAAAGCATCTTATAAAGTTTCAAACAAATTCTAGCCATATTTAGGCGGCAGTGTGTGACTTTGTCCCCATCTGTAAACTACATGCTAATCGAAGGAGTTCACTGCATCTCAATCCTGCCTTGGCTGTGATCATAGATAAGTCTTGGCCTAGCAAGGAGCCGGTGATTGGCTTATGTTGCACGTTATACCCTCTAACCTCTGACATGGCAAACATACGATAACAAGCATGAGTGAGCTCCCAGAGGGACGATGCTAAGGGCCACAGTGGATTTAATGTTCTCAAGCATGACTTCTTCCAAAGGAAAAAACAGAGGAAGAGCTCAAAGCATGAGGCACAGACTGCTGCTTAAGGGCCTTGAAGGATTTTCTAATCCCATCTTGTAGAGCTACTTGCTGTATAGCCACCCAAAATCTGCTTTGACAGAAGATCGAGTTTGCTATTTAAAGATCAACAACAGTGGAGAAAGGCTGAAAGATGTTTGTTTCACTTTGTCCTTTTGCTCAAGCTGGATTTTTTTGCTAATGTTTTAGGAATGTTTCCTTATCAGAACTGTAAAAAATAAATACAGCTAGCACTTTGGCAGTCAAAAAGAACAATATAGATTAGAAAATGATTTAGTGCCCTTATTTCATTAACTAACCTAGATTACATGATCTTATGAGCAATTATCAAGTGAGTAATTCTCCTGTGTGAAGATCTTTGTTGAAATAAATGGAAATGTTCACATAAGCAGTTACTCATACATCTTCAGATTCAGAAGGGCTTAATTTAAATTTAAGAATAGCTTGTTTCCTTTAAAACTAATTTTTTAGAGAAAAATATCCCCTTTAGAGGATAAAGTTAAGTGGAAATATTACATTTTGATTAAAATTCTCTGTATCCCTTAACTACACATTAATAGACTTTGTTACATGTACCTCCCCTGCCAGTCTTCACTGTGATTATAAGCAATTTTCAGTGAATTTATGACTAGTTTATACGTGACTCTTCTTCACAATCTTCATAATCTTTGAGATCCACTGAAACCAAAGGATCGTCACCAATTCCCACCAGATATTTATGGGGTGATACCACCAAAGGCTGGTGACAGAAAACCAAGAAAATCTTACAAAACTGTTGAAATACATACAGAGCTATAAACAAACATATGAAAGCTGCATAATTAATAAATCAATGAAACAAATCACCCAGAGCACAATATTTACCCGTGAGATACAGGAGATTTCTGTTAAATCTACTGGAGACATCATTATTGCTACTAACATAATTTAGATTATGCTTAGATATTAAGGTGATAGGCAGATACACAACCCCTGGGTTTATAGGTTCAAACATTGCAAAGGTGTGAATTCTGCTGATTTGGGTTTCCCACCACTTCATTTGTGATTAATGCTAAGGTAGCTACTCTTAAATATGCCCTATGACTTTGTAAAGAGGAATAATATGCTTTATATTACGAACCAGAGTGTCATGTCATGAGCTTCCTGTTTCATAAAGGGTTCCAGAAACTTGGATGTTTCTGCTCTATGACAACTTATTAACACTTCTAGGTACAAATGCTTACAGCAGAACAGAAACGAGAAACATGACCCCGCTTACTAACAATATCCACACTTGGATACCAAGCTGATGATTTCAGTTCAGTCCTTCTATGCGGAATTCTGGGTTACCTCAGCTTAAAGAAAAAAAAACAAATTGAAAAGTCATTTAACAATAAAAGGTTAGACAGGATTATTATAAGGTCCCACCTGACTTGGAAATGTATAATAAATATATGTATGTGTTTGTATAATATTAGAATTTTTTGTGAAGTCTAAAAGCACATTCTAAGATAAGTGTTAGGAACACTTGGCAAGCCTCTTATACATGCTGTAGGATTTTTGGACATAACACGGACTTATAAACCACAGAACTATATTCTATCTCTTGTTTTGTCTCAACATTAATGTAAGAGGTTTAGCTACATTTAAAATGTTTAGACGACATTTCAGCCACTTTTTGGAGGGTAGATCTGGGAGTAGCACGTTCACCTCGCTGGGAGACAACATTTTACTTTGATTGCTTCAGATTTTCTCTGGTTGGAAGCAGTACGAATCACCTCAGAAGAGACAAGAGATCCTATTTTAACAGCAGAGCTGTATTTCAAAACCTTCTCTGTCCCAGCGTGGCAGAGTAATACAGATTCCTTTGGGGCTCTCCAGCATTTTCACAGAGAGACTATTAACTTGGATCCAAAACTGTGTCTGGCCAGACATTTTGAGTCCACAGAGAAAAGATCTGAAAAGCTTTATCTGAGCCTGATAACCATCACAGCTGAAGTATGGCTTTACTCCTGATTTACACCATTGCAGAGGAAGGGAGAACCAGACGTGATATGCTGATAGGGTTCTAGCAAAGTGAAACTAAATAAATCCTTAAGATGCCACCAGCTTGTTTGTTTGCCTGTTGTCCATTGAAATCAGTCAAATGCCCAGTTTATCTTTATTTTTACTTGAATTGGATCCTTTTCAGGGTTTGCCAGTGTTGTGCCAAAGGCACGTAGTAAAACCACATAAAATTCATCCAATTCGCTGTTTTCTTTGTAAATGCTCTAAAATGGGCTTGACTCTGTCCCAAAGGATCATTAAAGTTCCTGAACTTTCTGGGGCAAGCGTGACCAAGTTCAAAGCAAATCTGGGGTTGATTTATGGTTCTGATTGGAGACCAAGGAAAAGTAAAATTTACAGTCTGGGTTTTATGCTGAGTTTCTTGTGCGCTTTCAGTCTGAAACTTGAAGCAAACATCAGGGGGTTGGAAGTCCATGAACACTGAAGCCATTGCTGGTACGATGTTCAGCTGGTGAAAGCTGGCACAGCCCGGTGAGCATCCTGGCGGCTTAAGCATGCTGAAGACTTTGCTCCAATGCCAAATGAAGCAGTAGGGTTTGTTGCTTTCTGTTAGGAGTGTTTAAAAGATGAATAAAATGACACTGGAACACGGCTAAATAGTTCCTTTGGAGATAAGCTGGGTTTTTTTATAGGAGTTGGGCTGGTAGAACATAAGCTCCCAACCATCCTAAGCATTTTGAGATATCCCAGGCTGGAGCAAAGAGCATTAATTACTATCAGAGTCATAGTCATGAGAAAACTGTTGCTTGTAAAAGGGTCACAATAATTCTCAGATAATCAGGAATGTTTTGGGAATGCCATTTCACCATTTGAAGATGCAGATGCTAAATGTATAGGATGTAGCCAGTGACTCGGGAAGTAGGTGGTTTGCAGTTGTCACTTTTTATGGATGGCCGTCATTGAGAACAATGGCTCTAGTAGGAGCCATTGGGAGGGGAGCCAAGTGGAAATATCACATCACAGCCAACGTTTGCTGTTAGTCTGAAGCCTCAGTGCCTCACCATGACTTCACGGACAGAAAGTGCATAAAACAAAAGAACAATGCATTTTAGGCTTGGAAGAGTAATCCTCGTTTGAATGCATAATAGTGCTTATTGGACCATGAACTCCTTGTAAGATCATGGAAAAACCATTGTTGAAGGTCTGGAATACCTTTCTGCTGCCAACCCTGGCCCAGATTATTGTAGATTTTATTTCAAAGAGTTTCTAGAAATTTGAATGTTTTGTTTGTTTCAGCAGGGATCACCCCCTTGTCAATGATTTTCTGTTAATTCTGATCTTTGCTTTGCTCCAACTTTCATATCCTGAGATGAGTTAATTCCAAGCCGATGAGCTTGAATCAGTGTTTTTCTTGGAAAAATGTGTTCCAAATCGCCAGCATTTCCCTTGCCACGAGTGCAGACGTGTAGCACAATGAGGAAGTCTGTTTGAAGGAGCTGTCTGCTCAATTGTCCCAGGGGAAAGACAGCCATGGCTCAAGCCCAAGAATGAACTCACTCTCAAGAGTGCAGGGTTGCTCAGCAGCAAAGCCACACGTGAATAGGTTGCCATAGCCTACAAAGAGTCAGCGTGTAAAGCCATCCAGTTCATCCTGAGATCCTACAAATAGGACAAATAAAGAACCTGGAAGAGTACTAGCTTAGGGCTCAGTCCTCACCTTGAGATGACGACACCTAGAACTCTTCACTCCTGTTTGTGCACCACAGTGAAATTCAAAAACCAGGATTTCCAACTCATGGTTTAATGGAGAACCCAGTCAGTAGCTACAGTTGGTTTTAATTCTTTTTTTCTTTTCCCTCTTCCAAAAATTCTTTCCAAGACTGACACAACAAGGTTGGTCTTTCTAATGCCCCTCACCAGTCCTGTCCACTAGTAGGAAGGGACAGCTAGGAACAGCCACCTTTCCAGAAGACTCACAGGTCAGATGTAGATGGACCCCCCACTGGTGCATCAGCACCTCACTGGTGGTGCTACAGGTGCATTGTGGTACGGGTGAATGTGATGGGCTAACAAGAAACAAGTCCCTTTGGTTTCACTTTGCATTAGGAAACCCATGCATTGCTGTAGGTTTAAGAGCTCCTATAGGTATGCACATTCCTCTGTGTTTCCATCAATTCCAGCATTTAAATAAAGGTTGCCAAAATTCCTGTAATTCCCACTGACCTCTGCCATCCACTTAAAAAATATTGTGGGGAAGAAGGAACAGGAGCAAAGGGAGGCACATTATAAACTCTTGCATACGCCAAAGGTGGACCAGTGCTCAGCCATTGTTATCAAGCAGATATTATGCCTGGTGACAGTGAATCTGCAAAGGTTGGGCTTTTCAATACTTCTTGTTAACATGAGATATGATTTAGTTTGCATGCTGGGGTGGGGGTGGGGAGTGATTGCAGCATCCAGAGTGCTTTTGTACGACGTCAGGACTTCTACTATGAGATATGATGCAAGCGAATAGCATCCTGCTTGTGCTGTGGAGGGAAGGAAAAGGAAATATTGCACCTTAACAGAAATGTGTCATTTGAGTTCTGTTAAAGGGGATGGACTGTGTTAGAGCACGTCCAAACAAAAAGTCTGTTACTGTTTTTTCAGAAGAGTTTTTCTGACTTTTTCTCAAACACTTGGGCGTTTTTAACCACCTTTCCATCTTTCTGAAGGAGCAATATAGACCTTTTGAGGGTCAGATGAGATTACTAGTTGCAGAGTTGCTCTACTACACTGGCTTGGGCATAGAATGATCCTAACAGAGCCATGTGGCTTCCAGGCACAGAAGAAACATATCCAGCCCAGATGACAGGGCGGACAGGTTTGTCTACAGCCATCTGGGTAAATAGAGGGACCTTTCGTCCTAGATCCAGATGTGTCTTTTCCAGATGTGACTGCGACTTTCTGCTCTTAGATACCTACTATGTGGAGGCTGCTGCCCATTTCCTAACCCAATGTCCAGGAAGTTCACGAGGGTTGTTCCAAGCCGTCCATTTTTACAGCTAGACCTGGATCTGGGAGAACCTCCATGGCCATCTCTACCACGAGAAAGATATGGGAGAGTAGGAAAATTGAGAAAAGCCCAGTGTTTGTGGAAATAAGAGTGGGTGAAGACATACAGATGGCTATTCTCACATAGTTCCACCTGGAATCTCACACAAAACTGCAACAAATTCAGCAAGATTTGTGTTTTAATTAATTAAACATTAATGCCAAACATGAAACATTCTTTCTGCATTGAGCTGAATGGTTGGTTAATTCTCAGTCTCCAAATATAATACAAATGATTTGAGCTATTTGGCATGAGTCGTGGCTTGATTAACATTTTTGGCATTTTTAGTGGGACTCTTAAATAATGGAAGTGGCATCTGAATGGAAATTGGAATAGGATAGCAAAAGGAAAAGTGCTTTTAAGGTTTTGGAGAATTAGCAAAAGCCTCCAAAATGCCAGAAGATGTTAAAATCTGAAACCAGTTGAGGTCTTATTTATAAAATGGTGTCAGAATTGATTTGTCCTTCATTTGCGGGTGTTTTGTCTCCAGAGCTGCCATTGTTGAGTTACGCAGACAATAATGTTTCAAGTCAATATACAATAGACAGCAGCCTGCCTCCATTTCCAACCAAGTGTGAGTAGCTAAGGCATGTTTCTCCAAGGACTGTTTATGATGCTTAACATTGTTACATCATCATTAAAAATCTCCTTCTTTATTGATGTGAAAAACACATTTTGGAGCTTTCTAGGTCATTTACTTTGTCTGCTGTGTGGATATACGGCAAACTGTCATCCCTCCCAGGCAACGACAGTGTAACCGGATCCAAAGAAAATTCTTCAAACTTTATTGGCCACAGAAAACTAAAGTCAATTGGTTAAGAAGAAAAGTGTTTATTATGTTTACTCTGGCATTCTAACCACGGAGAATTATCAATCATTAAGATCCAGATACATGAAGCTTGCTTTTTTTATATTTTTGTCTAAGCAGGGCTTTGCCAATTCATTAAACATAAGTTGAAATAAGCTTCAACAAGAATGTTTTTTCCTCATCTTTTAAAATAATTTTCCGTTATCACACCGCACTTGCTGCACTCTATCAAAATAGCCACCACTGTACTCCGGAGGGCCTGGAGAGCATAGAAATGCTTCTTCCTCTTGTCCTGTATAATTTCTGGGGCATGTTAAAGAAGACACAACAGGGTCCATCCATTTCCGTTGATCCCATCTTGAGCTGAATCAGACTGAAACCATGAGAAACTGTGGATTTGTCTCCATTGTCCACCTTTTCCAAAGAAGACATGTGAGGCTTCTCCATAAACAGAACATATTAAAGGAAATTAATTCACAGATTCAACACTAATAAATCATGGTTGCTCTACTGGATATCCATTCTCTGCTAAAATGTTTTCTCCTGAGAACAATAGCAGAGGTGTTGTAGGGAAATAGCCTCTCTCAACCTCACCAGCAATCAGAGACTTGCTGCACTTCCAGCTCTTGCATGTGCTCCCTCTTTGATGGCTCCTGGTTATCCTTCAAGCTGCGTGGCTTAATGCATTACAGTTTTGGTAACAGAAGATTGGCACTATTCCTTGGACTCAGTTTTAATAGCATCAATATAACTGCTGAAATAATATTTTTATTCCACTGACGTATGTAAAAATGCACTGGCCAGGGCTGCCAGGATCTCTCTTTCCACATCTTTCCCACCTGATACCACTAAGGAAGAGCTGAAATTGCAAATGAGTGTATCACCTGGCTTGCAGGCTCCTGTCTCCTCAGATTTTGTCTTCATTATTGAGATTGTCTTTCTTTTGAATGTGCAAGCCAGGAACTGAGACATTACAGATCCCCATATGAACTAAACTAATAAGGACCTGTGGTGATGCGCTCACATTGCTGTGAAATATGGAGGTAACCCAGTGAGCCTTAAGCAACTTGACTCAGGCAACTGGAGCAGTTTGGTCAATAGACCTGACAAAAGGTGGCTCAGTTTTGGCTTTGGATGCCCTTGCAAGTGCTGATCCTCCTACCAGATACAGAAAGGGCAGGGTCTCCTTTCCTTTCCATCTCTTCACAAACGTATCATATCGCTTCTTGTTTCCAAAGTCTGGACTAAATTGTGCTCTTTGCTGTCATCCTGGTACAGTACAAGTGCAGAATGAGACAGGGAGTCATAACTCTACAAGTCAGACATGGGGTGTTTTGTCAGATATTTAACTTAGACCTGACTAGATCCAACCTGCATACACTGGATGAGCCAAGAGGCTTCAGCAAATACAAAAGCAACAAATTCATCTCCCCGAAGGTGTATCCTCCAGGCTGGTGGCCAGAAATTGCAACTCCAAGTTGACATAAGCAGTCTTGACAGCCCCTAGAAAAGACATAATTCAGTGGTATATTAGATAACTTACAAAAGAGTTAAACCATGACCTTTCCTTCCTCCCTCCCCACCTTGTTCCCCAAGGGAGAGGCTGTAGAGCTGTATCTGGGAATTAGAAAGCAACATGGGTGGTGACCCCCTGGTGCCAAGACTGTCATGAAGAATAAACCATATGTTGTGTCTTTGCATGTTGGGAGGTCATAGCTCTGAACACCTAACAACTGTTTTTCAGCCTGCACAACTTAGCATGCCCAGGAGAACCATTTAGGAAGCAAAAAAAGCCTGGGGAATACAACCAAAAGGAGCTGACCTTTCATTTGTTTTCAAATGCAAAGCCAACAAGGCCAATGTGATATGCCACTAACCCCAGGTTTGCAGCCTTCTGAAAAATCATTACAAACACCGGTGGCAGCTGTCCTGTGACAAAATTCATACTTCTACCAGCTGGGAGCATGCTAGCAAATGCTCCCATGCTCTATCAGCATCTGGTGATAGCCCTTTCTCAGATAATTGGTGGTCCAAGAGAAAACCAAAGGCCATGAGCTAAGGTTGGAACAATTTTCTTGACAGGAAGATGCAGATGTGGGGCCATCCACTGATGGTTTAGGGCATGGGCTGGGGCAGGAGCTGCGCTCCTCAAACGAGAGCCTTCGCTTGAAAGCATATCAGCCAGCTGTTTGAGATCTTGCAGAGGAGACATGAGTAGGTATCTCCCCCCACTTTCCACCATCCATCATAGAGCTTTACTGGATACTTGCATTTTTGTTCTCTAATTAAAGCTTCTGTCAGGTGCTTTTAAATTATAGCCCCGATTACAGACTTCAGATCAAAATTCAGCAGGCTTTGGAACCTGCCATTTTATTTAATTACTTGCAGTAAATTATTTTGACACCCTCAATTAACAATGTCCATCACTTCAGTCCAGTGACGATGAGTGTGAGGAATTTGCCATTTGATCTGTTTTGTCTGGTGGAAGAATGCATAAAGGAAAAATATCACTTCTGGATAAATGTAGTAAGAGTTTGAGTAGATTCAACCACATAAATTAGAAAATATTAATAATTTTCTTTAGTCCATTAAAATTTTGTTGCTAAAGTCTTGGGTGCATTTTGATTGGATTAATCAAAATGAAATTAAACCCATTGCTGCATAGCCAGCAATGGAACTGGTCACTGGTGGAAAGACAGGGTGGTTCCTCATACATGGGTGTGATGATATGACCCATCAGAAGAAGGATTGCTCCCTATGAAGCTCATTTAGGTACTAAAATTTATCCATATATAACAGTGCTTAATCAAATCCCCAGTGCATTAACCCATGCCCACCCAGCCAAAGGTGGCCTCTGTGTCTCCCCACACTGTTTGGACACCCTGATGTACTTCATGTGTGGACCATTCTGTGAACAAAACACTTTGCTGCTTCACTGGCCAGCGCAATATTAACTTCCATCATTCTCAGTCACTTTAACAGCCTTGTGGGTGTTGATGATGAAGCTAATTAGCCATGTCCTTTAATTTATTAAAATCATAAATATTTCACTCCAAGGGTGTTTTGAGGGGGAAGAAGAAGGGGGCGGGGAGGTTAAAGGGAGACAACTTCATGAAATTCTTTGGCTGATTAAACTTTCCATAAGATACAGCAGTATTTTACCTCTCTGTTTCAGTGGCACATCAGACTTGGTATCTCATTCTTTGCCCTGTTTATTTTTAATTATGACATTTTATTTACTGTAGATAATGCTAGGACACAGTATGGTTGGCTGGAAAAGCCAAAGAGCACAAAATCATTTCAGTGTCAGAAGCTTAAATAAAAAGCAAAGGAGCAGCAAAGCTGTAAAACAGATGGAGTTAGAAAGGTGTAATATATTGCTCTACTGTGGAAGCTCTAGAATACTTTTTTGTACTGTATGTACATAGACCTATGCTTCTTTTGAGAAGTAACCTGATATCCAAATATTACTTCTAACAACCAAATCTGCATATCAGTATTCGCTGTCTTAGATCATTTTCACTCTTAAAAAAACTGAAAAGTCTTGGTGTGTCATAGCCAGCTCACAAAAGCTTTGCATTTCTCCTGTAAAATCCATGTTATGGCCATTACAGATTTCACCAGAGCGAGATCTGCAAGCAAAGACAGAAGCTGAGAGCAATGAAGGAGCCCAAATCCTGCTATAGAATGACAATTATTATCCATCCCTTGCCACAGCTATTACTGCCTAAAGTGTAAGAGATTAATTCAGACCATCAGTGGGCTGTATTTTACTGCTTGGTTTTGTGTGAATGTTTTCTATGTCCATGGACACATGAAGAACATAGGTGCATGCTGCAGCTTCTCTGCCTATGAGGGGGCTGGCTGGGTTGTGGTGATGCATGCCTTGAAGCTATTAGGCACAGATAAGCATGCCTCAGTTTCCCTGCTGCATAGTGGAGATGGATTCTTATCTTATGGGTTGAGGTGAGAGAAAAGGGAGCATTTGAGAAAGACAAAGACTGTGGGGTGCTCAGGTGTCATAGAGCCTTTTATCAGCTGTAAAAGCCTGCGGCTATTGTAAATCATAAAAGAGGAGGATGAGAGAAGGAACTGATCTTGGAATGTGAGAGGTGAGATAAAATAAATGGAAAACACCAGGGCTAAAATCTGAGCTCATTCCAGCCCAGACCTGGCTGAACCCCGGGATGTGCTTTCCCTCAGCAGTAGATAAAGCAGCAGAGAAAATGATGCTAAAATACCTGGGATTACCTGTCCTCCTCTCCCCCTTCAAAATATCCCTCCCTCCATCCCTAGCATGGGAGATGCCAGAGATATATGGCCCATTGTTCAGGGATGCTTTGGGAGATGCAATCTGTTCCTCATTGTCTGGTAATAGCTTGATTATCTAGGGGGTGGAAATGCAGAGTGGTTGTGCCCAACGAACCATGAAATTGCCACTGCTCCGAGGAATCATTTGTCATGAGCCCTTTAGAGTGAGCAGAGCCGGCGGCTCGGTGGGAGACATGGGGCAGGTATTCATCCAGAGCCTGGATCCTGGAATGCGTCCGGGATGGTCCCATGCTGAACTTTTCAAGGAGCAAGTGAACCCTGGAAGGCCATTGGAGACCTTCCTGGGGAACTGAGAGCGCTGCAATGGCGTGAGATAAATGGTTACAAAGTCTGAAGAACACATTAGGAACGCTGCCGGAGGAACATGGCTGAGGTTTTCCTTTTGCTTCCTTTCAGCAGAGAGGAAACTTGTGTAAACCCATTAAGTTTTAATTCCACTGGGCTCAGGCCATGTATTTTGTGTCAAACCCATGGTTAAAATGTAAGTGAGCAACTTCTAGAAGTGTACAAGGAATCTGGACACAGACCGGCCTCCCCGGGGCAGATTCTTCCTTTAATGACCCTGGCCTCTAGCTTAGGAACTAATTTATAAGCTAAATCTAATTCCTTCTTGGAAGCTGCTGCCCAAAGCTGTTCCTGCCGGGAGTTCCCACAGAGCCGAGGACGGGCTACTTCCCCACTCACTAAGCTGCAATAAGTGAGCCACCCCACGGGGTCAGGTATTCAAAGTCCTGAAGCTTATCTAAAAGTCCCTGCTATCATCATCAGAATGGAAGAAGAAGTTTGGTTTTGCTGCACAGAAATAGGTCCAACATGGGCATGAACACTGTCCTAGCAAAAAAAAAAAAAAAAAAAAAAAAAAAATCAATGCATTTGCACCTCAAAAGAAAATAAATGCTGATTTCAACTAAGCTTTACTTCAAAATACAAATCTATCCCGAATCAACTTGTGTTTCCCACCACTGGTGGCAAGGACTGATAGATATTCTGTCTGATGCTTGTCAGCTGAACCAGCCCAGCAGGAGCTTGGTGAGCTAGATAAATTGGGAGAGCTGAAATCTGTGGGGGCAAAAGGCACTGCAAATAAATAAGAAGAGTGGGTTTTGTGACCTCCTCCCTTCCAGCTCAAATCCAGGAGTTGCGAAACTTGATACAGGGAATCCTACGGGGCCTTAGAGGAAAGGAATTTACTCCCACCCATCCTGGGTTCAGCCTAACTCCTCATTTTTTGTGTTATTTGAGCCCTATGGCCTGGAAAAGTGTCTGCACATTTTCTGCCCAGAGACCCATCCCACCCTAACCCCTTGCTCCCCTGTCCTTCTTGCAGAAAGGCCACCTGCAGAGCAGAAGCTCCCATGGCTTGGACCCAGGAGCATCCCTGAACAGCCCCATGCATGGGGGCAGGAATTTCCTCCTGGGTGTATCGAGACCAGAGACACAGGGATCCTGCACAAAGGGCCATTCTGCTTGGAAATCTCTAAAAACTTCCAGGAATTCGGTTCAATAATTTTTCTCCACACCATGTTATTTACTGAAATAGAGTCCCAAGAGCTGTAGATGGCTTTTTTGTTAATGAAGAATGGTAAATAACTGGGACACTGCTCTGAATCCTGCTATTTATCTAAAGCACTGGCGTGTGTTGCCCTGGTAAATGAATGGTCATTGCCAGATCTCTGGCTGGTTTATAGCAGTCCCTTCTGATGAGTGTTTTATTAACTGGAGAAATGATGAGATTTTATGGTAATTCCAAATCTCATGACGGTTTGTTAAGTAAAACTGATTTTACAAGATTTGGCACCCATTTATCCAGTTTCCATCATCCAAATTGTGCCAGCGTGAATCTTACCCAGGGACACATGTAAGATAAGTGCCTTAATTTCTCTTTAGCCTTTCAGTGCATGGTGCTACATCTGTGCTGTAGCCTGCTGCTGTATGATGAAGACGTATTATAGTCTCTGAATATAAGAATACTGTCCTCTGTTGATCAGAAAAGAAACAACTGCTGTTCACACACCAGAAGACACCAGCAAAAGAAACTACCACTAAAATCTCACGGTGAAAATCAACCTGGTTTTCATAATTCCCCCTTCATGGTTATTCACAGCCTGGGATACCTTTGAAAATCTATGCACGCTGGGATTTGAGGGCTCCCAGATCACTCATGTAAATCACATATCATAGCTACTTGCGTGTTTTGGCAAAAACAGTGATACGTGTGATTGACCTAGAGCTCTCCCACTATTGATGGTTAAGACTTTAGCAGGCAGAAAAAGGTATGCCTCACTCCCTGAAAACAATCTCTGACTGACACTACAAAGAAGAGTGTACTAAAAAGAAAAGGGAGGTGAAATCAGCCTAAATGAGGGGAAAAAGGTGCATTTTGAAAAATCCAGGGGTTGGATGCCACAGGAGCTGTGTTGAGTAATGCCTACAGCACTTTATCTGGCCACAGTCTGCATTAAGCACTGCGTCTCCCAGTTCTTCCTTCTCTGCATTCCCCCAGCTCCAAAATCTCCCTCTCCTCTTGACAAGAAAGAAACCCAAATGCAGGTTAATTTGCTGGGAAAAGAGGTGCGAGCAGCTGAGTCAATAGCCACGTACTATCGTCACAACCTGTCACAGTGACATGTCAGTGGCCGCACCATCAGGAGGTAGTGGCAGGGCTGGCTTCTTGCCTCAGCAGGGATGCTCAGATGGGGCGGAGGCTCCTGCAGTGCTGTCCACCTCCAAAAAGCAGCAGCTTGATCCCTGCCAGCATAAGAACAGTGCTGTAAGATGCTCTCTAATTAGTGAAGGTCAATTAGCGGTGTAACCATACAAGACATAAACCCTTGGGCACAGTACTAGTGAGAAAATTCTGCTCCAAAACAGGACAATATTTAATGCTTCAGTACACTGTGTTGTGTTGATGCAGGAGAGGGCTCACTGGTAGGTGGTTGCCGTGAGGCTGTTTCAGCTGGTTTCATGTCCCTTTTTTCCAGCTCAAGGAGACACATGGACACACAGTCCTTTCTGCCTTCTCCAAATTTCAGCTTCAGGCATGCAGGGACTACACCTATTTATATTAGCCACAGGGTTGTCCTCTTAGGTTTCTTACCACTCACTTGTAATGATGCTGTGGACAGAGCTGTAATGTAGCCAAATTATTGCCTAAATCCTAAAAAAGAGGAGGCAAGCTGAGATCTTAAAGGAAACCCCAATTTTTAGGTTGTTTTCCTTCATCATCTGATGTCATGGCATCACATTTTGTTCTGCAAATATAAAAGACGTGCATTGACTTGAAAAATCAAAGTGAAAAAAAGCTGGGGTTCTCATCACATTCAAGACCTGCAGAGGAGGTGAAACAGGTGATCTTAAGGTCCTTTCCAACTCTTTCCATGATTCTATGATTCTGTGATTTAAGGTAGGTATGGTATGTTGCAAGACTCATTAAACCATGTCAATTAGACATGCGGCACATCTGAGGTTCAGCAGCTCCAGCATTCAGAGACATATGCATCTCAGGATTTTGGACTGATCCAGGCTAAGCCTTTGCAAGACTCTGATCCAAAGCTGAGTTCAGCTTTCAGGCAACACTTGGCATGAAGCTGTTGACTGTATGCTTTTTATTCCAGCCTGCCTTGAATATAACCAAACATCACTCACAACTTACCTCACTGTCTCTTTTCTTTTCAGTGTGCTGTGGAACGCAACAGGTCTGCTCTCCCATTAGGCTCAGGCCGAGCTCCTCACAGCTCTTCCCCTTGGGTTATGGTGTTGTTTTACCTGGATGTGACATGGAAGGCAATGATGCCATCACTTAGTGCTCACTGGACTATTCTTGATCTAAATTAGTCACTTGAAAGCAACAGCCGAGCAGTCAGCTGGCAAGAAACTCTGGGACAAAAATTTTCCATGTGCTATTTTTAATACAAAATGGGTCTGAAAGCAAAGGCTGGGATGGGCTTTTGTAGCAAAGAAGGAGGTACAGATGCCAACTGTCCCTATTTAGGAAGGATAGTTTCTAATTATTTTTTAAGGCAAAATATCTCTTATTTTTTCCATTCTGTCCTTCTTTGAAAGCTCTCACGGTCCAAAATATGCCAATGGACTTTAAAGGTGTGTCTCTATTTCTCACTCCTAAATATGCTTATTTATAGCTTCAAAAATGCCACTAGCAAGCCTGGAAGAGGGCGCAAATAAGGGTTTTGCTTTCTAACATAGGAATTACAGAATAAAACAGCGACCTCGTGAAGAGTGCGTTGTAGGTGGAGCTTGCCATGCTCCTGCACAAAACACCCAGAAAACCCAGGCTCAAACCTCTTGAAACAATTGTCTAATAAGCACATTAAAGCCAAGTGACTCAGACAGGAATGAAAGTCACAACAGATACAAGAAACCCAAAACAATATCAAGGTCAGAGAGCCCACCACTGCTCCCATGGAAGATCAGATGACCTTATCTTGCAGACATTGGTGCAGATTTTCCATGAAGGCTCCTGCGTAAAGAGAAACCACTTAAATTTATCTTATTGGTGCTGTTTCCCAGCATCAGCTCTGGGCATTCTGTCTCTCTGACCCCCAAAAGCATGGAAGAATCTTTCCCCCTGCTCTCATCCAGCAGGGAAATGGCTCTTTTACCAGCTAAAAGCAACTTCTCCTGCTTGCTGCAAGCACTGTTTTGGGTGTCCACCCACTGAAACGCGAAATCTGAGCTGTTTTGACTGGACACTGACGTCCCCCAGGGCTGCCCTGCGTTCTGATGAAGTGCAATCACTGAGGGAAAAAAACAGTCCTAATGCAAACGCTCTCGATTGTGAATGCGGAATTCTTCCTCTGTGGAAATCCCATGGCTGCTGGAAACGTGCAGCTCCCACAGAATTTGCTGCCAATAAGCTCCTTTTAAGGAACGACAGCAGAAAACAAAAGCAAGGCTGTAAGCTTATTTATCTCAAACGTCAAACGAACAGTCATGTATCACTTTGGTCTGGTTTGCCCAGTGCTGCTTAACAGTTGATCTCAGCCAAATTTGGGAGTAGTGGGAGGAACAAGAATTTAGCTCCGTTGGTTTGTTATATGTAAAAATATGTTAGAGTCTGTAGCTCCAGTGATCCATGAGAAAGGGAAAAAAAAGGAAACAGGAAAGGAAAGGAAATGGGAAAGGAAATGGGAATGGAAAGGAGAAAAGAAATGGGAAAGGCAAGGCGAAAAGAAAGTGGAAAAGAAAGGGGAAAAGAAGGGGGAAAGGCAAGGCGAGGAAAGGAAAGGAAAGGAAAGGAAGGGAAGGGAAGGGAAGGGAAGGGAAGGGAAGGGAAGGGAAGGGAAGGGAAGGGAAGGGAAGGGAAGGGAAGGGAAGGGAAGGGAAGGGAAGGGAAGGGAAGGGAAGGGAAGGGAAGGGAAGGGAAGGGAAGGGAAGGGAAGGGAAGGGAAGGGAAGGGAAGGGAAGGGAAGGGAAGGGAAGGGAAGGGAAGGGAAGGGAAGGGAAGGGAAGGGAAGGGAAGGGAAGGGAAGGGAAAGGAAAGGAAAGGAAAGGAAAGGAAAGGAAAGGAAAGGAAAGGAAAGGAAAGGAAAGGAAAGGAAAGGAAAGGAAAGGAAAGGAAAGGAAAGGAAAGGAAAGGAAAGGAAAGGAAAGGAAAGGAAAGGAAAGGAAAGGAAAGGAAAGGAAAGGAAAGGGAAAAGGGGAAAGGGAAAAAGAGAAAAGGAATAAGGAAAGAGAAAAGGAAATGGGGAAAGAAAAACAATAATGAAAATGTAAATTGAAACTAGGACGCATTTTTGTAATCCTTTGTAGAAATTACTTGCAGCAGCAAGGTTCAGGTCTAAGGTTCCTGCTCTTTTGCCATCAGCTGCTCTGTAGGCTTAAAGGATGAAGGGCTGCTCTGGGGGGATGTCTAAGGATCCAGGCTCACACTATCAAACCCTGGAAATGACAGGTAAGGCAATGGCAGCTGCAGTCAGGTGGAATCCGCATTCTTGTCCGCTGATAGGCATGGCACCCCCGACTGCTCAGCCTTGGCAGACCTCTTCAAATGATCAGTTCCCATCAGCTGCCTGCATGCAGATTGGTAGAAATCCATTCCTCTTTCTGAACAGTAGCATAAATAAAATAAATAAGAAATTTGTGCCTATTACTAGTAGGTGAGCCAGATAAATCTCCTTTGGCACCACATAAGCCCATGGGATAGCAGTGTCTGTGAATCATATGCAGTAATTTTAACTATGTCATGGGATAGACCAAAATACAAGGCAGCTCTATAGATTTTAACAGATATTTCTAACCCAAATTACAGAGACAGTAATAGTCCACTGGGAATGTATCCCAATATTGCTTTTAACGGCACTCCATCATGCTGGGAACTGTGCACGTGCAGTGGGGGATTTCTCACTGCAGCTCAGAGTTTTGAGAAGCTGCTACACAGTAGTGCTGTGCTAAACCTCATAAATCGTTAGCTGATTTATTTGTTGTCTTTTCTTTCTTTTCATGACAACAGGTCACAACATGGTCCTGGTTTGAAGTTGCAAGATTCATATAAATCACACAAACCGTTCTTCTGCTTCTTCTGTTTCTTTCTCCCTGTCCTTTTTTCCTGCATTCCTCTACAATAAACACAGCCAAATATATATATATATTTTGTTTTTCTTAATCTGCAGGGAAAAATGTCCAACTTTGCTTGCAGGCTGAGATCTCTCTCCAGCTTTCAGCTGGAATGGATTTCCACCACTTTGCTTAACCTCCAAACAAGAACTCTTTCCTTTTCTCAGTGACTTTCTAAGAATAATAATAAAAACTTAGAATCTAAGCAGGTATTCTTTTCAACTTTAATTGAATTTATAAAATAAAATTAAAAAATCAATATTTGCTAAAATAAAAGATTATTTTCAGTGACAAAAAGCAGACAGATTACAGAGCCAGTAGGAAGCAAGGCACTGTCAAAAAGCCAACCGAAAGCTTCATAGGTCTAAAAATACAGGATTTCTTTCTGCTGCTGTCCTAGGGCGCTCTTTACCAAAACCTGCAATTTGAGTTAAATATTTCTATACATTATAGCAGTTCTCCTGCGACCTTCAGGCTTGTGACCAGTTAGATGTTCATTTAGACTGGCGAGTTAGCAGTTCACTTGCTATTTCTGAATGCACAAGCAATGAATCTCTGCCAAACTCGCTGCAGACTAGTGCCGTCCAAGGAGCTCCAGGGTTATCTTTCTGCTGAAGGTGGGAGCCAGTAAAAAACACTTTTTGCCTTCCTCTGGCCTTGAGGCCAGATAAGGGGAGAGCTGCTGCCTTGGACAAAAAGGGGAAAGCCTTAAGTCTACTGTATTTTTCACAGGTCTCTTATTGCAACTAGTCACTCTGCTGATGTCAACCGTGTTTTTGGGTTGCTGGAACAGCTTTTGCACTACTGAGGATCCCAGCATGACCTCCTTCTAGCAGTTGCATATTCAGGACTTGTTAGGATCTATTTTATCCCTTTGGAGATGTGTAACATTTATAGCAACAGGCACAGAGAAAGAGAACAAGACAGCCATAAACAGCAACGTTTGCTGTGCAAGGTACAATAAAGCAATGAGCAAACTGCATTTTACAGGGCTGTTTGCTGGGAAAACTCAACAAACATAAATTCTCCTGACATTCGTAAGATCCATTTTATGATTCAGCAAGATGACATGAAAAAAACTCCAACAACTCACCCAGAGCGACAGCAAGTCAGTGGCAGAAATGGAAACAAAATCCCAAGAACCTGATTGCAGCCCTCTCCTCTATTAGCCTGCAAATGTTTTCTCATCATAGAAAATGTTTGGTTAACTGCTCTGAATTGCCTGCAAGTTAAAGCCTAGGAAATCTATGGTTTTCATATTTGATGGAGTGAAATGCTCTGAGGGATAATCAAAGCTTTATGTACCAGCCTTAGAGAAAAGCATTTCACAATGGTAAAAAACCTTATTACTTTCATAAGCGGGAAAATGACTAATGATACACATATGCTGATTCACTTCCTCCAGCTAAAGCAGTGGACAAAAATGCATGTAGTGCGATTCAGAGGTGCAGATCTAGCCAGAGGGGACTTGCAGCACTATTTATTGTGGTGATACATATCTAAGCTTAGACAAGGAAGTGTAGCCACAAACTTTCAAAGCAATCTCTTTTCTTTTTAAGAAACTGATGCCAAACTACCTGTTGACAGTATAAGCAACTGGCAGAAAAGCTCCCTTTTGCAGGTGGATAGTCCTTGAGCTATGGTTGAAATCAGAGCAAGGAAAACCCAAACTTGGGCAAGAATGAAGACTACTATTTGCGATGGGAAAGAGGAGGTTGTTGTGGGTGGAAAGTACCGCTTCATTCTACCTAAAACACCATGGCCCTAATGCATCCCATTCCCCCTCGAAACAAGCAGGGACACCTTTAGCGACCTGTCCTTACAGCAAAAGGAATGTTAATCTGAGAAAAAGCAATCTTAAGCCTTTCAAATTGTCTTTCAATGACCAGGGTATGGTTCTTATTTATTAGTATCAATCTAGCAGGAAAATATCCTTAGAAACAGATAATGGGGTAAAAAGTTTTATGATTCAGGGCATAAAATAAAGTATAAGTTTCCCATCTTCTGAGGTTTACTCCCAGTGTTACCGCTGCCTAAATAGCTTTCAGAAAAAGAGATTCTTCCACATAGAGAGCAACATGGAGTGAAAGAGCTTAGCAGAGCTCACGTGGTTGAATCCTTATTACATGTTCTTGTTTTAGCAATTATGTTCTTGTTTTAGCAATTCCATCACAATAAGAACTGTACCTTGTATGCACATAGAATCATAGAATCATAGAATAGTTAGGGTTGGAAAGGACCTCAAGATCATCGAGTTCCAACCCCCCTGCCATGGGCAGGGACACCTCCCACTAAACCATGCCACCCAAGGCTATGTCCAACCCCACCTTGAATGCCGCCAGGGATGAAGCATTCACAACTTCCTTGGGCAACCCATTCCAGGGCCTCATGCATGGCATTGTTCCGCCATGGTCCACGCTGGGGTAGGTGGAATTCCTGATGGCTAATATACGTATGTCCATTATGAACTTGCTGTATTAAAGATGAAAAGAACCATAATTTTTTTCTACACTTAGCGTTCTCCCAGATACCTACATGGTTACACAATCGGGTCAAGAAAATCAGTTATATGGGCTTGACCTCCTCTGTCCTTTTCTCACACACTTAAGCTGCAACAACAAAAAACAAATAAACAAAAAAACGAAGAAACAAAAAAACACCAAAAAAACCCAAACAAAACAAAACAATGAAAAATTGAAATAAAATTATAAATTTCCACTTTTCCTTGCACTGGCACCGTTAAAACCCAGTTCTTCAAGTCTGTTTTGCTGTTGGTTTTTTTTCCTTGTTAAATGTTACTGTTTATCCAAACAGCATTTCTATTGACCACACATTAATTTCAGCACCATTTGACAGGGTTTTGGGTGGACAGTGGCTTGGTGACCACAGGCTGTTGCAAACTACTTCTTAGGGGCCATTGACCATTTTCTTTCTTGGTCCATGAGGTTTCAGAGATAAGAAACTCCATTCATTACTGTGAAACAGGTAAAGAGACAGTTATTTTATTTGCACATCTTAGATAATGATGAGCCTGTAATGGCTTGAAAATTTCCTCCACTTGGTTTTCCCTTTATTAGGTTAATGATTGTTTGGATTCATCTCAAAAAGCCCTTTCACTATGGTTAGTTCTGCTCAAAAGTCTCTGCCAACTCTTATGCAGAAAGGGGGAATTTTAATAAAGTTCATTAAATCTCAGGAAATGAAGCTTTTCCTCCTTAAGTTCCTTTTAAGAATGAATGTTCCACTGTGGCCAGCTGAAGGTGTGCTGAGATTTTGCCTGAGACTCCTCTGGATACACAAATCCATTGATAATGCATTTCTTCTCATACATAGCAGCTCCCATTGAGAGCCCGAAAGTGCTGACCTTGCAGTCATCTCATCTTTTGCTCCCACGTTGGTATTTTGGGGTGCACCCCATACTTAGTAAAGTTCACACCAATCATATAACAGAAGAATGACTTTGTCAGCCCTGCTCCTCACCACCGTGGTCACCAGTAACGTTAACCAGCTGGGCAGACATGACAGCTCAGATAGACTCCTGGGTCTGGGTCGCCGGTGGTCACCTATGCCCTGAAGTCCCAAATTCCTCCCTCTGAACTTAACCCCAGCTTTGGAAAGTGGGGAGGGAAAGATAAGAAGGAAAGCAAATCCCACATAACTGTCTTTAAAGAAAGTACAGGCTGAAAAGGTTTCATTTTAACTTTTGCCTCTTTCTGGTTTGTTTTTCCTTTCAACTATTGCCATTTGTTCCCTTGTAAAAACAGAATTTGAACCTTTTAAGCCTCTCAGCCCTCCAGTGGGAATTTCACTGTTTGACTAAAAAGTTCAAGGATAGCTCCCACCATATTTAGGAAAAGGGAAAATGGGGGAAAATATTTACTTCTGTAAGCACCTAGGAAATAACACTTATTCAGCAGCTTTTCCAGTTCTTGCTTTCAGAGTACAGCAGAGATAAGCGTTCTTCCCTCCTATAGGATTTCCTCAGACTGCAGCAAAGACGTTAAGTCACTGGTGCATTTATGCTCTGTGTAACATCCATGGGGTTTTTCCCTATTAAAGGCCTTCATGAATGGAAAAGGTCTCATTTCGGTGTCAGCCTTTCGTGGAGCTGTGGCAGTGATGAGATTACTGGAAGTGTAAAGTTATGATCAGAGGTTTGAGATCTGGTTATGCAATGAGTGCTATCTTTTCAGTCTTCCTTAGTCACAAGGAAAAAGCCTTGGAGCTTATTTCTGACGTAGAGAACCAAACACCTGATGGCAGCACTTAGAAAGAATCCTAAGTGGATCTGTAATATCCCCACACTTCAAGTGATTGCAGTAATGATAGGGAATGGGAGTTTTGGTGGTGTTTTTTTGTTCTGGTTTGGAGGGTTTTTTAATGCTTGGAAATTGACATTTTGAATCACCAAACAGTTACTTGGGTCTGGCATCACTGAAATGCTGGTTTATAATTCTTGCATTTCTGGTCTTTTTGCAATAAAAAACAAGGCACCATATACTTAAAATTCCATTTCAGGATTAAAATTAGGATTTTGGCAGATTCATGTTCACCAAAGGGCTGCAGGTTCACCTGGCAGACAGGTTAAAAAGCTGCTGTACTGGAGTGGACCATCTGAAACTCAGAACTCCCTTGAAGGTCAAGTTCTCCAACCTTCCTCTCTTCTGTTGTCATAGCCCATTTTGGCACCAGATCTCCATAGCTTTCACAAAGTGTGATGCCCACATAACATCAAAAGCAGTGGGCAGAGAAGAAATATTACTTTATATGCAATGTATCTGATTATCTAGTGTGAGCTTTACATTTTGAACTCTTCTACAGTACAATCATTGCATTTTGGACTCTCCCAACTAAGGCATTCCCGTGAAACAACTGACTGCTTCAGTGCTGCTCAGTGCTATCTGATTATATCCATCTAATCCAGCCTTCCGTGGGATTCCAATGGGAGCAGAACTGAATCGTTATGCAGCAGACATGTTTGAAAAGCTCATTCCCATTTTAGAGATTTCTAATCCCAGAGAGTCCCTAGATGGAAGGTTTTCCACAGGCTGTAATGGACTTTAAATCAATCTGAAAATGGGGTATTTTGCTGGAAGCAAAGGGACAAACGCCAATGCCAGGAGGGTTACGGATCTCAAAAATGTTTGCATTTTGGAGACAAGCAAGGGAAAAGCCCCATGAACCCTCATGCACAGACAAATTCAGTGGTTGCAGCTCACAGAGACTGAATTTGCTGTTGAAGAGGCAGAAACTTTGTGGCTGTTTTCAGAGCTGTGTAAGCCAAATCCAGCTTGCTGCCATGTGGATGGACCACTGAATTGAGGTCAAGCCAGGCCACAGGGAGATGAGAAAGGCAAAGAAGGACAGAACTCGCATGAAGGATGAGGAAAAGCCTTAGAAATCCATGTGGCGTTGGATCAAATTGTCCCCCAAGCATTTTAAGCACTGTGGGATACAACATCTGGACACCAGCTGTTGCTCAAAAAAAGCATCAGTTGTCAATAATTTCTACCATATCGGGTACAGATATGCCATTAGGTATGGATATATGGGCAAGCCAGTACCCTAGGGTTAGGTTGGGTTGGGATGTCCCACAAAAAGATCTGCCCAGAAACAAAGTGTATCTGATGATTAAAACAACAAGATGTGGTCTCTAAAACAAGCAAGGGTTTTTGAGTGAGGCTCAGAAAGCAGCAGCAGTGTCGCTGTGCCAGCTTCTATCAATATGAGTCAATATGTTTCTAATTACCGTTGTGCATCACCAGACACTTAAATAACTCTGATGTGGTGGGCATCCATCATCACCCCATCCCTTCTGTGCTACCAGAGTGAGGAATGATAAAGTCATAGAAAATCAGGTTGGAAAGGACCTCAAGGATCGTCTGATCAAACCTGTCTAGGCAAAGCATGACCTAGACTAGATATCCCAGCACCCTGTCCAGCTGATAAACCTCCGGTGCTCTGGATCCTGCAAGATCTCTGGGGTGACATCAACCCAGACATAAGTAAAGGCAGACCAATGTACTGAATGAGGGTTTAGGGTGAAGGGAGGTAACACTGTCACTGTGAAAACTGATGGCCATAGTGGAGCCACAGCAACACTTGTGATGTTTTGCCCCGTGTGCTAAAAAGCAGTCACACTTCCGCAAAAAATGTCTTGTTGTGAGTATAAATATTTTCTATATCGCAAAAGCTGATGCTTTCTTGACCTCCAAAAAGATCTAGGTTAGGTTTTACTCTGTTTCCTATTGTCTTCCCTAGAAACCCTTTAGGGTGTTCTATTTTCTACATGCACAGGAAGGGGTCAAAGGCAAACACTGTGCCATTGTAGTGCACGTTTCATATGGAAGTCCAAGGCGTTTTCTCACCCCTTAAAACTAAGGCTCTGAGCGACCTGGCACATCTGGATGGTGCCAATCACCTCTCTGCCAAGGGGCTTTCTCTCTCTCTGAGCGCGGAACATCTTCACAATCCCAGCAGCTCTCACAAAATCACAGCTCTGCATGTATTGATGTTAGGAAAGTCATGATTTGTACATTCCTGCTGTTTAGCGTTGGGCCTTTTGGGGTGCCTGGTTTCCCTTGCAGAATATGAAAAAGAAACATAGTCTGTGCAGTCATTTGCTGACATAATTTCTAGAAGACATCTAAGAAGAATAAAAGTTCAGGAAAAAAAAAGACAAAACAAAAAACCATCTGATGTGTTCAGAGGTCTTGGGACTTCGAGAGAAACATATTTTCTTTATCTATGGTCTAAACAGCAGCAGTAGCTACTGATTTACCCAAGGTCGTCTTCCCAAAACATAAGTGCTTTTAATCTTTTAAATTTAAATTGATCAGAATACTTATTCTCCGACCTTAGTGAGTATCCCAATGAGCATAAATTTCAATGTGGCCATGGTGAAAATGAGAAAAAGAAAATACAGTGAAACTACTCATAAATAATCATCCATCCTAACTATGTAAGTGTTCTGAGGTTTGTATGTTTGCTCAGACTTGATAGTTAATGGTCTAGATATTCATGACAATGGAGAAATAGCCAGATGATGTCAATTATCCTCAAGCAGATCTTGAGGATAGATCCTTAAAGACGAACTTGGCTGAATGCGATCTCCTTGGATTTTACATCAGAATCTCCCTATGAATTTAAAGCCAGCCTATTTGCTAACACACTTACAGGGTGTTTTCGTTTTTCCCATGTTTTTGCCAGGCTGTTAAAGAGCTTAGAAAGTTTTATTCAAATGCAAATCAAAATGCTGTGTGGGCAGATCTCCTGTTTGCCTCAAGCCTAGTTAGATGAGCACCAGCACAAGTCAACTTCTTCTGCAGCTTTTGCTAGAAGTGTGTGTGTATGGACACATGTCCAGAAGCTCGTTACATGTAGAATGAGCTACCCATGCTGTGTCCGTGCATGAGCAAGTGTTGGTAACGCTCACACCCTGCAAACTTGGTCTCAGTGGAGCAGACATCCACTGGTGCAACACTTGCAGGCAGTAGTAGCATCCCCTCTCACAGCAGCAGGATTTGCTCTCCATGAGCTCCAAACTCCATAAATGTCATTAGGATGGTGTTACTCAACCTTACCAATGCAATTGGCTTGCAACAGGCTTGGTCACAGCAATGCAATCTGGTTAAGGGCAGTTGACTACCAGGGTAAGAAACTAAACAAAACGTTCTTTCAGTATGAAAGGGAAAAAGAAACGTGATCATCTTTTTCTTTCTTTTTTTCTTTTTTTTAACAATTATTTCTTGTTTCCAGATTCCCGTCTATTTCCTGGTTCCAGCACAGACATGCCATGGGAAAGCCAGTTCTCACAGCATTTGCACAAACAGGAAGCATGTGAATTTTCAAAAGAGACCCTATTTTTATGAGCGCCCCCGCTGAGTTTTGCTGACTCAAGAGACCTTGGCCCGAATTTAAATAAGCAACTTTGGAGTAACCGGACCAAACCTTTGCGTTTCCAGACTGCTTATCTGCCATTCATTTTCCAAAACAAAGCAAACAGCCTGACTCAAAATGAAACCTTCTGCCCACTGCACTGACTCACTAAGAGACCAGTACAGAGCAATGCTTTCCTGGTAGGAGAGAAAGAGTCTAGGACCAGGAGCAGATACAAAGAATCCCATTTTATTGCTGGCAAATTGCTAGGGAATCCCTATTTCTTTCCACTCATGGGAAGGGGATCTGGCGAGTCATCATGTGGAGCTGTCAGAAAGCATCACCTCCCTTCATCCTGATGCTGCACAGACCCTACGATGTCAAAAGCCGTCAGTCCTGAAGGGGATGTTTACTCCTGTTGATGGCAAGGTAGAGATTTGTTATCCACTTGGCATCCTCTCTGAGCAGCACAAGGACATGCCATTCCTTCCAGTTGCTATTTAGCTCAGCTGGGTTTCCTCAGCCTGTCCAAGGGCTGGATTTTGATTCTTTCCCCTCTGGCAGGTGCCATCAGGCACAGGGAAATGAGCCCAATCCTACCAAAACCTACCCAAACCCCACTCTGGGGTCTGAGAGCTGTGATTTTTATTCCCAGATGGAAGTTGAGCCTTTCAGGCGGGTTGGAAAGGGCGGGTGCTCTGGAAAACAACTGGCTTTTTGAAGTATAAGGTGAAAGGACCTTTCTGTGGCTTAAATTCTTTACGCTAATTTTAACAACTATTCCAACCCCTTGAAAATTGCCACTCTGAAAAAATAAACAGGGCCCATATTCAGCCACTGAACTGGCACGCAGGCTTTTCTCGGCCACGACCAGAATGCCTAACAGTAGCCAGCCTTATTCCTGCATGCAAAAGCGAAGGGAGGGAGAGGAAGAAGGAGAAAAAGAAAGAAAGAAAGGGCTACTCCAGGCTAATTGGCCTGCCATTGGATTGGGCTGCTGACATTGGGCTGGTTTTAAGTTATATGTAAGCAAGTGAAACGGTATATAAATAATAACAGGGGGAGAGCTACAGTGGAAAAGCCAGCCAGTGTCTGTCTGACTTGATGCTCTGTTATTCATCAAGTCTTAGTGTGGTTTGTGTCATTCGAGGCGCGCTCGGCAGGAGCCAGTGAGCTGCCCTTGGAGAGCACCCACCAGCCCGCCAACACCAGCACTGGGGATGGATCTGCCACCCCGAGTGCTAATGTTGAGTTAGGAGAATCCCCAGACAAGGGGATCCCTTCATTAACAAGGGATGACCTCCAGCTGCCACCCTGGGAGAACCCATCATCGTCATCATCAGTCCTCAGGACTAGGTTGAGATGGTCAAAGAATGCAGTTTGGGATTTGTGTTGGGCAGGAGCGGCTTTGCTTCAGGAATGACTTTCAGAAGGGCTGCAGCATAAGTGAGCATATCTAGAGACCTCATGACGCCTTATCCCAAAGACCCTCAAAAGCAGAGAGATCTTTTTAAGTCTGAGTAACAAACCCTGATCAGTAGCTACAGGTACTCACGTAGCTCAGCAGCTGACAGCATCTCATCCTCTGGGTCTGGCTGAAGGATTTATTCAGTCCCTCATGCTACCTTCCTTTAATAAACAGCTCTTTGCAATAATTTTTAGTCTATATCTTTTCTTTTTGTCACCAATGTTTCAACTTTTTCTTTTCTTTCTCTTTTTTTTTCTTATTTACATTTTCCAAGCACAGGCAACCTGTGATATGTATGAGGAAATTAAAATCTCTGTCACGCCTCCTATATATACAAATATACGCCCTGGAGAGGTGAGTACTATGCAGTCTACATTTCATGTATAACTACTGTTGTGTCTCCTATTTCCTCCTTGGTTTTGTTTTGTTTTTTTCCCTGTAATCTCGTTAGTTTGGTTTGGGTTTTTTTTTCTCTCTGTTACACTTCCTCTTCATTCCTCCATCATTTCCTGGATGTATTCTCTGTTATCCTTTTCACTATCTCTGCTGATGGGAGATTTCCTGTCATCTCCAACAAGTCACACTTTCAAACTTGTCAGATAAATGGAGTTGGGTTTGTTTGTTTGTCATTACACAGAAGACATGCTGAAATTTTTTATTTATTAGTTTTTATTTTGTATTTATATTGGCATCCATGAAAGAATCTGTTTTTCTGGTTTTCTCCCCCACTGTGTCAACTTCTCCTCTTCTATTATGGACTTTATGAGACTTCAAGGGACTCAGGAGACTGACACTGTTATTTTGCTCTGCACTAAAGCAAGATTGGAGTGGGAAACATCCCAAAACCAGGGTGAACCTGAGAGCATGGCAAAGGGCAAGTCATGAGGAATGGTCCCCATGGATCCAAACCATGTGTCTGTACAGCCTTGCCATGCTTCAATATCTGTGAGCTGGTAATGAAAGAGACATTCCTTCATGGCACAAAGAAATAAAGAGCCAAGGAAACCAGAACTATTTATGTGCTAAAAATCCTTTCCCAGCCTGGCCAGCCCAGCTGCATGGGGGAGCTAAATGGCAATGCCTGTGCGCCAAGGAGAAACTGAAATCATGGGTTTTCCCAACATATTTATTGCCTACCCACCTGATCCTCTGCATGAAACATGGTAAATCGTGTTTGTTTTCTGACTTGAGTGCTGGGAGAACTTTAAGCACCATTCTGAGAAAAATCCTGAAAGGCAAATTGGAGAAAAAAAGCCTTACCACAGAGGAAGGAAAGAAGGTTTTTATAAGGTTTTATAAGAAAAGGTTTTTATAAGGTTTGTCAGAAAAAGTTCTTTTATGTTAGAAACTCTCCAATCACTACCTAATGGCTACAGCACAAGGAGGAGACAAGAAGGAATCCTTATGGGATTGTTCAGACAACAGTTATTTATCACAAATAAACTCTGAGCCTGGCTGGTCCTGAGCCAAGCATTGCGAGTTTGTCCTGGCAGACATGGTATTACATCACAAACACAATTATGTCATGTTGCAATGCCAAGCTGCCAGATAGGAAGTCTGAGACAGCATCTTGGAGGCCTGGGATGGAGGGGACAACCAGTCCTTTCACCACCAATGACCAAGAGCAATCCAAGTGCTGAGAGGTGCTGCCAACACACAGACGATGGGTGGAAAACAGGGGAAGCAAATAGCATGTAGAACCCCAGAGGAGGACAGCTCCAAGGCTGAGAAAGAACCAGTCTGGGAGTTTTGAGCTCCCAGTGCCCATCAAAGAAAGCACAGATTGGAGATAATCAGGCAGAGAACCCACAGATGCTCAGTGGGGAAGAGGGAAGCAAATGCAGTCATATAATGGGTAAATCATCAATTTTTGGTCTTTTTTTTTCCCATTTCATTCACTGCTGCTGTGTGTTAGTTTATAGAGACCTCCAGCATTCTCGGTGCTGGATGATGCTGAGTTTCTTAACCTTGAATCCAGCAAAGCAGTTGAGAATAACCTCAACCTGACTTTAAATTTATTTTATTTTAGCATGAGTTCTTATGGGAAAGAAATGATTCAGAAAACCCAGAAATGGAGACATATCAGTACTGGAAAATGCCTACGAACCAGCTGTATTTCAATGAAAAAGCACAAATGACCCCATAGGTCCTTGTTTACCCATATGGCCACATTGTCTGTGAGCAGGCATGTGCTGAGAATACACACCACTGCACCTAAAACTCACATCTTTGAAGTCCTACAAAAAGGGGAAAAGGCTACAAAAAGGGAAGAAAGAAACAGAGAGGGAAAAAAAATACAAAGAAATATTTGGGCAACTGGAAGGAATTATTCTTTCTTCCATACCATGGGCTCTATTCATAAATCATCCATAATTTTTTAGATGTTTAGAACAATGTTACCATTTGATGAAATAAAATACGGAATCTATGTGACATCATCTTTTATCTCAAGAGTTCTGCACACTTGGTCATGTTCCTGAGCCACATTTGTTCTGCAGATATTTAGAACAAACCTGACATTTTATAGACTTCCTTCTGCTTGTGCATGTGTTGGAGACAGTTGTTTGGATTAGCACGATCAAAAAATTTAGCACAGCCTTTCAAGATCCCATTTTCATCTGGATTTGCACAATACATAAGAGAGCATTATGCCAAAAATATGGTATTTGAAAACACATAGACTTTGTTGTGATCGTTTGTAACTGGTAAAATCCTAGGATGCCCTGATTATCATGACCTGTGTGTTTCACACAAACCTAAGATATGAAAGTACTGTATACAAATGAAAACCGTTAGCTTTCATACCACATGTGTTGTACTTATGCCAGTGGGAAATGACAGAGAATGTACAAGGTCATGGTTTACTAAAAATATAAAAGTTTAACATGTGGTGTTAATAGAACACACAACAGGGGTCACTGGTACAATGGAAAATAATTCATTTCCAATGTCAGGCCAAGTAATTCACTAGGAAAGAACATTTGAAAATGTGTTACTTATATCTTTCTCTTTCTGTTCTTTATGATGAGTTTTGGGGGAAAAAAAGAGCAAAATTACTACTAATAGAAATGCATCAATAATAGGTGTGATTCAGATTTCAACTGTGTCAATATAAACCAGGCACATGAGCCCTACTGGAGCAGGCAAAATTATACTAATGTATGCAGCATCAGAAATGTACCCTCTCCTTCCACCTAAATCTTTAACTAGTAGTAATTAATCCCCACCAGGATGCTTAAACCTTGGTCACTGTCTCTTCAGCTATTGGGGTGCCTCAACCCAAAACTAAGTGCCACAGAATCCCTGACCAACCACTGCCTAATCCAGGCAGCGCGTCAGCCTAGAGGCATCTGCTCTTCCACTGGTACATACCAAGAGTGCAAGGACTTGTCTGCATGAACCTGGCACTGGGATCCCACCAGAAATCACAAAGTTAGTGTCACCCTCGACATCTCAGGTCACCTGATGGTGCTCCCCAGAGCAATGTGCCAGGCTGAGCCTCGCACAAGCTGTACCAACAGGGCAAGGTTGCAGTGTGCCATGACATACTAACAGAAAGTACTCAAAAACCCTTCTCAGCGTGGGATGCCACCCACCCTTTCCACATCTCCTGGGACCACCACAGCTGCCAGCACATGCATGTGCCACACTGGGTCCCCCCTGCCCCATCACCTCCACAGCACAAGCCTCATACCTCAACATGAACCCTGGAGGCTCCACACTTCTCAGGCATCCCAGATTACTTGGTGGGAAATTAGTAAGAAACAGATGATGCAGAGTTGCATCATCTATATCTATATATATATCTATCTATATCTATCTGTATATTATATATCTATCATATATAACCTATAGATAAGTCTGTGAAACAAAGGTGTTCTGAGCACTACAGCTGATGATGCTGAGAAGGTGCTGGCTCTAAGGAGCGCACCCCATTCATGCCTGGAGCCAAACAGCTATTGCATTAAAACCTGGAGAGCTGACATAACAACATGGCTGGCTGGGAACCTCCCAGATAAACCTGCCTCACAGCGTCTACTCCAGTTCTGCCCTTACCTGGCTCTTTCAATGTGCCGCATGCTGCTGTCAGCAGCTTTTGCCTAAAGAGAGCAGCAGGTGAGATTGTTTTTCTTTCCTTCACTCCCTCACCCAAAGTGTTTTCATTTCTGGGTTGGCTCAGTCCATTTATGTAACATGCATGTCCCCATCTGAACAGCCAAGCTGATTGAAAACATGTTTGAACTGGCTGTCCTTCCCCTCCTGTCTCCTGGTGTTTCTGCTGCAGTCTCCAGCACACGGTCCACAGAGCTGCCTGGCACCAGTGCCTTGCAGAGCTGTTTTATGTTTTTCAAGCAAGAACGGCCATGGTCAAGCTAGAAAAGCTTTTGGAAACCATCTATCAGCTGGACCATGAAGACTGAGCTGTGGTTCTTCCTCGATGCCGGCTTTTGTAGGACTTCACTCAAGCTGCCGCCAAGTTTTTGTAGGTCAAGTCTTGAAACTGTTTGTGTTCCCCAGGGAGCCCAGGAAAGAATTGCAAGCAAGGCTGCAGGCTGATTTGTGCCCATCTGCATCACCCACAGTGTCACTAAAGTTTATGGGATTCTTCCAGTCTGACTCAGTCAAAGGATCATTAAAATAATACAGTGAGAAACATAGTATAAAACCCACAGCGGAGAAATTAAACTGAGCAGACAGATGGAAAGATGGATCAGAAGGAAATGTGTGCTGGGCATTAAAAAATACAACATAGGGGCCTTTGCATGTCTTTTCCTGAAAACAACTGGGTTTATGTCACCTCCAGATTGGAAAAGGCTTCATTATAAATGTTTGCTATCTTATCTCCTGCAGCCCTCTCTATGCACTAAAGCGAGCTTTGCTGATGGTACTGGATAATGTTACTCTTTTTCCCTCCCTTTCGAGTGGCAAACATCAGTGTGAAATTAATCTTTCGCATACAAACGTGCATTCAACACATTCTAGTTGCTACGATTAACAACCTGACATGAAAAATATTACAGGACATAGTACACTCATAATAAATTCCTAAGAGGTGATATTAGCTGGCTGTTGGAAAGCCAGCCATGTTATGACACATTAAGCTCACCATAAAGGATGCTATTTAGTAAGATTTCATTTAAATACTATGGCTGATATGATATACCAGGCATGGTTTAAAACTAAGTCTCCAGTTTTCTGACACTGTCAGCAAGAATTTCAAGTTGCTTTTAAAAAGCACACTGCATGTGATATGTAGCAGCCTTTTCTGTGGGGTCGGGGCTCACTGAGCAGTCCTGAGCTGTCCCAGGTTACGTTAAAATGCCTTCTTGGCAGTGTGCACAACCATGCTTACAGTGCCTACTACAGCTCAGCTGATGGCTGGTAACCTGCTAACCCCTTCCACAACCGTTTTCAGTTGGATAAACTCACTCAGATGTCATAGCCAACAAATTCAGAAGGAAGAAGATACCTTCTTTTATGCCTCTATATACATTTACAGTGGTCTATCATTCCCTAAGGAAATCTTTCTCATATTTTCTTAGGAGCAAAAAGCAGTATTTGTCACCAGTGCATCAGATTACAAAGAAATGAACCAGTTTATTTTGAAATAAAGCACTAAAGCAGCTCTTTGAGATCTGCTCATGTGTATGCTTAGCGAGACAGATACCCTGGCAACTATCATGGGGACATTTTTAGAAACTGTCTTAATTATCTGGCCCAGTGTTTTGTTATGACATGTAGCTAAGAGCAGGGAGAGATGCGGTTTCTCTGTCCTCTGCCAAACCTTCTGATTTTCACTGTTTGCTTTGTTAATTTAAAAATGTAGTAACAATTTCAGAAGTTACCCATGTGATCAAATACAACTGATAGCGCATCCTCTGCTGGCACAGGCTCCTGATAGGGAACCAGATGTGTGTGGGGTTGCAGGGATGAAAAGGAGGGAGGGAGCAGAGGAGAGGATGTATGAGGCACTGAAATGAAAGAGCTTCCTCTCCTCAGTTCTCCCTTTCTGGTGCTCTATTGCTTTTATGTCACTAGTCACAGTTAAATAAAATATTTCCTATAAAGAGCAGCTTAATAATTTGGGCTATGTACCTCCTACACCATATCTTTTGAGATGTCCCTATGAGTGGGGGAATAGGATGACTGTCAAAAATGCCAAACAAATATCCAAAAACTAACCAGTGAGGTATTAGTACTTTCAGAAAGCTTTTCTATCGCTAAATTAATTTCTACACTAGCTTCAGGCAGATATATTTCAGTGTAAATCACATTTTATATCCATCTTAAGAGAAAACCAAAACAAGAAAAAGGATCATATAAAACAAACAGGTATAAAGCCTTTATAGAATAAAGCACACGTAAGAGTATTATATTATTAGAAAAAACTGTTTTTTCCACAGATCATGCCCAGACAAAAGTTAAAGTGGCAGAGCCTCAGGGACGGAAACACCAGCATGAGAGCAGTGCTGCCCACATCCGTGCTCCTACATCACTTTTCAGAGACACCCTTTCCCAAGCACACCAAGCTCAGCCATCACTCCTTTCCCTCCCTCCTCTTGCTCTTTGGAGAAATGGAATTAAAACAGTCCCACAACTGCTCATGACACTGAAAGAGAATGTGATTAACAAGCTCCTGACCTCTGCCTTCAGCTAGCAACTCCTTTTCCTGCTCCTTACAGGCAAATCTCTGCCAGGCAAACCTCCCTTTAGCAGAGCTGGCACCAATCCTGCCTGCACCAGCACAAGCAAATGTGGCATTTGCTCAGAGCAAGACATTTGGGTTCCTCATGGGGGCAAGGATTTGCAGTGCTGGGACAAAGGGTCTATGGGAAACTTTTAACTGATGCTAATCAGACCTATAAAAGGCCTAGGAAGAGCCAGGATCCCAGGATGGTCTACAGGCTGTGCCAACTTGAGCCAGCAATGCAGCCCAGAACAGGCACATTTAGGGGGGAAACTCAGGGAGCACTGAGGATACAGCACCCAGCAATGACAGGATGTCTCTTTCTACCTGGAAAGCCCTTAAAATGCAGCAGGTCAAACTGAGATATTCAGTATGTCAGTGTTTAACTGGGATCAAGACTATAATCAAGGCTGGAAAGAGTTTATCTGCTTCTTACCGGGCTTTTAAAGGAGTTATTTGCACCTAATATCTCCTAAAAGGGCTCTCTTTAGGTAGGATAAATGTGTAGAAAAAACGTGTCATGAGTTCAGCTGTACCCCTCAGAAATAAATCACACCCGAGCCTGAATAATCATGCAAGCAAACGACAGCAAATTAACAAACTGCATCTGATCAGGAAGAAACAGTCTGTAAAATGCAGTTTATTGCAGCTGGGGAAGGCAATGGTACAGGTTCAACACCAGGTTACTTTCCCACACATCATGTTCTCTGTTTGCGCAGACAGATCCATCTGTCTGCATCTATATATAACTAGTACAGAAACAAAGCGAGATAACCAGGTTAAGGTTAGCGTTCGGGGTACATGTGTGTCTGTGTCAAGTAGGGTATCCTGATTACATAATTAAATGCTTTCCTGTTGGAGTAATTAGGAGAGACATGCTAAGATTTATAGACGGCTAATCGTTGCAGACATTCTCAGCTCCCTATCTGAGGGACTGAGCCTGTGCTTTTTGCCAGATTCTCGTTTCCACCACATTTTTACAGTTGCAAAATTAGATTAAAAAATGAGACGAATGTGAAGGCTTCTCGAGAGGGAGCTGGCTGCTGGCATTTTTATTTCCAGCTTACTTATATGGACTCTGCTTTTGTGCTTCTCCCCTTCAAACAAACTCTGTCTTTGTCTTTTCCACGACAAGAGTTGTCTAGATGGAAACAGAGATCCAGCCAGCCCTGCTCCCACTGGGTGCCTTTGTACCTCTCTGGGAAATGATGAAGCAGCACAGACCACTTTTATCCCGTTAGTATATGTTAAAAAGATGAAAACTGGCCTTGACACTAAGTTGGGCAAACCAGAAAGCTGACTGGCCATAGCCAATGTGGCAACGATGCAAAAAGCCTTGGAAGATGTGAAGGTTTAGGGCTCTGACTCACAGACGGAGCAGATTAAAATCAGGCTTCCCACAGCTTCCTGCCCTGCCTCATTTTAAAGTCTCCCTGCTCCACAACATGAACACTTCAGCCACCACAGTACAAATCCCTGCTGGGCACCATGAGCAAACCCCAGATGTTTAGCAAAGGTGCTGGCATGGCACCTGCCCCTCAATGGTTTCAATATCTTGACTCATTTTTGCAGATGAGGAAACCGAGTTATAGAGATGCTTGGTTCAAAACTTTTAGGACTTAGCTGGTCGAAGCTGTATTTCTAAGCCAGCATCTAGGCACCTACTAAAGACCTGCAAAGAAATTTGGGCAACTCTTGGAAATATCTCGATGTGGAGTTAGAAATCAGGTTTCAGGAACCAGTTTCTTCAGTGCTGTCCTCCCATGATTTGCCTCTCATAGTAAGAAAGAGGGTGATGTCAGATGACATGGGACTGCCAATGTGGATAAATCATTACTAGCAGGATAAGAAGATTGTTTCTTCCCCATTTTCTTAACCCAGCTGGACACAAGCTGATGAGAAGCCCAGATCCAAGCTTGTTCCCATTACCAGCAATCAGGTATAAGCCCAAGCTCCAGGACAATGATTAACAATCACATCTAGATTTAATTAGCACAGCTTAAGATCTTAGGGACTGCTAATCACAGCCCCAGTTCACAGCCAAGAGCATCAATGTGGGTTAAAATGGATGGTGGTAAGCATTATGACAGGACCGCATTTCCAATGGGATCCATGGGGTGGCAGGGATAGGTGTAAACTCAGCCCATGTGTGAATACATGCAGTCATGGGGATTTTCCCTTTGCAGGTTGCTTTCCGAGATCCCTGGTGAGTGGTGTTTCTTTCTGCTGATTTTCCTCCTTATCAGCAGTTAGCATCTGCCAAGCTGCTGAAATGTGATTGAATTTCTCATCTATGTGATCTGGACATTAGTATTCTGCTTCATTGCTGAAAAGTTCAGAATAAGCCAAGAGGTTCCTGGAACACAACAGTTAATGAGGAAAAGTTGTCTTGGCAAGAGAAATGGTTTCATAGGCTGGTTCGAATATATTAAAGGTGAAATGTTTTGCAATGGGGAGGATGCTCTTTCCAGCCTAAGTTTTCAAGGTTGAGTTTCCTTATTTGCATTCTTTTGAAAGCATAGATAAAAGCTTGGAGTCATTTCTGCTTCCTTTGCTATTTTGAAAAGTCCAGGGGCTAGATGTAGATGCTGAGGGATGTACTTGGCAAACGTAAAATATTGGGGGGAGGGAAGAAGGAGACAGGAAGAAATTAAGAGTTTGGGCATTTGATAACAGGCGATATTGTTCCCCTTATTTGAAGACTGAGCCTCAACAAAGTGAACAAGCCTCCTGTTCTGCACCTCTAAAATGGTACCACCTGCAACATTTCATCAGGGAAACATGAAATAACTTATTCTGTTCAGACCAATTGATATCAGCGGAAGAAGACAATCCTGTGAGCTCCTTCCCATCTTGAATATCTCTTCGTTACCTCGCTGCTGCATTTCATCTTTTGACATGGGGCCAGTGCACAGGAGAGAATCTTGGCCATGCCTTCACATCCAGGGCACATAATTGTCATGAGGAGGCTGCTCCAATTTATAAAGATTTGCTAGTAAGGCAGGCACCGATGGAGGAGAAACACCTCTTTAAACCATTACAATTTCGCTTGCAGTATGAGAGTCCCTTCTGCCCATTTTCACACATTCATGGTGGAATACGATAAGTCATAATCATGCTTTCAAGCCTGCCTGTTTGGCTCCCTTCTCTCGGAGAAGCAGCTTCTCGGCTGCCCGCCTTTGAAGTGTATCTAAGCTCCTAGTAGCTATAAGATGACACTTAAGTTACACCTCTCCTGCATTCTTGTCTCTGTCAGCGGTCTTTGAATCGCTGACACATTGGCAGCCCGATGGCCCTTCTGGTGAGCGGGCTGTCCCCTGCATGACCTTTGTGTTTCTGAAGAAGACACCTGAAACCCCAAATGGAAGGGATCAGAGGAAGGGGGAATCCCACCTCTTCTTCATCAGCTGCCAAAGAGCTGTCTCCCCTTCCACAGGAAGCAGCATCTGTCTTATCTCTCTATTTGTCTCCCCTTTTTTAAACTTCTCTTTTAGACATAGGACCTTTTGAAATCGCTTTTTGTTTTCCCTTCTTTACCAATGCATCTTTGAACCCACTCTCTCCTCCAAGTCAACATTACTACCACAGGCAGGGTTCCTAGAGGGAAGGTTGTGCTGTTGTTAGTCATGCAGAATAAAGATGAGGTTTTGGTCAGCTGCAAGAATATGGGGTACAAACTAAGCAACATTACTAGAGCAGAAGGCATGTTTCCCCTCTTGTTTTATAGTTCTTTTCATATCAGTGTTAAAACCACGAGAAAGGTACAGCGTGCTAATATTTTTATATAATGGTTAGAATAAAATTAAAAGAAAAAGTATCTCTAATCTACTCTGGATAATGCTGTTGAACATCAAAGAGCATCTGCCTCTCCCAGTCTGAGTCTTCACCTGCACTCATTTCTCATTCTTATCCCTATAATGTTGCACTGATAATAAATCTGGGCTTCATGAGCACATAAGTTAGTTATTTTACAGTGTAGTCCAGTATGAATGGAGAAATACCAGGAACAGCACCAAGCCTGGTACCTCCTGCCAGAAAAGTGCACTGCAGTTACTCTTAGTGGACAGAAATGGGAACGTTGGTAGGATTTTACTCCTCACGTCCCAGACGTGGATTTCCTGAGTCTGGATGTCAGGAGGTCCCCTGAGTAGTGAGGGGTACCATGGGGTTCCTGTACATGTCAGATGGTCTTGGGCAGCACCATGCAAACCCAGTGCTCAGGACTTTCCTTAGCTTTCTTACCACTGCAAAAAAACACAGAAGCCCTCATTTCTCCTCAGATGATCAACTCGCCGTTGCAAATCTGCTGCCGGCATCATTCCCTCTTCTCAGCTCCCTGTTTCTCCCTCCTGCGCTACAGATCCATTTGCATTCGTACTTTTCAGCCACGTAACGAAGACCAGAAGGGCTGCTGTGATGGACAGAACTAGTTCAGCTCTTGCTGGATTTTGATGAAAGGCAATTTGATTTCCACAGCCAAGTTATTTAATGAGCCTCTAAAATTACAGCCACAAATTATGCACATACAAAACTATGCATTTGTGCACTGAAGAGGCAAGATTTCCAAAACAGGAAGCCATTGGTCTGCATTAAAAGAAAAAACCCTGCCTGCATAGCTGGTTCTCCCTATCAATGCGTATAATTATTCAGTCTGCCCAGCTAACACACTGGATTGAATGCACAATGGCTCTGTAGGTACTTACCTAGCCATTTTCACATTATAGATGTCTCCTGCTGTGTTTATACACCCATTTGCTGCACACAGATTTATGTCTGGATCAAGGAAGGACACGGCTCCCATCACGCAAGAACCGTGTGCACCATTCTCTGATGCTGAGTAGGGGGGTAGCATTACTTTAACCCAACTCCCTCCTTCTTCCACCTCCAGGGTTTCAATGCCTATATAACCAACTCTTTGCAAGATGTCTGAGATGTCCATAAGTCTGCAAACAGCACCAGCTGCCTTTGTCCTCCTGCAGTTGTATGGGAAAAAAACTCATGCAAAACCCAGGCAGGGATTCATTCATTCATTTGCTGCATGTAATGGCTGCAGCACTGGTCACAATGCCTTGTCTGCTTCACCAGCAAGCATCCTCCACATCCGAGTTTGAGACTGGTCATGATTTGATGAGATGACAGAGAGATGGGGAGCCCCATTGCAATATGCAAGTCAAGGTTTTAAAAAGACAGAAGTGGAGAGGTACATGTCCCACCAAATTAAATTACTTTCAATTGATAATCCCCATCTTTCACTATTCCTCAGCAGTTGATGGAAGCCTGACATCAAGGAAGGGGTTAATTGCTTCTTGTTTTATCTCTTCATCTACTCACTCTCTTTTCGTTCAGTTCCAGAGGACCGATTGGCCTTTAATTATAACATATCATTTTTCTCCTCTCAGTTTAAGGGGTTTTAGAGTCTTATTTGCCTTTTTTATTTCCTTCTGAGATTATCACAGAAGCCCACTGAACACTGACCTGTTATTTTAAACCTGTTGGCAACCTCACATCAGATCATTTTCCATCATATCTTGTGATCCTCCCTTGCTTCATCCTTCACATTTCCTAACAGAGCCCATGAGAGCAGTGAGATTTTTGCCAAACCAAAGCAAGACTCTTGTATGGGTTTTTTTTCAAGTCTCAACTATCCTCTCCTTCTCAGCTAAACCTACTGCCAGGTTGAATGTGGCTTGGAGCAACCTGCTTTAGTGGAAGGTGTCCCTGCCCATGGCAGGAGGGTGGGAACTGGATGATCTTTAGGGTCCCTTCCAACCCAAACCATTCTGTGATTCACTGGTTCAGCTGGAATAGATCTCAAAAGGGTCTCTTTCTAATTCCTCAAAGCTCAAGAAACTCTCAAGGAGCAGCGGGGAAACTAGTCAGTTTTCTGTTCTTAGAGTAATTTTTACAGCAAATAAAGGAGGTGCTCAAGGACAGACCAACACATGACAGCTGCCTTCTCCAGAGACCGTAGGAAGCATGACAAATAATACTACAGAGCAGCATACACTATCCTTATACAGCGCTGTCTCCAGCAAACTTGGTCCAGTTCAGTTTCCAGAAACTCCAGAGCTCTGAGGCATAAGTTTCTTTCTTAACTCTTGCAAAACTCTCCGCAGCTCTGTGAGCACCAACAGAACTGAATCATGACAGATCTGCCTTTTCTGTTTTAGTTTTTTGTTTTTTCTTAGAGCAAGAACTTTTTTGCCAATTCCTCTTAAAATGAACAGTCTCAACCTTTGCTTCTAAGGAGTTGCACAGCTACCATCAGTGTGCGAAAGCCGACAGCGTTAAAGAGATCTTAATGCACAGTCAGCCGTAGCATGAATTTATTTTTGTTTTCCTTTGAGACAAAATATACCTCTTTGTTTTCCATCATGTATTCCCTAATCCAACCTAAGCTGCTATTTAAGCACAGGTTTTTTATCTTGAATAAGTTCTTTGTACAACCTGACAAATTACATAGCTGTTATAGAATCAAAATTCCCCATAACATAGTGACAGCTCCCAATACTGGAGCTCCTCGGTGAGCAAAAGGGCTTCATAAATAAGAAGAGCTTCCTGTGCAGCAGGAAATGCCAACACACACCTCCCTGGGCAGAACATTATTGGCCAACCAGCCCAAGAAGGAGGTAACAGCAAAGCTAGAAAGGCTAATCATGGCATTTCCTAAATTTAGCAACATAGGAAAATCAGAAATGGACAGCCTTGGTATAAAGCCTAGACTTTTCAACGCACCTATAATCTCAGCAGTTAATACATGGACTGGGAAAGCTGGCAAGTCACTGAAAGGTTAGGCAGAAAATGAGATGCCTTCCAAAACAAAATAAAATGACTGTAAGGAGGTCAGGGCAGAGTATGGAAAGATTTCATCACCAGCAAAGAGGTTTGAGAATTTGTCCTCTTCCAGCTTTTCTTTGGATATCTATCTGAGGGGCATACAAGCTGCACAGCACAAGATTCTCATAGCAAACACTGAAAGCCTAGGGGCAAAGTTGGAGCAAGCTGTCAGGCAAAAAGCAAACACTGTCATGCTTCAGGAAGTAAAAGCAGGACTCTACACCAGGAGGAGGACTTGAGCCACATGCCAACGGAGAGGGACAAATGTCTGCCAAAGGATACATGGTCCAGCAGCAGAGCCAGGAGGGAGAGCATCCTCTTAGAAGCAAGTTTTAACAGCCAGCTCAGGAACCAGCTGTGATTGCAGCATTCAGCTTCTGCAAAGCCGGACACAACAGCCCACAGCTGAGCCTTGGAAATGTGCAGCAGAACATCTCCAAGAGAAATCTTTTTAAAAGCCCCAGCAAAGGAAGCAGTAGAGTTGGTTTCAACAGTGTCGAGCTAATGGAAACCACTGCAAAGGATGGGGAGAAGTGGAAGGGACAAGTTTCCATTCTGGGTGCCAGCACTGGCCCAGGGAACATGTAACATAATGTAAAAATAATATGCTATTAAACATAATGGACTAGTTGACCCAAATGAGTCAAAGTAATAAAATCAAAACTAAATGTTTCAATGGCATTAAATCAAAACGACTTGCCATTATTAAAAAGAAGTGGGAAAGCCAAAATTCTACACTTCACCTTTTTGGAAGCTGTAGATTTATCCTAGATTACTGCATTTCATATTTAATTAACACAACATTCCAGTGCAGGTAGAAAAATTGCTCCATCAAAAACTGTTGGCCAGCTGCACCCAGAAATTGTTGATGTGAGAATAGCTATCATTGGTTTAAAATGGAATTTGGGTCAGCATCTTACAGAGAAAAACTGTTGCACAAACGTGCACACATCCTACTCAGTTATATTGAATTCAGCAATAACATCCTTTAAACATTTCTTACTTTCCAATATCAGTCCACATTCAAAGCTGATATCAAAGCTACGCTTGAATCCTCCAGACCTTTCATGTCTTAGTGTGCTCCTATGGGAGTGGGAAAGGACACTTTGTGAGAGCGTTTTGAAAGAGCAAGGTTCAGCGAAATGGGCATACCATGTGGGATGGTTAGGACTGCAATGGGTAAAAACAAGGTAGTTAAGATACTAGTTAGTAAGCGCCAAATATTTACCACTACGTAATAATAATGTGAGCGGATTTTATTCTCAAGAATATCTGAAGTCTTTCTGAATGTTTCTGTAAACAAGGAACTCAGCAGTTCAAGTGCTTCAGGACGTATAAAATGTAGGTTTTCCTCTTGTATATTTACTGTTCATAATAAGCGTTCATGGTCATACCATACAGTATGTACTTAGTATGAGAAAGGAAGAAGGTTTCACTTATTTCCGGAAAACTTGCCAGTTCCCAGTAATCTTCTATTTCTTTTAACACTGAGCTGAAAACAATAGCCTCCAATTAACAGCAGCACAATGCGACTGAAGTTTGAAATAAACTGATCGTAAGGAATGACGAAAGATCAGACTTCTCCATGCTTAGTTTGCAGCTATGCAAGCATGCTCTAAACCCCCATTTTCAGCTGCTTCACAGAGACAATAATTATCATCTCTGTTGCAAATTTCATCTCCAGAGAGCTTGGCATACACGACCTGGGTTAACCCTGAAAACAGCCAAATGTGGTTTGTGCTGGAAATATTGAGGTTTTTGTTGAATCAGAGCAAGGTCATCGCCTGCAGGTCACAAAAAGGTCCCTTTTGCTGTTCCTGGAAGCTCAAGTGAGAAGGTGCTTAGAAAGGAGATAATGCCTACTCATATGCTAGCGGGGAAAAAAATGCTGTACTTCCTTTTTCCTCCCACAAGGATGTTTTCCATCCACATTGGATTGCTGCAGTGATAGCTGCTCTTTTTTCCTTCTCCTTTGATTTCTAATCCTGCTTTTGCTGAACATAGGTCACCATCTACCTTCTCTCAAGTGTCCTAAAGGAAAAATTGTGGGTGCATCTCGGAGCACCACCTTGCTGAGGTAGCCAACTTTCATCCTGAGTAATTTTATATTATTCAGGGTGCAGCAATACCAGTTACTGCAGATCCTGTCATGGAAGAGAATACGGTTCTGTAACCTTTCAGTTGTGTTGTTTTTTGGTTTTAATTCCCAGCCAAGCAGGCAAAGAGGGGAAAAAATTATGTGGGATTTTGGTGCATACGAAACATCTGAAACCGACATTTTTGGAACGTCTTGATCACAAATAAAGAAAGAGGTGACTTGAGATTTTCATATTTACTCGTGCCTTTGAGGATGTTTTTGGTCTTTCATCCTATTTTGAAGGCGTGTCACCTAATTATGACTCTTTCATCCATCTATTCCCCAGTTAGAACATGCCAATCCCTTTTACGGCAATTGATTATGACTTGGAGGTTTCCACATTCCAGCCAGTTCAGAGAGCTGGGATATTTGTGAATACCTGAATAAACTCCTTTAATCCAAAAACAAACTCCACCTGAAAGCGGCGGTATGAAAAGGCCATTCATACTGTGTTTTCAGACTCACTGGTTCATGGTTTCTTTGGATTTGACCCGACTTCCTGTACTAATGGTCTCTGAATGCATTCCCAACTGTGGCTTACTGGTCTATAAGGTACCCAGCATTTACGGGTGAGAGGAAAAGTTGTTACACAGCAACTGCTTACACAGTCTTTTGCCTGAAAGAGCAAAAAATGGACCTGAAATTAAAAGGAAACATAAAGTGTACAAATAGCCAGCCCCTTCTGCTAAATTATTTTTAAACAAATATTCCCATGATGTTGCTATTTTAAAAAGATCTTGGCTTCTTGCAGACGAAAAATACCTTTAAAATTACCACTACAATTGTCATTCCCAAGTGTGAGCATTGACACTTCACTGATTAAGGTAGGGCCATGTTTAAGTAATTTGGTAACCTAAGTGCAAATGTGTCGATGATCTCACAGAACAAGGAGAGACCGCAGAGGGAGATCTCTGCTTCTGATAGTTATGGGACAGAGCAAGATCGCCAAAATCACGGGGAGCAAAGTGGCTACTGCCAAGATCAGGCTGACAGAAGAGATTAAAGTTCACAAACACACATAATCACCTAATACAAGTAATAATTCTGGAGGCTGTGAAAGGATTTAGAGGTAGCATTACACATTTGCGCTGTTCTTATACATTTTTCTTACATATCCTCTCCAGACCACTGCCAGAAGCAGGACTCTGGTCTAGATGTTTTGTCCAGACCTGGCATGAACATTAAATTTGGCATCAAATGCTCCATCAGTTGGTGAAGGTGAGTCCACTTAAACAAACCTTCTGAGCCTACAAAAGACAGTTAAACCTACGGAAGGGTGTTAATTTTTTGGAGATAAGGCAAATTCCAGTTCGAAAGCTGCAGATGGGTTTTAATGGCTAAACATCATGTGCTACCTTTAAAATTTGGGCCCTGAATTGCAAGAACTTGTCAGTCAAAGTGCTCAAGACCCTATAGGTTAGATGGGAGATGCCATCCTTTTGCACCAATCTTGCGGTCCCCATACAAAACTCATCCTGGTATTACAACTGTATCACTGAGACTCAGCAAACCACACTCATGAGGATGGACTTGCCCCACACAGCCCTTTTAAAAAGTTAATTGGTGCTTTTTTTGGAACTTTTTCTTAACTATTTCACTTACCACCTCATAAAGATTTACCGGAGAACACAAAAATATAAGACCCAGAGATAGGTGCTTGTGTTCGAATTTCCATTATTTGGTGGTCTGAAGGGATTTTTGTTCCTGTGAACACACAGGACCTTGATTTCAGTATCCTGTGAAGGGCAGGATCTAATGAGGCAGAGCAAAAAAGTTACAGATTTGGGCTTCCCGCTGCCCATCCTCAGAGGTGGAAACTCCCTGTGTTGACTGACTGGCTTGGCTGAGTGATAAGCCAAAATCTGTTTGGGCACCAGGCCAAGGCGGGGAAGTTTCCTCCTTCAGGATAAGATTAATGAGTTTCAGGAGGGGGCAGAGATTCAGGACTCATCTTACCTCTGATTTCCCCCCATGCAGTAGTGACATTTGTCTCCCTGACGCAGGGTCATTGTATCGCTCTCTTGCTTGCCATCTGACTCTGGATTGCTCAAGATGCGCCAAAAAAGCCCTTTCCCTGGAAAACAGACATTCCAGCCTGAAGTATTTGGCAGTCCTCCTTCGCATACAATATCCTTGGTAAAGGAGATTTTTTGGAACCTATAGCTAACACTGCTTGCTGGTAGTGGCTGTTTGCCTACAAAATAAACAGGACCAGAATATGCCTCATTACAGTCACACAGTGGGTTTTATTTTTCTCTGACATTTCAGGAGGTGGTGCAGAAAATGAGAGTCTCTCCAGAGTGATTCACGCGGTAGCCAAAGAGGTCTCTGTGGCTGACAGTAAACCGTGTGACCTACCCGTTTCCCAGTAAGGATCCAGTGCCGGGCGCCAGCACGGGACAAAGGGGAAAGAGGGAATGGGGAGGGAAAGCTCTTGGAGAGAGATTGGGTTTGGAAACATCCCGGAGTGAATTTTGAATGAAAAAAAAAAAAAAAAAAAAAAAAAAGAAAAGCAAATGAAGGCAAAGTTTAAAAAACACCAAAACAACTAAACCTCCTCAAACTGAAGCCAGTCTTTGATTCCTTCTCTGAAATGACATCATCACATACCCAGTGCAGCCACAAAGCATGACAGCCACCATGGGCCTGCCTTGGGAAGGATACATCACTTCCCTTTGAGAAATATGGAAGATATTGTCTGTAATCTCAGCCTGCCTCAGGCCAGGCAGGGGGGCTGGTTTTTGCAATGAGATCCTTCTGCAGCATTTTTTTGTTCTTCCCTTGGTCTTTTGCACAAATTAGGTGGCTCCCAGAAGCTGGAATGCTCTCCTCAGTGGCTGTGCGCATCCACAGGCGTTAAGCAAGGAGGTCAGAAAGGGATGGAGTTGGACAAAGACGCCTGATTCATGCGGATGTGGCTGCTTTCAGCCCTGATGCAATGGCTTCAATGTCCCCTTGTGCTATCTGTTGCTGGTGACCTTCACTGCTAGATACCTTCATGCTTAACCCCGTGTCTGCCAAGCTGAAGCTACCTTCTGCTCCTTCCCTTCTTCAGTGATAAACCAGAAGAACGAAGGTTCTTGTTCTGCAGAAGTTATGCATGTGGGAAAGCCCATAATGAAACAGTGCTTCATTAGATAGAAGTAGATACAGAAGGACTGTATTTCTAGAACTTGTCTTGATGTCAAAGCACGTCACTACAGAGAATGGAAAAACTAAAGCCCAAGCAGCAAAAGATGACTTTGGTCTGGTTTTTGATGCCATCGTGGGCACCAGAAATTTTTCTGTCTATGACTGAAAGGAGAGAAAATGAGATTGAGGTTCCCAGAGACTTGCTTTTGGATGGTAAATGGTCTGCAAGAGCCATGCAAGCATCTGCATTTCAATAGTCAAAGTGCGGCAGGAGGAGTTCATTCCCAAGGGAGACAGACCAGGGCCTTTTCTTCATTCCACAAGCAGCAGTCTGGCACAAAGATGGAGAAATGCCATAGGAATCTGAAAAATATATTATTAGGATATGTGTAGCTCATATTACACTCTTCCAAATGTCTAGTTACATTAATGAAATCCATGTTTCATTGTTTCAGAGAATTTTAAGGCCAAAGGGACCATTAGATCATCTGGTTTGACCTGGATAACATGGGCCAGAAAATTTCATCCACAGAGACGGCATGTGTTTGATTAAGTTCAGTTAACATAGTGTTTCACCAAAACAATAGAAATGGATGCACTTTCATAATCCATATTTTTAGGAAAGACCTTACAATTTACATTCTCCCTTTGGGAATAGCAGCTCAGCTGTTATTGTTCTTTTAAATGGCAATGCTGCCCACACTGGACACACTCCACAGAGGGGGAGGATGGGGAACGGAAGCCACAGCCGCATCACAGGGGACTGTGTACCATCGTGTGCCATGCCAGTGGGACTGGAGGCCTCCAAGCCTCCACCCCTATGTCAAGTCCATAGGGCTGGTGGCGTCTGCCAGCGATGTACCTTAACCTGCAGAGTGAATCTGACTTGGGGAGATGCTCTCTGCCTCTCCCAAAAACAGCTCTAATGAGCAGTGCTTAGACTGAACACAAGCTGCTTCAATTAGCCTTTTTTTATTATTATTAGCAGAAATGCAGTGGAAGATACTCAGACATTCTGGCCATGATCAGAGAAAGAGCCTTTGAAATAAAATATCATTATTATGGCCGCATATTTCAGCTGGCACCAGATGAAGACTGTTGCAATGAGCACTGCACAAGGAATTGCTGGAAGACACCATGAACAAATGGCAGGAGAACACTGACTAGTGGTGAGAAAACCAAAATATCTTTAGAAGCTCTGGAAATTATCAGATTTTTGACAGCATTCTTCATGGCATCACTCTCCCTTTTCATCAGCTGTGGAAGTGATCAGCATTTTATCTCATTCAAATTTTGGCAACAAGATGTCTTTTGCATCCCACAAAAGAATATCCTGTGTTCTTATTTCTTTTTCCCAAATTATTATATGATAAAGAGAAGCACAAGCAGACTTCTGCAAGGTCATAGCAGGAAAGCCTAAAGAAGGGGTCAGGATACCAAACCCTGGTTATCTGAGTCTGAGTCCATCATTACCATCAATAGAGATAATTATGATAAACCCTTTTATTTGCTATAGGATATATAATACACATTCCTTAGCCTAAATAATGTATATTTCAGGCAGGGGATAATTATGATGTTAGGAGGAGCTGCAGCTAGCTATGAAAGTTTCCCAAATACTGCCAATGCTTTTATAGTACTTTAAACCATTTAAAGAGGGGAAAGGTTTGTCACAGGCTGCAATCACTGCCACTTCACATTTCTCTGATGAAACCCATACAAATGCTTCTGATCCTGAAAGGTAAGTGTCTCTGCACATCAATTTTCACCAGGCTTTCCATTTCCAAGCTGGTACGGCTTATTTGAACAGAGCCTCTTGGTAACAGGGCTGTTCAAGGTGTTCATAGCACATAGGAAAACACTGACTCTACTGTCTTTTCTCCTTTCTTTTTTAAGACTCCCGTATTTCTTTATCTTGTGGCCCACATTACTCATGGACTGCAAACGATTCCCAAGAAAACCACAATCAGTGGATTCTCCCTCTGTCTGTAAAAATAAGACTGGATCCGACCTGCCATGAGGTCATTGTCAGCAGCCCATTTCTGGCTGGAGCCAAGCCGTGAAGCCGATTCACACGCACACGGCCACCCGCGGTGAGGTTTGTGTTGCAGAGGACTAGCAATGCTCCCACGGTCACTGCCCACAGCACAGTGGTCAGTGAGGCAGGATTTCTCCAGCCACCCTGCTATCTGCCATACCAATGGGGCTAGAGGGGGGTTATGTTTATAGAAGAACATGGGGTTCATAAAAGAAGAAGACCACAGCAGAAGACTAATTAGAGGCAGGCAGTGGGGTGCCACAGAGGCATCGCGGGGGCTCAGCACCTCCCTTGGTGCTGAGCTGCTCAGATGTGTCAGAGACAGGACGACAGAAAAGGCTCCTCAGACAACCATGGGCAAAGTGCCATTGCAGCCCAGGATTATCTGGTTTCCAGTCTCAAACGTTGTGACCTCAGCTCCATTCCCTGAAGACTTAACCCAGCAATACTAATTTAGCACCAGCATCCTGGCTGGCAGAGTTAGCAGGGAGGCCATGAACTAAAGCTCTCCTCCACCCTGTCAGTCCTCCTCAGTTGAGATCTTAGTCACATGGAGGGCTGAGAGATGGGTGGAGGAGACAGGGAAAGGTGTCATTGGAAACAATCATCCTTTGTACTACCTGCCTTGGATAAAGTGGGACTTTGTTCTTCCACCAGCTTGCATCAACATGGGAGTCCTCCTCCACAAAGTACATGCATCCCCTTTGCCAAACAGTAGACTAAAGAAATTAGCCTTTACCACCAGAAGTGCCTTGAAAGGTGGCAGGTTTTAGCTGCTCATAATCACATTAGAAAGGGGAATTAATTTTGAGTTATCACAAAAGGTGACAGAGTTGTCTTGCTTATGAACTGCGGCTGATTCTGTGTGTACTGATCTGTCGAGAAGAAGAGAGCCAGAAGCCTTTATTGGCTTCACTGTGAGTAGCGAAAGTGTCTGCCCTCTTCCAGAAGATAAGTTCAGCCTTGTTTATTTTCATTTTAGCTATTCAGAAAGCTCCGTTATGTGCTGTACCAGACAATATCCCTGTGCCTTTAAAAAGGAAAGGAAGTGTCGTCCTGGCAAACATAACTGGAGCAATAAAATATAAATCTTTGTAATTGTTGTGGAGACAGAAAGCAAAACAAACTGTACTTAAGTACATTGTAAGAAAATGTCAGAGATTTGAGGGAATGGTCATTAGCATACGAAATCATTAATCTCCCATGAGTAAGTGAGTTGGCCAGAGACCAACCCATTTAATTTTCAGTATTTTTCCTTTTGGGATTTCTTGGAATGTCAAAACTACTATTTTTTCCTCCAGAAACAAGACTGACTTCAAGGCTGATGTTCAGAGACCACAGAAACAAGTTGAAGACAGTGCCAGCTCTCCCCTGCACACGTGCATAGCTGAGCACCCGGCTATGGGTGCAGATGTCCATATGCCCAAAAGTCTTGCAATTGCCATCTGCAGGGTTAGACCCCATTCAACATTCATAGGTGCTGCCTGGCATTGACAGCCAGCTTCTGAGAAGACTCATAAACTGCGTCCTGTACCATCATCGCCACCCATGAGGGTGTCCCCAAGCATGTTAAATTTGCTTAAATCAAAATTGCAGCTTCCTGCAGGTCTGCAATCCCTATGACCACTATATAAAACCATCCCAAGAGCAGCAGGATCCTTTTAGCATCACTTCAAACCACCCACCGTCTAACTGGTCCAGCTGTTCCCTTCCCTACTGGGAAGCTTGCCTGAAAACCACTTTCACAGACAGCCACTTCTTTGCCATGCTTGGCTTTTCATCATCACCACATCACATCTCCTTTATTTATTTCAAAGCTAAATCAAAGTGGGAGAAAGCTATTGGGAAAAATGTGACATGAAGTATCTTCACCCAGCTGGCATCAGGTGGTGGGTGAGGTGTCCCAGTACCCCCACAGATGGTCCCTTTCACAGGAGAGCCAACCTACAAGGATGGGTTGAACCTGATGAGGAGCCTCATGCTGCCACACATGGTTACACAGCTGCTGAGCTGAAATGCATGAAGTTATTTGAGACAGTTGAGGAAACATTTGGGTACCCTGAACTTCTGCCTGCTGGATTCTTGTCCCAGATGGGAAGAAAATGAAGTTCAGATCTTCTGGGATTAATATAATCAGAGAATCTGAGAGGAAAACTCGTGAGTCGCTTTCCTCCTTTCTTTGATGAGGGGGTGTCCGCAAGGTTAATGAACTGCATCCCACACAGTAGGCAAAATGATATCACACATGTTTCAGAGCAGAGCAAGCTTGGAGGTACCATGGAAAAGGTTTATTCTTTTAATTATAGAACAGGAAAATCATGTTTCAGCTCGCTAGTAAGACTGTTTCTAGCAAGAAAGAACTGAACAGTACCAAATGCAAATATCTTGCCTTCTTTTTTTTTTCTTTTAATAAGGTGGTCAAAAGGTCTAAGGGGAAGCAGGGATTTTGGAAGTATGCACAAAATCAACAGTGCAGTTAGCAATGGGATAGTAAGATTTCACAGCTCCGCTTTGATCAGTATTTCAGAAAAGTGAAGCCATAGTACAGAACGTCCTCTGAACTGAAACCAAGGCAGGCTTTGTCTTTTATCTCAAATATCAGCTAAGAAAATTAGAATGATATGAAAATGCTGAACTCATTACATTTTATTCGTGGTTTTACAAAACTGCTCCAGTAAGGCATATGGTTTCTTGAGGAAGGTAAGAATTTCTGGGACATTCTAAATGCTTTGTTGGGTCTATGTGTAAGCCAAAGAAGTTACCATCTCCCCAAAACACTTTACAATTTGAAGGTGCAGTCACTTATTAACTGTCCTTGGTTTTTGGACCATAGTGGTGGTTCCACTTTCTCTTCAGAAGTCACTGTGAGAGTTCCAGCCACTAAAAAGTCATTTAAGAATGGAATGATTGATTTTGCTTTTCAGCCTAAACAGTTATTTTCTTGTTCCTTTCACTAGTTTAGTCCTTCATTATTTCTCTTCAGTGCAAAATCCCTTAGGGTGTTTGCTTGAGCTAACGTGGAAGCAAAAGAAAAATGCCCATCCATAATTTGAATCAGACGCAGTTTCATTACGCAAAGCTTGGATTGTACCTGGAGGTTGTGTTACAGACCTTTCTTCAGAAAATAATTACAGATGGATTTGGTGACATCTGTGGCTTTGGTGACTTCAGAGGATTTGGATCAGGCCTATAGTTGTATGATACACAGCCATTTTCTTCCTGAACACCTAAATGATGTCTGCCACCTGCATTTTCAGAGTTAAGTGGAGAAAGCCCTAGTGAAAGAGAACCAAAGCAGGCAAACAAAGAGCTTTCACTGACACTTTTCTACCTATTATCTCTTTTTCTAAATGTTTTCTTCCTCTAATAAGAGTCATTATTAATAATGAATGAATTAGAGCTCAGAAACATTCCATTATATCTCTTTGCTCTTTGCTTTTTGCTTTTGCTTTCCCTTATTATTTGCTTTGCTCTTTGCTTTCCTTTATTCTTGTCAATGTGTGATTTCAGACAACAAAACTCCTGCCAAGCATCTTCTATTCCGAATACCTGCAGAACTATAAGTGGCACATAATCAAGTGACAAACACCATCCTCATCATTCACGAGAGGACCTCAGTTTGTGCCACGGCACTGTTCCAGATCCAAACCTTCTGGATGTAACGGGAGATCGGACAGAGCTGAAGGTCAGGGCCTATTTGTGTAATTATCCTGTCTGTTGCTCTTAACAAAACCACAAGACCTTGTTAACACAGCCTCACCCAGGGTGCTTCTAGCCTAGAGCGGTAACACGGCAGAGTCAAGAGTTGCATGAAAATGTGTTTTCTTTAAAGCAGAGTCTTATAAATCTCTTCCAAATTTCAGGCTCAGTGTCATGGGTTGTTTTCTGCCCAAAGTGATGTGCAAATAATGAGTGACAAAACCAAAACCATTCTGCAGGTAGAAGCTCAGCCTGTCAATGGGAAGGGGTTGCAAGTGGTGAGGAAGACCAGAGCGACCTCCCGCAACAGTGCAGACAAAGCCCATGAAAGCACTCGCTCCTTGACACAATTTCATTTCTAATCATTGTCCCAATGCCTCTGCACATCAGTACCAGACTAAACAATTACCAAGTGCACTGTGGAAAATAAGGAAAGAGGTGGAGGCAAAAAAAAACGTTGGTGCCCCAAGGATGAGGAGCTCTTCACAGTGAAGAAACGAGGGAAACAGTGCTAGGAACAGGGTGGATGAAAATGCCAGAGACCTGGGGCAGGTCTGGAGAAGGAAGTGAGCTTCGTGAATCCCAAATCCTCCCTTGACAGCAGTGTCACCATCACCTGTGGTTTCCAAGGGCTGTTCTGCTGTCACAAGCAACCACTTTGCTTTGGATTTCAGCAGAGCAAATGTCTATGGAATGATGATTTCTACATTGCATCAGCACATTTTCAGGGAAATAAAATCCTGTGCTCTTAAGCACAACCGTTCACACCAGAAATGCCCCACATTCATCCAGTTGAGAAACACAAACAGGTTCATTGCACTTATCCGTCCGCAATCAGGGTACTCAGCATTTCGCAAATTAGTTTGCTCAAATGCACTTTGAGAGCACAGTAATTGGCCTGGCAATATTTCTGAACAGAAAAAGAGGTTAAAACTGTGCTATAAAAAGAGCTGTTAGCGATTGCTTTCTGGTCTCTTGCTAAGATGCATTCCCACGGCGAGGAGCAGAAGGAGGAAGGGTGGTACAGGACAGGACAGCAACAATGTAAGAGCTGGTTTGCTCTGTGCTTGGAAGCACTGTTCTCGAATGTAACCTCAGGTCCAGCTCTTTTCTCCCATAGAACCTTCCCCATCTGTCCCGATCGAAGCAAGCCGTGGTTGCTCTACACTTTGCCAGCGTCTTTCCCAGTATGGATTTTTCCAACAGCTTCAAACGACTCCAGGGCTTACTTCTAACTACAACTCAAATCCTGGGGGGCTCCAGGGAGCTTGTTACAGCCTATCCCTCCACATAGGGTATGACAAAGAACAAAAAACACATACATGTTTATTTTGGGATGCTCTGGTTGCTGGTGACTAACCTTGCTAAGCCTTTGGCCCCAGAATGTGGCTTGGCTTGGTTTTGCTTTTCTGCAAGCTGGCAGGTGATGCTGCGCCACTGCAAACCCGTTTCCCGCTCCAGCAGCTTTTTGTGCTGAGACACACCACACCCCCAGGGTCTGGATGCTTGGTCAGCTGGGAAAGACAGTGGTTCCCAGCCCTCGGCAGCGCTGTGGCTGCTCCATGTCCTGCCAGAGTGCCAGCTCCACACTTTGTGTTTCCAAATGCACCTCCAGACACAAGGTTTCTTGTTTTTCTTTAACCAGTTCACTGGATACAGACCTATTTCTTCTCCCTAGTCCTTTTCCCACAGCATCATCCAGTTTCTGATTGAAGGATACCATGGGAACACCAGCCCACCCACTCTTCCCTCCCCATGAACCCACGAGAGTTTTCACCCCTGAAGACAAGGAGATCCAGTAGTTCCCAAGCTGACCCTTGCAACTACCCTTGTCGCAGAGGTGTTAAGGACTGAGGCAACCTGAAGTTTTTACAAACATTTGTATGAGAGAAGAAACAAAGAATTTTGCTGGTTTGAAAGTTTATTATTTGTGGGTGATGGTGGTGGGAACCAAAGCAAGGCTGCTGGAAGTGTCACCCATAAAGGTGTTTTCATTTTGAAACAGCCAGAACCTTCCTCTGCATTGGAGGATTTTATAATGTTTGATTCTCTAAGACAGTTAAACAATTTTTGCTTTGTTCTTTCTAATCATGTGGGATTTATAAGACCTTCTCCATATTCAGAGCATCCACATAAAAACTTGTTGCCCATACATTTTTCCATTGCAGATGTTCTGGGATGACAGCTTTTTCATCAAGGGCTTCTCCACAATGGAGAATTTATTAATACTAATTAACTGCACACCAAATTGTAATCCAGTGTTTGGACGCAACTCAACCTAACCTTCATTTTCCCTCTCCATTGTACAGAAGTACTCAGTGCCTCTCAAGTAGCACAGAAGTGCTGACTTAGCAAAGCCTGTAAGCAGATGCAAAAGTTTAACAGTAAGCTGAAATCTTTATAATTTTAATGAAACCACTCCCAGGCTCACGGTTAAGCATATGCTTACAGTCTTTACTGCACCATTGCCTACATATTAAACATAAAACCAATAACAGGTTTTTTTTTTCCTTAGCCTTCTGTGCTCTTTGTCTCATTGCAACATGGTGATAGTCAATATTTTCCTCAGTAGCACCATGGTGATATGTATTTGCTATAGAGAGTTCTGTATCAGGAGGGATATGCCTTGCTGCAGAGGCTGAAATGTAGCTTCATCAGATTATACCAAATGGAGTCCCTCTGTTTTCCGTCCCCTTGGAGGCAGGGAGAGGTTGTTGGCCAAAGGAAAAACAAGTTCATGAAAGTGTTCAGCATGAGAAATACCCCTTGCAGTGATGTGGGAAATCAAATAGCACTGTGACTGTGCACATCTCACTTCATTTTCTCCCATTAAAGATATCCTTACTTTTAAAAATGGAAAGAAAAGCATCCTTCCAACCACTGCTAGATATTAATGTACATTGATTTAGATGTGTTTTCGCCTAAGCACAGGAGAATGCTGCTTTGCCAGAAAGCTACTGTGCTTTTTAACTGGTAGGCTCTCCCCACCTGTATTGTTAAGCTATCAGTGAGATCAGTGATCACTAAGGAACCATGTCATTTATCTAAATGTTAGTAACATTCTGCATTACTGTGCTCCTTCCCGGTGTAAATCCATGTGTTAATTCCCCATTCATAAAAGTCTAGGTTTTTCTCTTTAGTCCAAACTAACTTTTGAAACTTCAATGTAATCAGGGTGGGCTTTTTTGTGGGGTAAAGGGAGGAAGGAAAGAAAAAGAAGAGGGAAAAATTCTCACACAAAAAAAAAACAAAACAAAACAAAACAAAAAAAAAAAACATGGCAGCGGAATCCAAATAAACAAATAATTAAAAATGCCTCCTTTAATTTTAGTTGAGTACCATGGCTTTTCTGGCTTGGCTAAATTAGCTGAGAGCAAGAGTCCCCATGCAGTCCCATTCCCGTTCTGGCCCATACAAACAGAGGAAGTGGTTTCCTGGGAACAAAACCCACATGAAAGTTTTGCTGATGGTGATTTACTTCCCGTCATTTCCTCCTCTCTTCACATTTCACACGTAAACCCACTGGCAGGATAGAGCACCTGGTGGTCAGATCAAATTTATTATCTCATCTGAAAGAAAAGGGGCTCAACTCATCATCCATGCTGAGCAAACTTAGCCCCACCATGTTTCATTTCAATGCCTTCTAAAATGGCACGGTGTCATCACCAATTTTCTTTAGATGAGCTCCATCTATTACATGTGTTCAAGAAGAGCTGAAAGGGCTTTCTCCCCTCCATTAGCTCTGATATGGGTCTTTGTGATGATGCCATGGCCATGCAGTCCTTGAGTTATATAGATGTTGTGTCTGCTCCTATTTGAAGTGATGTCATTGCCATAGTTACTTTCGTTTAAGAATTAGAAAGTGACTATGTCAAGTTCAAAGTGACTGAATTTGAAAACACCTTTGGAGCAAACAACTATCTACAGTGTTCAGGTTAATTCTGTGGTCTTGCCTGGCTGCAAGCAAGGATCATACAGGTGCAAGGGGTGTTGTCATATTATCAGTCTCCTGACCTAGCCAATTCCTGCTATGTATTAAAGTATATTTATATCTGTAGAAGGATTAAAGTGTAGTTACTTCCAGAAGCAGATTTCTCAAGTCATGTCAGGGATTAAAAACATCTAATGGGTTAAAGCACCCTTCTCTGGGGTTAAGACTGCAACCAGAATATTGACTGTACCTTTCCTTGGATATGGCATGAACTACACAGAGCAGAGATGTGACTATTTTTTGAGGAATAGTGCTTAAATAAGTGCCATTTAGGGAGCCACAGGACATTTTATGGAGCATTGAAAACCATGTGGCAAGACTGGACAAAATAATCAGAAAGCTCATAGTCAAAAGAGTTCAATTTGCAAATCAAAGTAATGCTACCTTTCATTCTAAAAGTGAGATGTTTTGTTGTTTTGAAAATTAGTTTGTGTTAAAATATTGAAAGTCTACATTTTGCAGGCCATGAAGAACAGCACAAGGAAAGGTGCCCTGCTGGACACCTCAAATGTTAATAAACTGCAGGTCTTACAGTGGTTTATGTCTTGAAAATTAAGCCTTTACCATGTGTTTGAAGATTCAAACTTCAGCTGTTTCAGTTAATTAGAAAGCTTAAAAAATGCAGCTTAATGAATTCAGTGCTTGTTTATGTTAAACTGTCAAGGGGTTAAGCAACGTAAAAGTGTGATTTGGAGAACATCTGATTGCAACCCGTGTGGAATTCCATATGTCAAAGGAACTGGAAAGCATTTTATTGAACTATTGTCTAAATGTGAATTAATTTCCTACTACTTCATAAAAGACTTCTTAGTAGGGTTGACAAAGGATTTATCATAATTATTGCTCTGGCCTGGATCATGATTATAAATGATACTTGTGTGTATTTTGTTTATAAATTTCCCAGTTTGCAATTAAAACAACCTGTAATTTGCTCTTTCCCTGCTTTCTTGTCAGCGGCTGATCTGAAAATCGACCATTTGTTTTCAAAATTAATACCTGTCAAACATTTCTCTTGCTTTGCAGTGCCAGGAAAAGTGAAAAAGAAGAAATGTTTGAAAGATTTTAACAGAAAAGGATCGGTACCAAACTGGTAGAAAATAATGATGCTTCATATTTGTTACGACAAAAGCTGCAATCACTTTTCTGTCTGTAGCAGTTTCATTGCTCAAGAGCCAAATCAAACACCCTTAATTATGTCAAGCTCTAGCAGTTTGTTTGATTTTAATGAAATCACTTCTGAGGTTCCTGAACTTGGTTTTTTCTAAATTATCACTGAAAGTGTTTGCATGAATTTTGTTGCAGGTGTGGATGCCATATGCATGAAAGGGATGCATTAAATTTACAGGATTTTGTGCACTTCTCCAGGCCGAGTTTGGACATGTTTCCAGTCAAGGAACAGAAGCAGCGTCGCAAGATCTACTTGGACAGTGTGTCTTGATTGATGAATATCAAGTAGTCATGCAACATCAAAGAAAAATACAATGGCCATACTAGGGCAGGGTCAGGTGACTGTAATCTGCCATCCTGGCATGGGGTCCTATGGAAACTACTGGATACCAGCAGACAGAAGGAAACTTGGAATGAGACAGTTAAGATGGGTCTCAAACATGACTTGGCTTTTACTCAGCTCGTCTACATTTCCTAGCAGAAATTTGTCATTTGTACAGCTGGGCCTAGAAATGAAGAGTCTCAACCCGGGATAATGTATGCCCTCTGTAAGTCTCATTTCAGATGTGTAGATGATGCTTCAAGCCATAATACAGTGAGCTCAAGTAATAAACATGTACTAAGGTAATTCAGTCTGGGTATCTTGAGTCCTCTGTATTTCCTCTTCTTTTTCTCTGTTGTCTGGGAGATTTCTTTTACATTCCAAATGCTTGAGTCAGTCCTTTAAGGTGCACAAGATCTAGGTGAAGAGCAGATTGATTTCAGATGGATCAGATCAATGGTTTTGCCGATATTATTAAATGCGTTCATCTAGTAATTGTGGAAAACACCGGTCGAAAAGGATATTTTAAGTCTATTGAAATACTTATTGATGGTAAGAGAATGGACCTTATTGGGGTTGAAAAGAAAGTTTTGATTAAATTTAACCCAAAATGGCATTTTCAACACCAAAAATTCTATTTACGGTCATCTTGTAATTTCCTTAACTGTGTGGATTAGCTTTAAGTCTTTCAAATCTATTTTTTCCATTTTGATATTATCTCTAAGTTTGCAGCTAGAACCACAGTCATCCTGGACTCCTTGTTTGATGCAAGAATAAATAATTCTTCAAACATCGTCAAGCCTAGAATTTATTTGCGTCACTTATGGATTGTATAAATCCATGGTCCACTCTCTTGGAAACTCTGTCTTAAATGTTGTTGCAAACACCAGTGGCCCTGGATATACACCCAAAGTCAATAGATGGTCCATTAAATATAACAACTGCCTATGCAAAAGCTTTTTGCCCTTGCAGTAAATCAAGCTCCCATTTTCCATTCACAGAATTTGTGTGTCCGTGTGTTGTTTTTGAAGTTGACTGGTTTGGATTGTGTTCAAACATCAATACATTTTTATCACAAGTTTTTGGGTTGTTTTTTTTTCATGTGAAAGTTAAAAGCCTAACGGGATCGCTGCACAGAGACCGAATAGTTCCAGGGGAGGAAGTAATATATGATAAAAAGACGGGTGTTTGATTTCAAAGACTTCTAAGAGAAAGTTACAGAAAACTATGAATAGAAAACACACTAATACTGCCAGCCTACATTATGTATATCAAATAAAATTAAAAAAAAAAAAGTTTCTTATTTTAGCTCTAGGGGGAAATTAAAATAACATACTTGTGCAGCAGAATACGCAATCTAAGTGAACGCTTTGTTTGTATTTAATACAACACAGGGAAAGTAATTCTGAATTCACCACAGCAAATCAAGCTGGATACATTTCAGTGCCGCAGACTGACCATTGCAGTGAGCCTTGTGCTGGGCTGTATCCTGAGCTTGGCTTTGGTGCCACCATACTGATTTCACTGACTGGCGTCACCAAGGCTTCAGACAAAACTCAGACATTAACTAAAACCCTTTTCATAATCCTAAATGTGTTTCATTTCTTCTCACTCCTTCATTTTCTTGTTTGATGTGAAGTTTTCCAGAGTGTTTTTCCTTGGTTGGGTTCCTATATTTTTCCCTGGAGACAGAGTTGCATCCATCTTCCTAAGAATATTTCTTGTCAGTTCTCTGTCCCAGTTCCATAAATACATGTGAGTTCATAAACTTACTTTCAAAAGGCCAAGTTTTCTCCAAAATGAAGAATTTTTTTTTGCATATGATGAAAGTGATAAATAAAAGCAATTTTTATATGTCATGCAAGGTTTATAGAAGCTTTAGCCAGCTACTGGAACCCATGGAAATGTAAAATGGAGGTCTCGGCGCTGTTTTTCCTTGATGACCCAAATAGAAACACTTGGGCTATCTGAACATGAAACAAACCTTTACCCACAGTGGAAGCACCCTGCAAGGGAAAACCACTTTGCATTCAGCCTTGCAGAAGCTTAGCAAATATTGGCTCAAATTGTGATGCCGACTTGCAGAGAAACTTTAAACCTCATTTATTTCACTTCTTTGCATTTCTTTCTCTTTTTCATTTCTGAAATAAAGACTAGCATAGCTAGTACTGTGTTGGCACCCAGGCAAAACCCCACCAAAGTGGACTGCAGCGTTGACCATCACAGGCATCACATGATTAAAAGAAAGAAAGAAAGGATGCGGCTGTGTTCCAGGAAGCAGGGTTTGTCCCTCATTGCATGGAATGTGGCTAGACACTCATTTCAGTGCATCCCATGTACGCATCCTAGCAAAGTATATTCACAAACATGCTTACTAACTCTAACTGCAGCTGAATTCAAGTATGTGCAGTGGCTTTTCTTCACCATTTCCTGCTGACAATGTTTGGCCGGTATTTATTTGTTTGAGTATTTGAAGAGAAACTTTTATTCATATGAATATAGGTATTCTTCATGTAAATGAATGTATTTATTCTGTAAAGGCTCACCCTCTCTCTGCTGCACTCATGCAGTTACTTGATAGGAATGTGACAACAGGAAATTGAATATAAAGTCTACTGGACAGCCAATAAATCAGGCTTATATCTTTCTCTCTACCTCAGACAGGAAGGAACCCAACTATTTTTTAATCTATGGTCCATATAACTAGCCAGAGCTATTTCTTCTGCTAAAAAGGTTGGGGGGTGGGGGGTAAAAACAAAACAAAAACTAACAAGATTTTAGATGTCCTACAATTCCATAGTTTTTCCTCCGTGGCCATATGCCTGTCCCCCCTGACATTGCCTCCCCTTCCCCGAGATGCACAACATGCTCATGACACAGTCAAAATCTGTCCAAGGACCCAATGGCAAACCCAACATTGGGCATATTCATCAGTCTTAACCAAGAGCTGGGTGAAAATTAAGACAAAAAAAGTAGTTCTTAGACCATTGCCAACATCGTGAGCCCTGGTCACGATTCTGGAGACATGCTGTCTAGATATGACACACTGTGGCACAGGTCTTTTAAAGTCAGATTTCTCCAGCTCAAAGCATTTTTGTGTTGGTGGAGCCAGTTACACACACACGACCCCGCCAGGGCTGCCGAGTAGGAGTGATTCATTCCAAGCAATCCCCCAGTGTGAATCTTTGCTGATTAACATTTTCATTTGTCTTCCCCTAACAGGCGAGTTACTGCTGATGAGGAGATGAGGGATTCTTAAGTTTCCTAGAACTAAATCAACTATTTCTACTCAGTTCGCTCTGGCTGATCCTATGTTATATTGCCCTCAAGGCTGCTAATTTGAAAAATGCTCTTGGATATATTTTTTTTCTATTATTTTTTTTCGGTATTCCTGATAGAGATCCAAGTGTTAATAAGGAGTTAAGTTACATTTCTTGGTAAGATTTCTTAATTGCCATTGCTGGCTGAAACTTGAGCAGTTCAAAAAATTCTGTTGATTATGTCGGCCTGAATATTATTACATCAAAATCCCTTCAGGATAACTGCAGCTTTTGTTATATCCATTGCGTCATTTTCCTAATGTTGTTCAAACACAGTGCTCTAATAATTTTGTGGATTGAAAGGAAATTAACTGTGTCCATAATGCTGTGCCACTGAAGTAGGTACTACATTATAACTGTTTTACAAGAGGTTTTTTGGTCATGTTTGCTCCCCTCAGGTGAAGCTTCACAATGTTTTGGAGGAAATATTCAGTAATTAGTAACTCTTCACCCACACAGATCAAAAATTTTAGAACAACGTGGGAGAAGTGTCTATGAGCTCAGAAACAAGGGCTCCAGAAGAGGGAATTCCACATTTGCTCCAGGGACATCCGATTTGGGAAGGCTGCTCTGGTCTAGTAGAGATACTCATGCCAGTACTGGATACTTTAGGAGGAAAATGAACATCCGGAGTGAGTCCCCCCAGAAACAGACACCGGAATACCTCTTCACAGTTTCAAGGCAGAAGACCTGGGTCCTTTGGAGGCCAGTTGGCAATTTCAAATAGCAGGTCACTAAGCTGAAGTGACCTGGTGTTACCCATTTCCCAAACCCACCCAAGGTACCAATCCCAACAGAGCTTTCAAAACAAGCATCGGCAGTGGGACATATCCCCAAACATAGAATGATGATTATCTCAAGGCCAGGCATGGAATTCAGCCGGGACAGTGTGTCAATATGTCTGCAGGAGATCTGCGGTGCCTCAGCAGCCTACCTGCTGCTCGCATTACAGCTCATTTAGAAGCATGCCATCTCTATGCATACACCTAAAAAAAAAATGCCTTCAGACATGCCATCCATTATCCCAAGTCACCAGCAGCTTCAGAGGCCATTTGTTCAGTTTGAAAAATCGCATCTCTGAGGGTACAATATTAGCTTTAAGCTGCAGCTATCACTGTCTCGTATGTCAGCTCATTAAGAACACAGCTTGTCTCAACGGGGCTGATGCAGATGATAAGAAACATCAAGTAGCAGCCCATGACAGGAGAAGCATGAGAGCCCTGGCCAGGCTGATTGGACTCAGCTGTCTTTTCCTCCCCATCCCAAGCTCTGAAAGGAATTCACAACTATGTCTTATTTTCATGGTTACTTTTGGATTACTCTCACACTGGTCACATTGAGTCTTCCTGTTTGATTTTATTCTCTTTTCAGGAAATGCATCGTTTTCTTCCTTGACACTTGTTAAAATTGGTGTATTCGCAATGTGTCCTCTGAAAATTAAAATCCTTGCTCCACCAAGGAAATGTGTTTCTCATTTTCCTGGTGTCAGTTTCTCAGAAGTAATTTCTGTATAAACTTTCCACCCTTCTTCCCCTGCTGTTTTCTGTCTTGTGTTCAAAAGGCCTTAAAACATGTCAGTTTTCTGTTTCCTTCTATGGTACAACAATCTTTTTAGCAAATATGATAAGCATCTCCGTCGAAGATGCAGAAATAATCCGCTGCTGTTGGCTGCGTATTTCCCTCATATTGGGTGGGCACCAGGAATACGCAAAAGATTAATTACAAAGTAAGAGATTAATTACAAACCAAAAAGCCCGATTAGATTTGTGAATTAAATATAGATGCTAGAAAAAGACAATGGGTATCATTAGAAACTCTCATATACTCTGTATTTTACGTGTGCTTGGTTATTTCCAGTATTCCCTAAACCTAGGAGGAATGGCGTAAATATTACTTTACATGGAAATCTTTCAGGTGACAAACACAGGCAGGATGAAGAAGATATTTAAGCATCTCAGGAATTTTGCTTCAGTAATATTTGCTGCTCTTTCTCATAACTCCCTCCTTCCAAGAGGAAAGTAAGGCTTGCTTTAAAAGCACAAGAGCAAGGGATGATTTTTTTTCCCCTCAAATTAATGAAATCAAGTTTTCAGCTTTGGCTTCTGAACTCTGCTATTCACTTCCCATATGACCTTGGTTGGGTCTTTCCGTCTCCTTATCCTCTATTTTCCCCTATAACAATAAACTTAGAAATACGTCATTGACACAACAAGATGCAGTTTAAGACCACAGCTAGGAGCAAATACAAAACTGCAAAATGAGGAAATGCCAAACTTTGGGTTGTTCTGTTCAATTTTGGTTAAAAAAATGAAAAAGAAACTAATTCCATTCAGGGAAAAGGAGAGTTGTTTGCTATCCTCGTCATCCAGAGCATTCATTGTTTTCTCCTTCTGCACAGGGGCTTTGTGATGCTCAACCCCTGCAGCACAGTGCTCCCTGCACCTAGGTGATGCTGTCATGTGAATTCACATCTGTGCAATGAGATTTTCTCTTGGAGTGTGAACAGGTTCTTGCAAGGTGAAAAGTTCAGATCAAGAAGTATTTTCATCCCGAGCCTAACCTTCCTGCCATCAAACCTGATTGCCAGCTCCCTATTGATATAAGTGAAAGCAGAATCAGTGCTTGCATAATGGTGAACTTTGTTTTTTCATGGTTTATTATTACTGCCGGTGACTCCTGTGTTACTGAGGGTTTATTCATGCTGTCTCCTGGATATCTCTCTCTCTCTCTTTTCATATTAATTTTTCACTTCTTTGCACTGTTCCAGGTTGGGTAGATGAGATCATGGACCTGGCAGTGTTGTTTTTGGATAGAGTCTTACCTTATCAGATGGGATCAGAGTATCCCGTCTATTTGACAAAGCTGGTGAGTTCTGCTTTTTGTCGGAGCTCATTTGCCGTGAACGGGGTATTTATCTATTGACCTGAGCATCTGCTTGGTGAGAAAACTAAGCCACATCTCCCTAGTGCTGGTCTGAGCAGCAAAGGGCTCACCTGCCCCATACACCCTGGGAAGCAGCTCTGACACACTGTGTTGGAAGCCCAGGAAGTGAGGAATAAAAGAGTCAACACTGAGAGCAAATGCTGTGTAGTAGCAACTGTGGGTGATGCTTTTCTGTCATCTGCTTTGTCATCCCCAAGTGCTGTGAAGTAAAACTAGGAAAACAATGGGAAAGGGCAATAGAAAGGGCAATTTAATACTTTTTTTTCCTGTTTGGTCATAATTTGAAATGTTAAGAAAACTTTTGCTGACCCTCAGAGTAATGCTTGATCTGCTGCTGTTCCCATGTAAGTAGGAGAAATTAGGAAAATAGGGTATAACCCTGTGACTTCTTGAAAGAAAAATCTTCTAAAGAATGAGAACCAAATTATTTCCCCATCTCTTTGTGTCAAAGAACATCACAACCTTCTGATTTGGACTGCGTTGCAGCTTCCAGTGCAGCTCTGTAAAGGGTGAAAGAGTCTATAGCGAGTGATAATCTGATTTACTAGCACAAGTGCTGAGAAAACAGGGTTAAGAATACAGGACGAGAGAAAGGGAAATTCAGAAGAAAATAAGAGAAGATAGAAACCACAAAAAATACATTCTTATTATAAACTTCTCAAATCTTGCACCAAGGAGTACACTGTTCAGCACACTTCTGGCAGGCTCCAAATCAATGGCTAAGCTTCCCCTGGGTTTGCAAGCCCACTTTTAAATGCCACAAGCATGCTTGGGGTCCTGACCCCTAGTTTGGGATCCATAGCTGGGAGGGATGCTCCAGGCAGGCAAACAGCCTTTAATGCACCGACAGACCCAAAATTTCCTCATCTAAATGAGTAAAAGTGTCAAGAGCCGACGTCAGTGACTCAATCATGTGAATTTTATTCCAGTTAGGAAGACGTACTTTTATTAGATGAGAAAGCTTTGTAGCATTTCTAAAGACAGACAAGCTTTGAGTTCACCCGACAGTCACCAGAAGCAAAGCTGATTTACTAGGAACAATACGTCTAGAGGTGAGCAAGACAGCGTGCTTAATCACATGCCTTCACCCAGCACCTCCATCTGGCATCACACCAAAAGGATTCAACATTCAAAACATTCCCTTGTTTGTCTTTCTTTTGTTGGGCTTTTTTTTCTTTCAATTTCTGAACTTCTAAGTGCCAACCAAGCCAAGAAGGGCCCAGAGCACCATCAGGAAAGACAGTTCATTCTTCAGCAGGAACTGGGGGAAACAAAATCAGAACATACTTTCAAACCAGGAAAACCAGTTCCCAATATTTATCTTCTGTGATGTACCAGTTTCATTTCTGCTAAGTGAATATCTCATTCCCTCTTCAAAATCCACTTGCCAAAAAGAAGATTGATTAAATAAAGAAAAAGAGAACATCCCCAGAGCCTGTATCTAGTTAGCAGATGAGCTGTCATTAATGGAAGGAAGGTAGAGGTGGCTTTCTAGCAGTCAGAGCTTTTCTACAGTGATAAATAGGGGAAAAACACAGTGAAAGTTTAAGATAGGTTTGAGGTTTGACTTGCTCAGAAGAAAGATCACATGAAGTGTTTGATTGTGCTTAAGAAAGAATTTGACTCGACAATCCAAATTTGTCCTCTTTATGAACTGTGTGAAATCCTCCACTGTCATTTTCAGCACAATCTGCACCTTTTGAAGAAAGTTTAAAACTCTCTCCAAAAGCAGATGATTTGCTTTTGAAGTTACAGCTTGCAAAAATGTGAACCTGGGTGCAGAATCAGGGATCCCATGCTGTGAGCTGTGTTATGCATGAAAACCAAGGTGTATACAAATTAAGACTTTAGGAAAGTAGCAGCATGCTCTTCCACTAAGCCAGCCTCTCTCTGCAGAAGTGGATGAGGTTCTAGCTACACCCGGAAGTAAATTTACTAAGGCAAACAGTACTGGTATGTCATGAGATAGTAGTCAGGGGAACTCATTGTCTATCTCAGATTTCTCTCTAGTGTGCTGGTTTCTCAAATGGAAGCAAAACATTTATAACCTTTAACATCCTCTTTCATTAAGAAGGGGAGGTCAAAACTGATTCTTTAGCTGTTGGTAGGACATCCAGAGAGAGTTCTTTGTCCCAGGTTTCCTAAAGGTAATGCAATAAACAGACTAAAGGAATTTACTCTCTTAACTAATTTTGTGAGAGCTAGAAGAGAAGCATCACCTCCAAACATGAGGTCAAGGAGGCAGGAAACTGCCTTGAGTCCACCGCAGCATTCCTCTGTAGGGTGTTGAATGGGAAGGGGTATGCAGGAGATCTGGCTTTTACCCACTGAGCCAGCCAGATGTAGGAGCTCCAGCACACAAATGCAGAGCAACAGTGAGAGCTGGTGCTGCAGGTTTGAAAGACCAAACGAACTGAATCCAAAGCTGATTTATTTCCCTTTGTTCCTGTGGGCACTATATAAGCCAGTATCCAGCCAGCCTGGTCTGACTACATGCAGGCTCTGTTTTACCCCCTGTGACCAAGAGAGGGATCTTTTTGCAGGTCCCTGGAGGCTCGCCTGACATTTCTTCTAAAATTAAGAAAACAAAGCTGTGCGAGTGGAGCGAAAGTGCAGTTACACAATGCTTTGAAGTACCTTGCTAATCTTCTTGCTCCCTCAGGACATGAAGCACCGGTTTGCAGAGTGACAGCCACATCGCTTCACCCAAATGTTGACGCTGGCTCGCAGTGAAGGTGGTGAAGGAGCTGCTGCCCCAGGAGAACACCATGTACACGCACAGAAAGTGACTGAAAGACCCTGTGCATACAAACATACCATGTGCAGAGAAAGAGGAGAAATCCCAGAAGAGACAATAGCCCAAATGGATGCAAATGCAGCCAGTATTGGTGAAAATTGAGGAGCCAATCTAACCTCCTGGGGGTGAAACCAAAGAAGACTATGGTTGGAACGTGGGCTTTATACTGTCTCAGGGTACCTCAATACAGTTCCAGGATGTTCTGCAGAACAAGTAAGGCCAGATGAGGCTGCTGTGGATCCTACCCTCCCTGTCTTCTTCTTAACCCTGACACAGCTTTGAAAGGAGCTGTAGTTTTGCCTCCTGCCCTCTCAGCACCTCCCTCTTGGGCCCAAGGGATGTTACAGCTGCAAAGAGAACAGCAAGTCACAGGGCAAGCAGAGGGACTTGGGAGAGGTGCACCCACCCACCTCCAGCACGTTGGCAGAGCCATTTGCCTGTTCTATTTGCAGAGCATTTAATGCTCTTAATGTCAGTGTGAAGATGTGTTAATAACCCAATTAAACTGTTCATCCAGCTATGTCAAATCTAATCGCTTGAGGAAGGCTTACGTGTTTTTGCTTTGTTATTCTTATACCGCATTACGGCATGTAAAAATGATGTCCTCGTAGCTGACACCTAACCCCATCTCATCATCAGTGGGATCTCATGCAATATTAGGCAGTGAAGTGCTAACATCTAAAGCTGCCTTGTATGAACACCACCTGCTCTGGCTGAATGCTTCCTCCCCATCATGAGGACTGAGGCAAAAGCACATAAGTGCAAGAGATCATGCGTGAAACTTGGCAGAAGGTGTGCAGGGGCAGGTCGTGGCTTTCTGAGGTAAGAGATGTCAGCGTAAGACCTTGGCAAATAGGCTGCAAAGAGGAGGGATTAAATGCCTATGGCAAAGACATTCCATTGGTGGCAGGCCAACCCAGCAGCTGCTCAGTGGTAGAGCATGATGCCGGGTGTACGTGGCACTCACCACACTGTGCAGTCAGCAGGATGAGGGCTCAGGTCTGCCTGAACATGCCTACGCGTGGCTGACATGACTGTGTCTCTGTTTTCCATCCAACAAAGGAAGGCAGGAACGTTTCCCTGCCCCACTCAGTTGCTAGGGAGGTTCTAGTCACTCCTGTCTGCGAAAGGGATCACACATCCAAGGCATTGTTTTGCAGAGGAGTTTACCAGAAAATACCAGCTATTTATGTCCCTCTCTCATTGCCTTTGGCTGCTCCACTCTGAATGTGATAAGCCTGTGAAACACCACACATGTCCAGGTACGTATGTATCCATATATATCTATATATGCAACGTAGCTATGTATACATCCCAGTGTATCAGCCACACAATATTAGAATGATGTTGTTTGATTTTCTTCAGATTGATTTGACTACCTTCTCTACCAATCAAGATCTGCAAGCTCTGAGTGTCCTCAACCCTGCCCCCGCAACCACCAGTTTAATACAAACTCTTCCTGAATCGAAGCCATTGAAAACGTGGTCCCACTAGAAGAAAACATCTCCCCTCCAGCCAGTTCTTAATCATGTACTTAACCGTTGGCATGTTTAACACCAGCTGGTATCCACAGAGCTGAAAAACACATCAATAAAGCTGCAGTTAGTTTCAACAATTCACGTAAGGGCTGTTCTGAGCAAGGACTGACTTAAGCATGTGCTTAAATATTTTCTTGAATCTAAGCCTGCATTAGTGGAAAAGTCATTGTTCCGAACTAGATTTTTATATGTCTGTGAGTTTAGGATAGTTTTAGTATTCTCAATAGATTGCTTCTTTGGATGGATTCCTCCACTCATCATTAATATTTGGCATCAACTGTCTTTCTTTCTCATCCATTCCCAGAGTCAAGGAAAAACTTTCCCTTCTTTCCACGGGTGTATTTATGCTCCCCATGGAAATTCTTCTTTATGGTATATGAACTATTTTCAGAAAAGTTTAGCAAAGCCTAAATCACAAAGGGGAAGAAAACCCCTGAGTTTGAGTTCATAAGGGGAAAAGTTGGGATTGCAATGACCTGTAATGTGAATTATATTTTTTTCTTGAGTTTAATTATTATTTCCATTCAAATCCCTTATATCCCTGGCCATAAATAAGATTCCTGAATAATCCTTAATTTTTGTCCCCACATTAAATTCGTAGGGAATAGTTATGATCTGTCAAAATGACAAAGTATCCTTTATGGTGGCCGAATGAAAGAAAGAGTATAACTTTGGGAGAAAGCAACATGCTTTTCCTCAGCGTAGGATTTCCTCCTCAGAGACATCGTCACAGACTGTCAGAAGCTGGGCAACCCTCCAAAGGTTAGAGACAGGGCCAAAACTTATAATTTCTGCTTTACAGAGGGCCGTTTCTGTCTCTGAGATTTTAAATACCGTCTCACCACAGCTGTGAAACTCAGAGCTTGCAGATTGCAGCTAGCACAAGACATTAGCTCGCCAGCCTGAGATATTTCACATCCAAGGCTGTACAAGCTATTTCTAGTAAACTAGCTGGAAATGAGCTTTAAAGCATGAATGCCAGGACAGATACAGCCTGATCTTGGGAGAATGATTTGCAATCATTGCAGCCACCATGGGAAAGCTCGATTCTGCTGCCCTCCACGTCCTCCGCTGTGAGACATATGGACCTCTCCATGGAATGCCCACACCAAACCACCCTCAGACCCACTTCCCTGAATAACCTCCCCTTGCCCTCCACTGAGGGATGTGTGCCTCCATGCTGGGGGAGCTGAGTCACCTAATTGCTGTTGGGGTGTTGTATGCAGCCCGGGACACAGGACCCTTTGTGTGAGAGCTGTGCAGAGACACAGGAAGACGTGCGGTCTTGGATGTTTCATATGTGAAGTTTCCACGGTCCGTAAGGTCACCCTCTGGATCGGACGTCCACTTAGGGGTCAACTCCTACGCCTGCTGCCATGCCTAGGTCAGAGAGAGCTGATGGAGAGCAGCCAGGCTCTTCTCAGGCCACCCAGGAGAGATGCACCACTTACAGGACCCAGATGGTCCTCTCATTAGCTGAGGATGGGTCTAGGATGCAGCTGCCCCACAGCAGGTAAGTTGGCTTCACCTTTGATGACAGGATAAGCCACTCTTTTAAGAGCAGGGAGCTTCGTCTGAAGATGCAATGCTCACTTTCCTTCCAAAACACCACATCCACATCTCTGTGTCACAGATGCAGGACTGCAGAGGTTTGCATGGGACTCTGTGTGGCCGTGACCTCACTTTTGCATGTGAGCACTTTTCAATCAATGCAGTATAATCCACTGAGAAGCTGAGCCTGGGAAAAATATGCACAGCACAGCCCAGATCTCCCGTGGTCGCCTTTGGGCCAAAACAGAGCTTCTGGTCTTACCCCCCATGGGGCAAAGCGAGCCAGGATTTATGGGCTCATAGATGCTGCTGTAAGCACTATTCGCACACACAAACACAGGAACCCCCAGTTCATCGGCTCACAGATCCTTCACAACCTTAGGAAATAAGAGGAGATGGATTTTCCCTTAGACATCATTACCGTGATAGAGTTTGGGAGGCAAATGCACAGCCCTGGCACTGATCCAACCAAGTAAGCCTGGGATAGGTTTTCTTTCAAGAATTTCAACCCATTCATGTACTTTCTTAATGATCCAAAGTCTTCAAGGAGTTGCCTTTTAGTTTTAGCTCCCTTTCGATATTTGTCATGTGTGTCAAAGTTGATTCTTCATGTTTCCTCTGTAGCTTAACACTCTCAAGGAGAAACTTAATTTCTTAGACATTTAAAAGATATTTTCCCTCTTTTGATTTGTTTTCTTGCTGGAAGAAACGAGGGTCACTTTTAAAATAAACAGCAAGAATATACAAGGGTGAGAGCAGAGGCAGCATTTCTCAATTGGAGACTTGATGTGAAAGTCCTAGCATGAAGAAATCTTAATGAGTGACGGGAAAAGACCATGCAGTCATATATTCCTCATTATGGTTGCGTAGACAAGCAAGTTATGGTGCAGAGTGCAGAGTTGATTCCTTAAAGCTACCTGAGTAAAGAGAAAGTAGTTTATTTTTTCTTAAAGGTTTGGGGTAGCTCACACACACTGTCCACATGCACCAGTGTGTTTACATGGTGTACAAAAGGTGGAGGCTAAATGGACCACTCTGGGCAGGAAGCGAAAGAGGGCCAGAAGTTGCATCTCGAGCAACATGTGCACTGTTCACATCAGTCAGACACACCAAGAGATGTGTCTGCAGCGCAACTGGCTTGTAAGTACCTCGGGGCATAGACCACATGTCCAGGTTGCTGAGTTCTTGGAAACCCATCAGCAGGTCCAGCTAAGGAGCAGGAATGGGAATGAAAGCCTCCCATCCTTAAGATTCTCCAGGAACTTTTCTGACAGCATGCCTACACCTGTTTCCAAAACTCCTGTTTCCAAAACAGGAAAGTTCAGGCTAGATACAAGAAAGAAGTTCTTTACTGTGAGGATGGTCAGGCACTGGAAGAGGTTTCCCAGAGAAGTGGTAAATGCTCCGTCCCTGGCAATGTCCAAGGCCAGGCTGGACAGAACATTGGGCAACATTGTCTAGGGTGAGGCATCCCTGCCCTGTAGCTGGGAATACATGACCCTAAGGTCCTTTCCTGTCCTAACTGTTTTGTGATTCTGTGAAACCAGGGTAAGGCAAACAGGCCTTCAACATCCAAAGTCTTCAAGGAGTTGCCTTTTAGCTTTAGCTCCCATTCAGTGTTTGTCATATGTGTCAAAGTGTGCTGGGCCACAAGGGTGGAGAATGACTACTCCAGTCTTGACAAAAGCATTTGATGGAGCAATGTCCCCCTCCAAACACTCCTTCTTGCCCTTCTGGGCCCTTGACCCCAGGGAACTCAGGCCAGCCAGAGCTTCTACAGACAAGATTCAATCCCTACAATCGGAGTAGCAGGAAAGCACCTCCAAGACCACCTCCCTGTCCTTCCATGCCAATGCATTAAACTGGGTAGTTGCTTGCTCTGCACCAAAGCTGTTTGCACTCACCATGCAAATACCTGATCTCTGGGTTCACAAAGAGACTTTCTAATTAAAACATGTTTTTTACCTCTGTCAGGGGCTTCAGTTTGGGTGATTTTCTTTCCCAGTGACAGAAATCATATATGGATACACAAACTACTTGTTCATGAGACTTCAAAGGGCTGAATCACATCTCAGTCTGGTCTTGATATGTCTCTGTTCAGCCACAAGCCCTATTAGACGAAGGTATTTCTGCACACTTTGCTGCATGACTGCATTTCACACTCTAAACACAAATATTTCCTTAATTTTATACAAACTACAGCTGCAGGTTTTTTCCACTTCGTTTTAACAGCTGACCTGCTGCTTGCTATTGATTCTCAACCCATAAGTAGTATACCTCTGAAATAAGCTAAGAAAATAAAACTGGTCAATCAGAGGTTTCAAAGACCCATCATGCTGCAAAGGAGTTCAGAGCAGCTGGGTGCCCTGTTTAAGGTTTTAACTTAGACTGTTACTATTTGCTCTCATGAAATCCAGAGTCATCTGGCTTAATTTGGTTTGCCAGGAATTTACTTTAGGATAATTTAGAGTAGGATCAGAGTCACCAGGATTTTTTGCCCCACCTTTTAGACAAGGGATAATAATAGAGGATTTTTTTCCATGAAAGCATATGCAATTTCCTCTATAGCCATCCAAAACAAATAATCAGATTTCCCCATGGTTACAATGGTGCTTTCTACTGACCTTCCCTGCAAAGAAGTTTAGGAGAAATCAATGGAAAATACTCCATAAGAAATGGGCCACAATTGCTGTTATTCTTACTTAGAATTTACATAGCATCTGATCTGAAACCAGGCACAACAGATAAGGGATTCTCTTTGTCTTCTTCATAACAAAGCAGTTATATTTAACAGTAGGTACAGTTGAATTTGACTGGCTTGTATACAGCAACATTTCATGTTTATTAATACAGAGTGTTGAGACCAATTCCAAATATAAGCTATAGTGATGTATAAAAACTTTTCTTGTTGGCATAATTGAGTCAACATGGCTGACTTGGCTCTCCCACTCTTTTTGAACAACTGTAATTCTGTCAGTGCAAAACTGGGTACATGAGCCTCAATTTGTAGTAAGGCAAAGATGAACAGAAGTGACTTTGGCCTCTTCAGGAACCTGCTCAGTAAGGTTCCATGGGATACAGCCCTAGAGGGCAGGGGGGCCCAAGACTGTTGGTTGATATTCAAGGATCACCTGCTGCAAGCTCAGGAGCGATGCATCCCAACTAGAAGGAAGTTCAGCAGGAGGGCCAGGAGACCTCCTTGGATGGATAAGGAGCTGCTGAGCAAAATTCGAAGGAAAAAAGAGGCTTATAAAGGGTGGAAGCAAGGTCAGGCGGCCTGGGAAGAATACAGGGATGTTGTCCAGGAAGTTAGGGACCAGGTTAGGAAAGCTAAGGCCCACTTAGAATTAAACTTGGCTAGGGATGTTAAGGATAACAGGAAGGGATTTTATAGGTACATTGCCAATAAAAGACAGGTTAGGGACACCGTGGGCCCTCTCCAGAAGCTATCGGGAGAACTGGCTACCCTGGATTTGGAGAAGGCTGAGGTTCTTAATGACTTCTTTGCCTCAGTCTTTACGGGCAAATGCTCTGACCACACCACCCAAGTCTTGGAAGGCAGACGCGGGGAAGGTGAGGGTGGGGACCCTGGGCCCACTGTGGGGGAGGATCTTGTTCGGGACCACCTTAGGAACCTGAATGTATACAAGTCCATGGGACCGGATGAAATCCATCCACGGGTCCTGAAGGAGCTGGCAAATGAAGTTGCTAAGCCACTGTCCATCATATTTGAAAAATCATGGCAGTCAGGTGAAGTTCCCGATGACTGGAAAAAGGGAAATATAACCCCCATTTTTAAGAAGGGGAAAATGGATGAGCCGGGGAATTACAGACCAGTCAGTCTCACCTCTGTGCCTGGCAAAATCTTGGAGTGGATTCTCCTGGAAGGCATGCTGAGGCACATGAAAACCAACAAGGTGCTTGGGGACAGCCAGCATGGCTTCACTAAGGGGAAATCCTGCCTGACCAATCTGGTGACCTTCTATGAAGGGGCTACGGAACTGATGGACAGGGGCAGAGCAGCTGATGTCATCTACCTGGACTTGTGTAAAGCCTTTGACACTGTCTCCCATGACATCCTTGTCTCTAAGTTGGAGAGACATCAATTTGATAGGTGGACCACTCGGTGGATAAAGAACTGGCTGGATGGCCGCACGCAAAGAGTAGTGCTCAGTGGCTCAGTGTCCAGCTGGAGACCAGTAACGAGTGGTGTCCCCCAGGGATTGGTGTTGGGACCGGTCTTGTTCAACATCTTTGTGGGTGACATGGACAGTGGGATTGAGTGCGCCCTCAGCAAGTTTGCCGATGACACCAAGCTGTGTGGTTCGGTTGATAAGTTGGAGGGAAGGAATGCCATCCAGAGGGACCTTGACACGCTTGTGAGGTGGGCTGATGCCAACCTGATGAAGTTTAACCATGCTAAGTGCAAAGTCCTCCAGCTGGGTCGGAGCAATGCCAGGCACAGCTACAGGTTGGGCGGGGAAGAGATTCAGAGCAGCCCTGCGGAGAAGGACTTGGGGGTGTGGGTTGATGAAAAAACGAACATGAGCCGGCAGTGTGTGCTTGCAGCCCAGAAGGCCAACCGTATCGTGGGCTGCATCAAAAGGAGTGTGACCAGCAGGTCGAGGGAGGTGCTCCTGCCCCTTTACTCTGCTCCCGTGAGACCTCACTTGGAGTATTGTGTGCAGTTCTGGTGTCCTCAACATAAAAAGGACATGGAACTGTTAGAACAAGTGCAGAGGAGGGCCACGAGGATGATCAGGGGACTGGAGCACCTCTCGTATGAAGATAGGCTGAGAAAATTGGGGCTGTTCAGCCTGCGGAAGAGAAGGCTGCGTGGAGACCTCATAGCAGCCTTCCAATACCTGAAGGGGGCCTATAGGGATGCTGGGGAGGGACTCTTCATTAGCGACTGTGATGAGAGGACAAGGGGTAATGGGTTTAAACTTAAACAGGGGAGGTTTAGATTGGATCTGAGGAAGAAATTCTTTACTGTGAGGGTGGTGGGGCCCCGGAATGGGTTGCCCAGGGAAGTTGTGAATGCTTCATCCCTGGCGGCATTCAAGTCAGGGTTGGACATAGCCTTGGATGGCATGGTTTAGTGGGAGGTGTCCCTGCCCATGGCAGGGGGGTTGGAACTCGATGATCTTGAGGTCCTTTCCAACCCTTACTATTCTATGATTCTATGATTCTATGACTTTAATGCTTTCAGATCACATGAGGAAAGAGGTATTATTTGGCCCATATTCTGAAGAGTCTTTGCAAATGTCTTTACCTAGTACCTCTGTCATGGAAGCAGCCATTGGGCTACTTTGAAATCACATCAGCAGCGGTCGATTGGGAGTGCCTGCCCTAAATCCTCAGGAGAAGAAAACCAGAGACGTCTTCCCTCCACTACAGCAGTCCCTGCTCCTGAAAAGACCTTTGGAAAGATCTCACTCATGTGGAGCTTTTAGTGAGACAGGGACAAAAAGAGGAGAGATAGTTTTTCAGTTTATAGTTTATTGCCATGATATAAATGAAATGTCTTTAGATCTGATGTGGCTCCAAACAATTCTGCTAGGAAAAAGACCTGATCTTTTCTGTAAGGACTGGTGCTGGTACAGGCAGTGGGTGTTGGCTCAGAATAGGCCAGCACTTGACCCCTCATATACTAAAGTTTCTGCAGAACCATCACAACTATTGAAGCCAATGCTGCTCAAGTATACAGAGGAAGATACAGTAAGAAATAAGAGAGAATAAGGGTGATGAAACACTATCTCTTGCTATTCTGTTGATGCTATCAGTTGCCTACTCAGTGTTTTACTCATTAGGTTTCTGCTGTGCTGATGGATGGGCAGTATGAGTAGCTGAGACAAGTAGAAAGACAGCCCCAGCTTTTGCAAGGGGTGAAGAGCTCCTTACGCACTGCAAGATCACAAGTCCATCACATCAATTCTAATGAGGGGGCTGAGCCAGTACAAATACAACTGTTCAACAGTTTATTTCAACCATCCAATAAGCATGAAATAACTTAAAAGGAATCGCGTTGCCAACAATCTTTCTTTTTTTTTCCCCCTCCTTGCATGGTATTTGTTAGAAATCAGGATTTTCTTAACTAAATGTCTTGTGGTCTCCTTAGCTTTGTTTCTTAACAGGGTTGTCTTTATGTTAGTTTTCTTTGGCTTCCCAATAGAAGAGTAACAGATTTCTTTTGAAGTTTTTATTGATGAATGAGCTCCTATAAATAACTCTCTGTGGCAGCAGCTTGATCTCAGAGTTTACTCTGGAATAATGGCAGCAATGGGAATCGAGGAAATTTATGGCAGCATGACATGAAATAGTTTAATGGGCTTCATACTGTTTAACTTAATCTTTACAGATGTAAAAACAGAAATACAATTATTTTAACAACTATTACTACATATTGCTTTTCTAATGAAAACAGCAACTTAGTAAGCAATTGAAGATAGGTAGTGAAGAATTAAGGAGTCCACCTCACTGTAGATTCAGGAATTAGTGTGTTGAGCCAGTGCACTTGCAAACCTTCACCTGGAGAGCCAAGGGAGAGCCTATGTGGCTGGAAAGGAAGAGTCTACAGGTGGGACTTGGTGCTTGCAGGTAAAGCTGAGTCACAGCACTTCAGATCAGGATGTAGATGTTTGAAGCTGCCTAAAACCAGTGGAAGCAATGGAGCCCTGTCTTTGGAGTTAAAAAAACAAAACCATCCTTAGCATTTTCTTTCATGCCCCCTTATTTCACCTGTCTGCTTGGTGAAAGAGCTGATCCCAATCCCACCAAAGTTCACAGATATCTTTGGTGACACCAGGGAACACACGGCCACATCCCTTTTGTCTTGTAATCCCAGGAGCGGTACAGCTGTAATCCTCCCACCATAGGAGCAGAAACAGGTATTACACTCACATCAACCAGAGGATGGAGGGAGGTGATGAAAACTGAGTGTGACTTCCAGCCCTCTGATACTGACCCAATAAGAGAGCATTTAACTACTTAGCGTCGCAAGTATGCTAGTCTTCCCATCACGGGTTTGCTTGTATCTCTGAGGCAACGTCTCTTAACAGGAAGGTGGCCCAGATGTGCTTCTTTAACCTGGGTAAGCTACAGAAGGTGAAAAGGAAAACCTTCAAATCGTCTGTCTTCTTTCTAAATGCCCAACCCGCAGGCAAGCTGGTATTTAACCCAGCCAAGGATCCGGCCAGAGGACTTTGGCGACCTATGTGTGAGAGATAAAAATCCAATATCATAACTCCCAGGAAGAGGAACAGGATCTAATTCAAACGTAAGTGCTTCTTTGCAGGAGTTTGAGCATGGCTTGTAGCCAAGCACAGCTCCATTGCGCTTTCTCGTGCTTTGTAAAGAGCTCAAGTAAATATTGAAGCATGTTGATGCTCAGTGCAATTTCTAGTACAATAGCTGACAGCCATTGTTTCCCCCTTGAGGGGACATTATTTGAAATGAAATTGCAATAAAAATTATTATCACTGTTTTCTCAACTGTCTGTTTAGTGGGAAACTTGCATTATTAGCAGCACTTTCCAATACACAGAAATTCCCTGTGCAAGAAGTAACTTGCAAATTCTTACTCGATTTCCAAAAATGTGGGAAAGTTTATTTATTTCTCCATGCATTCCTGATTCGCAATGTGCTCTCTAAAAATGTCGCTAAGATTTAGGCTAACCAAGCTCATGCTAAATTTAGCAACTATATTTTAAATAAACATTCTTTACGCTTTACTGAACTGTCTTTGAAGCAGGCTTAAAACAAATTGCGTTCACATGAACATTAAGAATGTTTTACTTTGGACTAAGTGAATCTGAATAAGTAATAATGTATTATTCATTATAATCCGAAAATGAGAATTAAGAGACCTAATTCAGCCACTTTAGGAAAGATTCCCAGGAGGAATAACGAATCAGACCCATGTTTATTTCTGGAAGCATCCGTTCTGTTCTCCTTGACCACACAAAAGTTTCTTCTGGTGTCTTGTTAGACACTCCAAGCTACGATCCTCGGTGAAATCAGCTGTGACTTAGCACGCAATGCGTTTGAGGAATCTGGCCCATTTTAAAGCACTTAATGATTTGTCTGGATAACACACTAAAAATATACTGTGGGGAGCAATTATGCAATGTCCAGACTGATGGATTGCATAACCTCCTAGACCTTTTCCATCTGTAACTTCTCTAATTCTGTGATCTTGTCTTCTTGGTCTTTCACTTCAAATCAAGGATGTGATCTGTTTAATATCCAAAATGCTGTCTCCCAGGAGACGTTTTCTGGGTGTGTGGGGCTATGGATCAAATAACAACACAGGTCTCTCTCCCCTTCTCATTTCATGAATTGGCTGCTCTTCATGACGGCCTCAGAAGCAATTAGCAGGAAGCCAGTGGGTTTTGGTGTGGAAAGGGGTGCTACCTGCATTACATGGCTTCCTTGCTAAAGGATGGAAAGAGAATTAGCTTTTAAAAGGTGGAGAAGAGAGGGGGAAAGTAGAAGTGGTTTCAAAGTCCCTTAGAGTTAAGTGACCCTGAAATCAGACATGCCAGCTACGTACTTTGAGTGACAAGTCTTGAATGTGGCTTCTGCTTATGTGTAAGTACTTTATTGCTTTTTATATATGCTATGGAACCAACTTTAAGAGAACACACACTGAGCATACTTAAAGACTGGAAGCCCCATTTATGAGAAATTATATTCCTGTATTACTTTAATATGCCAAATTTTCAGTTCCCTTCATAGGAAACCTGTATTTAGAGTGAAGCTGCTCCATGAACCATTATAAGCCTCTTCCACTGTGTGCTCTTCTCTGCTCCTATGAGCTAAAATTGGCTGCAGACCTCAGAGACGTGAAACCTTGCTCAGATGGGAGAGGTCATTCCTCTCCAGTGGAACGGAAAGGCACATATATCGCCCACACAAGAAGTACGCTGTTTATCCTGCATCACTGGCTATTTTCTGCACTTCTTCACAGTATTCCAGACTTGTGTTTATAGCTAGCCCTGAGAGGTTGGGAAAGCCGGGAGGAAGAAGATTCCAGGGATGAGTTAAATACTGGGTGGCAGTTTTCTGTTGGGTAGCTGCTTTTTTGAGTTGTGAAACAGGTGTGAAACCACGATTATTTGCAGCTTGTAAAGTCCTTTGTGTTTGAATGGCACATTGTATGTCTGTCCTGTACTGCCCAGCACCAAAATTCACTGGATATATAGAGGATTAAAGGATGTCCATTACATCCAAGTGGCAGGTACTGCTGTACTGACTTACACACTTATTTCTCCTCACCAAAGCACTGTTGTTTTTATTGTACCATTACTTCTTCTCCTCTCTATATAAACAGATGACGTGGAAAAGCCGTGTGTGGTTAGTCATTCTGCCTGTTGGCAATAAGACCCTTTTTCTTGGTATTCATCCCCTGCAAGTTACATCGATGGCCTGATCCCAATTAATTGCAAATTGCCGTTCATAACTATTCACTCAATTCTGAGTTTATTTGAGTTGGTGCCACTTTTGTGCGAAGAGTGTTAAGTTTGCTAATTTTACTCTTTCAAGTGAAACCAAAATCAAGCCCAGTGTGGCTTTTAAACATTGCAGCTGTACTTGATCCCAAGCCACTACAGCAAAACAGAAGTAAAATCAAATGTCAACACAAGCAGACCTTCACAAAAAAATACATTCCTATTTCACAGAAAAAGTTGAATCTCCAAAAAAACATGCCTGTGATAGAAGCATACATGGTGTACATATCAGGCTACAATCCTAATGTGAGAATTAATCCTTCAGATTTGGAGGGGGAGGAAGTTAACAGGACTTGTCACTAAAAACTGCCCTTGTACAGAAAGGGCTTTAAGGTGGAGGGGGTATACCTGTATGAGTAGGAAAGGAATAAGAACCCTGTTTGCAGGGCCAAAAATGTACTTTGGGAGCAGGCATAGCAGCTGAGCAGTACCAAAACTGGGGGGCAGGGAGGCACATCTGGGATGCCAAGTTAGGAGGAGAAAGCCTAAGAGAAGGGAAAGGAGAAGGGAAAGAACCCAGGAGCAGGCAAAGGGAAGGAGGGGAACCTGGAGACATTAGTTACAAATACTTAGAGGGGGGATTTTATTTCATGTGGGGCTGTCCTTGCACTCTCTGAATGCAGAAACAAGCGCCCACCCTCATGACCTAAGCTGGATCTTTTCCCTACCCCTGCAGCTTCCCAGGAGTGATGTTGGCACATGGACTCCAAGACTGGTGGTGTCAGCCCCCAGCCTTGATCAGAAACCTTCTTACAAGGCGACCACTTCTTTAACTGGCTATAATAGCTGTCTGGTTACTGTGGCACTGTTGAGACAGGGGATTTCTCAGGAGGACAGCCCTCTCAGCACTGGTTGGGAACACATATGGCTTTTTTCCCTTTACAAGTGGGTTGGCTTTTATTCATTCCATGCCACAGCTCTAAAGAATGAATTCAATAGATATTTGAATAGGAATTGCCAGAAATAGGAAGCATATAATGGATTGTTTAAATAAAATCTAGGTTGAAAAACTATATAAAAAGCCCCCATCTTCTTTTCTATTCTCTTTTTTTCACAGTAAGAAGCTGTAGCTCTGCCTATCCAGAGATCCATTTGTGAGCATCCTTCTTTTAGGAAGCCCAGCATCAGTTTCCACCTTAGGGAGATTTTCTGTACTTCCCCAGAGGAGGATTCTTTGCCTCGAGTTAAAATGAGCCCCTATGAGCTCCTGGTCCAAATGTCAAGGCAGTTTGATGTCAAAGTTGAATCACAATGTAACCTAGAAACCCAGATTTACGATTGTCCAGGTGCTAATTTAAGGATAGGCTTTGCTAGTGAGACAGGGTGGGAGAGTGGAGGGGGAGGTAAGGAGAAACAGAACCATTTTGGGAACATTATCTTGGTCACAAGGAATAGGTGATTTCCAAGGGCCCTGTTTTTAGCCTCTCCCACCTTTTACCTCTCCCAGCAGCGTGGTCCATCGTGTCATCACCAGGATATTTGCACCGGAGCTCACTGCTACATCCAGCAGCAGGCACCCCTCCTTTGCCCTCCGGCTGCACAAGCCAAAGAGTGTTTTACAACACACCAGCCACAGTCCTGAACAAAATACTTTTATTGGATATAGGTTTGGTTTCATAATGAAAATTGAGAATATAGATCTTTTTCTTTTCCAAAAGGGCATTTGTCCACTAATATACAAAAAGCCTCTATTTATTGCAAAAATTTAAAAAAAAAAAAAAAAAAAAAGAAGGAAAAAAACCCGAAAAAAATAATATTCCTGATGGCTTGTGTTGTGCCTGGGTTCTTCCTTCTCGAAGAGGAAAGAAAGCTTTGGAAACATAGCTGATGTCTTTTGTCCGGCTGGTTAACAGAGCTACTTCAAAATGTCAAGACCAGCCTCCATAACCCTGCTTCAGTCTTTTTTGGTCAGAAGCAACTGATCCCAGCAAGATATGGAAGCTGGCCACATCCCCACATCCACAATGTTTTTGCTCGTTTGTCTTCCTCTCTCTGGCCACATGAGTGAGAGAGAAATGCTGTCGCGATATTCGAGAAGCACAAGCACTAGGCAGGAAAACAACTTGTGTTAGTGCCGTATATACAATGCTGAGTCAAAGCGAGCAGGATTGTGCAGAATAAGCCTGGATTGTTTGGTCTGCCCTTGTTTCAGGCCTGGTTACCTGCCTTTTACCCGCTCAGAGAACTGGACCGATAGAGCAGCACCAAGAATTACTACGTGCAGGCATCCGTGGGTGTTAATAGCAAAACACAACTCAGCCTCTTCCACCAGGGATGGAAGGGGTGGGTTTGGGTTTTGAAATTAAAAAATAATAAGAATAGAGTAAAAAAGAAGAAAACTGGAGACCCAAAAAGCTTGGCAGAAACAAGGTCTGAGGAACCTGAGGGATGCAAAGCCTAAAGGTGCAGAACCAACCCGGTAGGGCTGGGGGCCAGCATGAGTCCTCCTTCTGTTCCTCCACCACAGAGGGGAAAGAAAACTGGTTTAACTTTAAAAGTCGATCAGGCAGTAGGGGGTGGGAAGCAATCGCTAAAGAGAGCTCCGCAGCAATGCGTGTCTTGACAATGCCCTGAAATCCTGAGTCACCTTTAACATTGATTTTTTTGGGAGTGTTTTTGGTCTTTACCCGCCTGGCAAGAACCCTCACCCTGGCAAGAACCGGTCTCTCCCTCCCATCACCCACCTCCCACCCCCCACCCCCCCCCCACAGCAGCGATGGGAGGAGGGGTGTTAGTTAATTAGGGGGGCTACTACTGCAAATTAAACACCGCCTCGGAGAAGTGGAGGGGGAAGCAAGAGAGTAAGGGGATGCCGATATGATACAGCCTCCCGTGCACCTGGGAGTCGAGCGCGAGCGAGGCGGTACAGGCCGGGCCGCAGCCGCCGCTAGCGACCAGGGAACCGACGGGGCCACCGACGGGGCTCTCCCGGGCAGCTCTGGAGCCTGCCCCAGGGGGCGGCTGTCTCAGCCCCCTGGCCAGGATGCTCTCGATGCTGAAGCTGCGGCCCCGCGGGCCACTCTTGGGCGGTGGGGCGGCGGCAGCAGGCGGCCGGGGTGCGGCGGGGGTCGGGGCACCGCCGCAGCAGGGGGGACCCGAAGGGGAAGCCGCTTCCCCACCTCCCGGCCCCGGCACCCCCTCATCGCCAGAGGCGGTCGCCGCGCTGCCCTTGGCCCTTTTGGGCTCGTCGGGGCGGGCGTGCTGCCCCGAGTGCCCGCTGCCCTTCGGTTCCAGTGGCCCCGGGGCTTTGGGCTTCCTCTTTCTCCGGCGGTAGTTGCCGTTCTCGAACATGTCGAGGCACCGCGGGTCCAGCGTCCAGTAGCTGCCCTTGCCGGGCCGGCCCTTCTCTCGCGGCACCTTGATGAAGCAGTCGTTGAGGGAGAGGTTGTGGCGGATGCTGTTCTGCCAGCCCTGCTTGTTGTCGTGGTAGAAGGGGAAGCGGTCCATGATGAACTGGTAGATGCCGCTGAGGGTCACCTTCTGCTCCGGAGCTTCTTTGATGGCCATAGCGATGAGGGCGATGTAGCTGTAGGGGGGCTTCTGCGGGGGGTCCTGCCGGGATATCGCACCGCTGGGGGCGAAGCCCAGGGCAGCCGGGAGGTACAGCACGGGGGGGCTGCCCATGGCAGGGAGGGGGCTGCCGTAGAGGTGGCTCATCGCAGGCGCTGTCCCAGCCCCAGGTCTTCCCCAACGGAGCAGGGCGAAGGGATGGGGTAGGGCAGGAACCTGGGACGAGTCCACCAGGGAGCTATTTGTGTGAGCTCAGATCCCAGCCCTGCCTGAAAGAGCTCGTTCTGCCTCTGTCCCCGCTTCATAGCTCTTAAGGAAAAAAAAAAAAAAAAAAAAAAAAGGAGAAAAAAAAAAGTTAAATAATTGTTGTAAGTTTGCTATTATATGTTGACTTAGCACTGGAAAATAAATTGTCTCTGATAAACAGTCGTTTGTGTTCTCAGCCCACCCACATTAATTAAAATTTCATTGCTACAAAACTCCAAGCTCTCTCCACGTGTCTCGCTGGTACCAGCCAATGGTCTCCGGGTTATTCCTTCATTTGTTTATAGAATTAGTCTGTTGATAAGTCTGCCCACCCAAGTCGAATCAAGCTGTGTTTATTTGGAAAAATTTCCGGGCACCCAATATATAAACGCACTGATCTGATGTTTGAAATATCACGTCCACCCTTTGACGCTGTAAGCACACACAGCAGAGCAGGATGTACACTGCTGGAGCTCGGGGAGGGGCAGGCGAGGAGCCCCGCAGGAAAACTGGGGCAACAAACAACAACAACAAAAAGAAATCGAAATGAAACTAAACCAAATTGCAAAAAAAAAAAAAAGAATAAAAATAAATTAAGAAAATGGGATGGGGGAAGGGAGAAGGCAGCGCTGCGATGGGGAGGAAGGAAAAGGGGCTCTCTGGAGGCCCAAGGAAGTGGGACTCAGGTGTGCGGGGCTCCCCTTCGGACCCGGCCCGGGCCCCGAGTGAAGGGGAGCCCCGGACATGCGCTGGGGGAGAAGCCCGGGGGCTGCAGCGAACTTCCTAAAGAGGGAATTTGGCAGGACCGGGGAGGAGGGCCAGTATTTGTGAACGCGGGCCTGTTGCTTTATATTATGTACTTTCCTGTTTATAACAAGGAGGGGGATTATAACAACTTTACAAGTGCACACAGCTGGCTGGTGCTTACATTAGGAATTTGTGATGCTCTTTTTCTGTGTAAACGTCCAGGTTTGGGCTGTGTTTTCTGTTATTGGGTTTTTATTTTTTTAATTTGCTGATGTAACAGCTCTAATCAGAGGCCCCGAGGGATCCCGATGCTATTGGAAGTGTCGTCTGCTTCTCCAGCCCCCGCGGCTCGGACCTGCATTAGACCCCAGGGGAGACCCTACTCTGTGAAGCATCATTGCTTCGAGGGAGGGAAGAGGAGGATCCCTTCTTCCTTCAGAGAGCAATAGCCCATCAGTGCAACCCCACCACAGTGGTGGGACTTTAACCTGGCAGGGGAAGAGGTAAAAGCTCCGAGGTGTTCCCCAGCACATCCTGGCGCTGGTGATGTTCCCTTCTGTAAGCCCCGTGGGGTTTTTCGCCCACTGCTGCTCTCCTCCTGCCGTTCTCCCAGCAAACCATCGGGCGAAGTGGTTTAACCCCCTGGGTAAAGGCCATCGCGGAGACTGCGGACCCGCAGAAGAGCCCCAGGGGCTGCCAGAGCCGTGCAAGCCTGGGAAATACAGCCAGGGTGCAAAGGGAGGGGGCTTCTCGGGGGAAGGGGGTCTCCCTGCTCACTGTCTGGCCCCGCACAAGAGGGGAACCCTCCCTTCTGACACCGCCCTTGCCGGTAATGCAGCATCCCTCCCCCTCAGTGCATGCACCCGCCGACCCCCCGGAAACGGCAGGACCCATCCGTGTCGTAAACGAAATAAAACCCTAAATAAATAAGGAAAGAAGACAGAAGAAGGGTTGGGGGGCGGGCTCCCCTTGTTTCGACGCTGGGGACCAGCATTCCCTGGAAGAATCCTCGCCTGGGCGGGATAGGGCAGAGCCTAGTTGCTCTAACGCATCCTCAGGGCAGCCTGCCGAGGCTGATGGTCGCCCCCCCTCCACACACACCACACCCCCACTTCGGGGAGTCCCTCGTTCCTTGGGACGCTCCAAGCAAGGATTATTAAAATAATAAATACTCGCGTGTAAGGCAAGAGACAGGCACAAGGGCTCCCGCTCACTCCCTGAGCTCCCTCCCCCAGCGAAATTCCTGCTTCCTCCTTCTTTTCCCCTCTTTGCGGTAGGAACTCCTTGGAGGCGGAGATGCGGCTTTTCTACTCAGCTCCCTCTTCCCAGACTATCTGCTGTCTGCTGCGCCGCTCCAGCCGGTGGCATCGCTGCGTTATCCACCCGCGGACAGCCCTTCGAGTGGCTTCGACGTCGGCGGGGGGGCCGAGGAAGCAACCGGCGTGGCAAAGAAGTGGGGAGGAGTGGTGGTAGCACCGCTCTTCCTCGAAACAGGCACAAAAAAAGCCGCGGAGCCAGCGATGGAGGAGCTCCTGTACATGTTTCCCCTTCTCTCCAGCTAACAAGACTCTTATAAAGCACCAGCAAGGAGAACTCTGGCTCTGGGCCTTCGAAGGAAGAGGGCGCAAATCAGTGCTCCTCACTCCTTACTGTATCCCGGCACTCGGGGAAGCAGAGCACAAATCAGTGCTCCCCACTTGTTGCTGTATCCCAGCACCCCGGGGGAGCTTGAGTGTAAATCAGTTTTCCCCACTCCTGTTGCAGCCCAGCCCCTCGGGGGGAGCAGAGCACAAATCAATGCTCCCCACTTCTTGCTGTATCCCTGCGCTCAGAGGAAGCAGAGCACAAATCAGCTTTCCCTGCTCCTGCTGCATCCATTTTCCTCTTGGGGAGCAGAGCGCAAATCAGTGCTCCCCACTCCTTCTGTACCCCAGCACCCGGGCGGGGGGAGCTTAAATGTAAATCAGTGCTCCCGACTCCTACTGCATCCCGGCCCCTCGAGGGGAGCAAGGCGCAAATCAGCGCTCCTCACTCTTTGCTGTGTCCCCGCCCGGGGGTATCGGGAGTGTAAATGAGCACTCCTTAGTCCTTGCTTTACCCCGGCCTGCGGCTAACAGGAACGTGAATCAGTGCTCCCTACTCCAGCTACATCCTTGCCCGGGCTCCCTCAGGCACGACGGGAGTTAGCTGCCCACCCCTCACCTTCCAAGACGCAGAACAGTTGCAAACCCGTCCGATAGCGGCCCAGGCTCGGAGGTGTATTTCTTCCTCTCCCGGCCCTTCAGCGGAAGGAATTGGTGTGGATTTCCTGCAAAGCCCCCTCCAAAGTGACACAAAAGCTAGCCTCCCTCCGTAAAACCCTCTTGGCCTTCACCTTCCCACAAGCGCGTTGAGGAGATCTCAGGGAGGCGGGATGGCCCCGAGGGGGGCCAGAGAGCTCCGTTCTGGGATATCCAGAGGCCTGGGGGTGGGAGGAGGCCTAAGGGGGTTGTTCTTTACCCGGGTCCTGCAGCCCAGGGGGAACAGGTCCCTTGGCCAGTCTGCGAGGACACCTTCCCAGAGGGAATGAGCTGGAAAAGCGTCGGCCCTTCCTCCCGAAACCCAGCGCTGTCTGGGCTTTTAGAACAGGTTTGCAAATCCGTAGGTTAACGGCAGCGCCACAAGAAATAATATTAATAATAATGAAAGAGATAAAATAAAACCTCATCCACCATCCTCATCCGCTGTCCCAAACCACGCTGGGCCCCACGCCGGCCATGCAGCAGCTTCGGCCAGCCTCGGGGACCGAGCTTAGCCCTCCTTTATCTAGTCCTGGTCGGAATTATGCTGGTCCTTCAATTGAGAGGGTCTACGGGGCCCGATCCTGCTGTGCAGGACCATGGGCCTTCCTCTTTCTTTTCTCCCCCTCTGGTCCGGGCTGGCTGACATCACCTGTTCGATAGACTCCTATCGCGTTATCCACCTCCATAACTCAGCTTTTAAGTACAGGTCCGAAAACGATTCCCGCATCCTTCATTTGGCTTTCAATTGGCCTGAGGGTCCAGCCCACCCAAAGGGCTCCCCCGGAGAGACGGGGGCCACTGGGGCTCGGCGGAAGGAGACCGATGGGTCTGAACCCCCGGGACAGGGTGCAGTGATGGGACAGCGCTCTTAGCTCCTGTTTTTGGGAGGGGGCTCCATACCCGCCCTGCTGTGATTGGGGGCAGGCCTGATCCGACCAGCTCCCGGCCCCGGGACCTTAGGATCTAATAGCTGGCTTTCATTTTTCTGCCAAGCTCCTGAAAACCTCGAATCCTGAAATCCCGACATCCTGACCTCCTCATATCCTGACGTCCTGACATCTCCGAAGCCAGAGTGTAATATAGCAGGGGGGTGGGAACAGCACCCGGGAGCAGCGCAGACCCCACGTAGCAGTGTCCCATAGGGACAGGGATGGGAAAAACCCCACCGGCAAGGTGCTGTGGGAGGAAAGGGGATCCCCAAGCCCGGCTCCAGCTGCGGTCCCCCAGGAACTGTCCAGCAGTGAGGGGAGAGGGAAGCAGGTTGCAGCGTCTCAGAAATGCCCCGGCCACCAGGACTTCACACACACACACCTTCCCCCCCCCCCCCCCGCGGTATCTAAAGGGTCCCGTGGGCCCAGCGCCCTTACCCAGCGTGGGAAGATGTGGGAGCAGTGATGACCCCGGGATTTCTCAATGTGTGTGGGATAAACCTGCAGCAAGCACCTGACTTGAGCCATTCCCAGTGGGAAAGGGGCTGGACGGGTGGAAGAATACTTCCTGGTTTGTTTTTTCCTTACTTTGGGTTTTGCTTCTGTATTATTTTTTTTACCCTTTTACACTATTTATTGTCTTTTTACCCCTTTACTCTATTTATTTATTTACCCTTTTACCATATTTTGCTTTTACCCTTTATGTATTTTCTCTCTTTAAAATAGCACTTGGATTCCTTTGCATTAAAAAAAAATAGGAAAAAAAAATATAAAATAAACCCCACCGTCTGACATCCAGGAAAAATTGCAAGAGTTTTACAAGAATGTTCCTTAAAATACAGATTAAGTGAGGCTTGGACATTTTTTCTCATTTAAATCGAGAGTTCCAGTGCTTTTTGCCAGCTTCCTAGCTCATGAAAAGTTTACCCGATCAAAACCAGTTTATATCATCGATTAGAGTAGCCTGCCACTGGTGTGACTGCTCCTAAACGCGGCCAGGGTTGCGAGGGGCGGAGGGGAGGGGACAGCATGGAAGTGTCCCCCGTAAATGTTGGATAGGTGAGCCTCTGCCGCTGGGAAAAGAGCCGGGATCCAGCGAGCCGGGCTTGGGAAGTCCCAAAGAGCCCTCCTAAAGACTTCCTCAGGCTTTACCGGCATCCCAGCGCCGGGTTAGAGCTGCTTCAACAGATAAAGGTGGTTTGGGGGAAAGGCAGAGCATGTGTCAGTGCTCGGAATACCGAATAGGAGCTTAAGCAGATTAAGAAAAGGTAAAATCAGACAAACCTTTAGACGGGAAAGTGTTTAAAAACCAGAAAATGATTCTGAAGTGAACTTTCTGTCTCTGTTTTCGACTCTGCAATGTGTCCGGGTTGAACAATTGCTCTTACCACCCTCACCCGTTTGTAGCCTTTCAGGATTCGCTTTTTATCATTACATTATTTTTTGGAAGGATGGGATTTCTTCTCTTTTTTTTTTTTTTTTTTTTTTTTTTGCTATAGGAAAGAGCCGGAGACGCGCCAAGCACCGCGCAAGGCCCGCGCCTGCAGGGACAGCCAAAGGAAGCAGAAATCCTCTTCGCTGCCACCCCTTTCCCTTCCCTCTTCCCCCACTTCTCCCCAAAGTTCTTCCCTAAGTTTCAAACTGACCAAGGCTTTGGGATGAAGAAAGGCAGGGGGGGACCAGACCCAGCCCTTCCCGTAGTACCTTATTCGTTGTTTCCCCCCCCCCCCCCCCCCACAGTGATCTAAATTCCACCTCAAAGCTTTTTCCTCCAAGAAATAACCATCATCAACCTCAAGGCTCCAGGAAAACGACTTAGTTTTAAAACAACCAGTGCCACGTTTTCCCCATGAAGGTGAAGGCAAGATTTAAAAAAACTGGGAAAAAAAAAGCCACTTATACAGACAGACAAGCGCCAGACTTGGAGAAGAAAAAAAACCAGCATGGATTTATTTTAAGGCAAGTACAACAATTAGGACCACATAAGACAAACGAACTTTGAAGCAGGTTAAAGCAAATAGTCCTTAGGAATGGTCAAGGTGAAATCTATTATACAAAACATCACACGTCGTAAATAATAGTAGAAAAGTATCAGATACTTTGTCTTTTTCTTTTTCCTTTCAAAGAAAAAAAAAAAAAAAAAAAGAGAATCCACCAGCAAAAAAAAATAAATTATTTCCTCATCTTGTGAAAAGAACAGCTCTAAACCCAAAGAAACTATTGCATAATTGTACACAGACGAAAAAGAAATCACTTGTCATTAATTTGGAAGTTAGGAACTGTTGGGCGAGACAAAAGCAATCCAGTGAACTCAACTTTAAATATTATATTAATGGCTCTGAAAACCAGCCTGATTAGAAATCCACACACTTTTTACAGCACAACAGAGAACTTAAAAAATACCCAGGACATATATTTATATATATATATTTATATACTTTTTTTTTTTTCTTTTAAAAAGTATAAATGGTTGTTGTGATATTGGTCCATAACTTATTTTTTTCTGAGATCCCCTATAGTTTAGCATATAAATCTTGCCACTTCTAGATAGACATATATATATAGAATTATTCTTTTTTTATTCTTTTTTATTCTTTTTTAATTTTTTTTAGGAGATATCCCCTTTTCAAGCAGGATTTACTTGTCTGCAGTGTAAGGAGGCCCGAAATTGGGCTTGTGATCTACAGACTGTGATCCCCATGTCATATTTTATTTTTATTCTTTGATTTATTTTTTTCCTGCCTCTGACGATTTTGGTGTATTTTTATTTCTCCTTTTTTTTAATTATTATTATTAATAGTAATCTTTCTTTTTTTTTTTTCACTTTTCTTTCTGGCGGGTGGCCCTAGGCGGGGGGTGTCGGCTACTCAGTACTTAGTGCAGTCGTAGGAGTAGGGGGCGGCGTGGCGGTAGAGGGAGGGCGCGGATCTGTATGGGATCTGACAGGCGGAGTTGCTGCTCACCTGGTGGTCGCTGAGCGAGGCGCTCTCCATCCCCAGCCGGTGCGAAGTGAACATTTCCCTTACGTTGGGAAACGTCTGCTGCTGGGAGCCGAACGTGTGCCCAGGCAGGTGGCTCAGCTCAGCCCCATGGTTGAGGTACCAGGAGGCAGGGGGCTGCCCCCCTCCCGCTGTCCCCCCACCGCCGCCGCCACCACCGTGGGGATGCCCGGTTCCCAGAGCCCCTTCTTGCCCAGCCGGCAGGCCGAGGGTGCCGAGGGGCGATGGGGCACCCGAAGGGTGCTCGGCCAGGCCATCCTCCAGTGCTGCGGGGGGCACGCACATGTGGCCCGGCCTCTCCCCGCTGTAGAGGCTCATAGCGCGCACGCTGCAGTGGTAGCTCCCACTAGTGTCCGCGGCCTGGCTGCACGCCGTGCCGTACCCCGACGGCTGCCCCGGTGGGTAGCCCAGCGGCAGAGCGGTGCCCGCCCGGCCTGGGGCGGCACTCACCGGGCCGAGGTCCCCCGCCGGGGAAGTCCTCAGGGTCATGATGCTCTCCACAGTGAAGCCCGGCAGCCCGGTGCCGCCAGGATGATGCTCGGGCAGCGCGGCACCGGGGGAAGCAGCGGCGGAGGGAGAGCCGGCGCTGCGGGGACTGTCCCGCAGCGCCCCGCCGCTGGCCGGGCTCAGAGTCTCCACTTTGGTGATCACCGGCAGCTCGGGAGAAGCTGTCTCACTCTTGATCACCACCTTCTTCTCGGAAGCCGGCGCCGAGGAGGAGGAGGAGGAAGAGGAGGAAGAGGAAGCTTCCTTCGGGAGGTCGGCGCCGGTCAGCCCGGGGGGCTTAGACTGCTCCTTCAGCAGCCGTTCCCGGGCCTCCTCTTTTTCCTTGGAGACATCCTTCTTCTTGAAGCGTCTCCGGCGGCGCAGGAAGCTGCCGTTTTCGAACATGTTGTAGGAATCGGGGTCCAGGGTCCAGTAGCTGCCCTTACCTGGCTTCTTGTCGTCGCGGGGTACCTTGACGAAGCACTCGTTGAGGGAGAGGTTGTGGCGGATGCTGTTCTGCCAGCCCTGCTTGTTCTCTCGGTAGAAAGGGAAGCGGTCCATGATGAACTGGTAAATCCCATTGAGCGTGATCTTCTTGTCAGGGGCGTTCTGGATGGCCATGGTGATGAGAGCGATGTAGCTGTAGGGCGGCTTCACCAAGTCTTTGGGGGCAGTGGGCTGGTGGGGGTGATAGGGGCCGTAGGAGCGCCCCATGCCCGCCGCGTACTGCTCGGCGGGGCCCGGGTACACGCTCATGGGGTTACCCATCCCGCCGTACGTCCCCGCCGTCCGGTAGTAGTTCTGTTCGCTTAAATACGGCACCACTCCCAAAGCGTTGGGGTCCGAAACGGAGTAGCGAGCCTGCATCATGGATAGGGGCTTCCCGCGGCCAGAGAGGGGAAGAGGAAGAGGAGGAGGGTGGAAGGGCCTCACCCGCGTCCGGAATCGCTCTGAGGAGAAGGGAGAGGGCGAAAGCGGGGCAGAGCGAATCTCAGAGGCGAGCTGAGTCCCAGTGTGTCCTCTAGCAGCAGCACCTCGGCAGCATCCTCCTGGTCTCCGGGGCCGGGTGGGTTCTGCCGGCCTCTTCCCCCCTTCGTTACGGCTGTGATTCCTGCCTACACACCTGTGCCCCGCTGCGGGCGCTGCTGCGGAGCGGGAGGCGGGAGGGCTGTTCTCGTAGGAAAACGGGATTATTAAAAAAATATATATATAATTCAAAAAAAAAAAGGGGGAGAAAAAAAGTAAGAAAAAGCAGTCTTGCAGAAAAGCAGCCCTTGTCACAACAACCGCCCGGGGTCTTGCGTAGCCCGCGTGCCCCGCCGGCTCCGTGCGCGGGTGCGCGGGTGCGCAGGATGCGCGGGGGGCGCGGAGCTCCTCGGCCGCGCTGCGGAGCTTCAAAACTCTGCCCGCGCTGCCGACGCGCTTTTACTCCCCGCTGGCCCCGCCCCCCGCCGCCACCGCCAGCCAATGGGTGAGCGCGCCCCCTCCGCCTCAACCAATGGGGAGCTGCGGCGGCGGCCGGGGATGCTGTGGCGTTGGCGAGCATCACAGCGCAGGCTACATGCCACACAGACACACACACGGGCCGCCTTGCCCCGTTCTAAAAGCCCGTACTCACACATCAAAAATGGGATCACCCGCCCTCCGTTCCGTAATTTCAACGTTTTGGCCCCAAAAGGAACCAGCGCCAAACAACTCGGCCTGGGGGTCCCGCTGGCCCGCTGCGCCTTCCTATGTGATCCCCCAAAAAAGCCGAGTTTTTTAGTGCCAGGTTGATGTCGTGGGAGTCGCGACATTGCGCTCATCGCGCCGACAGAACGGTGCTCCCCGGGCCGGGCAGGTCCAGGTTTCACATCGATGGAAGTGAAAAAGCCCGGCGGGACAACGGGTCCTGTCCCAGCGTTGCTCGTCCGGTGTCGAGTGGCACTTTGCTCCCCGTGGCCCTGCCGGAATTGGGGATGAGGGGTTCCTCTGCCGCTTTGGGGGTATTTTATTATTAATAATAATAAATAAAAATAAAACAGTGAATGCACTTAAGCGGCGGGGTTTTAATTTCGTTCTGGCCACTTAGGCGAATTTTCCCGTAGATGTGAAACCCGCCCCTCCGCCTATTCCTTAACGACTTCATTAGGGGCAATTAGAGATGGACAATTACGGATGCGCGGTGACCAAGTGTAAACTTAGATAGTGGGAAAACTGCTACGAGCTGCCCTGTCCCAGCCGGGAGAAGCGCGGATCTTCCCGGCAAAGAAATAACTGTGGGAAATAGAGAATTCCCCACTTGGGAAAAATGAATAAAATTAAAATAATAATAATACAATACAAATAGTCACCGCAAAATCCATTCGAGCCGAGGCAACCAAGATAAGGTTAAAATTGATCAGCTGTCATGTCGGCAGGGCTCCTTCCCGCAGCCTCCCCGAGCCTGGCCGCCTCCGCTCGGGTTTCCAAGCGGTGATCTTTGGGTTTCCTACACTATAATTCTGTCTTTCCCTCCTTGCAATTTATGTGGCTTCGGAAAGCTTTAAACAAAGGGTTTTTTTATTATTTTATAGTCTTTTCTTTACCCCCAAATTCAGACCGGGGTTGTCGCTGGCTGCCGGTAGGAAGGGTCCGGCCGTGGGAACCCGGCGGTGCTGCTAATTACCGGAGATTTTCTTAATAAGAAAGGAAACGATTTTATGCGATCGCAGGGAACAACAAAAAAATTACAAAATAAAAAATGAAAGGCAGCTCCTCTGCAAGGAGGTTCGGTTAAAACCGATCTGCGACGGAAAAATGAATCGGAAAGTTTCACCGGACGCTTCGAAACCGTGATTTAGTTTTGATGGAAATAAATGGAAACGTTCTGAGAGGGTTTCATCAACCGAGCAAACGTCCGGGTGATTTATTTTCTTTTTTTTTTAATGAAAACAAATAGTGAATTCTGCGAGGTCTGCCGATGTGTTCACGTACAAGCAACGAGAAAGCATGTATATATTATTATTATTTCTCGAATAATTGGAGAACGACTTCCCATTTTTATTTTCGGTTTTCAAAGAAATTGTGTTTCTGGTAAAAGCTAGGGGGTTATCTGAGCGTGCACATCAGGACTTCTTAAACAATATAACTCCTTAAAATGCAGTATTTCTTTTCCAATGCAAAACCTTGACCCGAGACAGCCTCGCGCCGTCCCAGCGCTGCCCCTTCCCACAGCCTGATGCGCTCGGGAGAAATACCCTGGAAGGAATCTCACTTCTTCTCAGCTGAAAGCTTTACCGACATGAGTTTCTACAGAAAACCCAGCGGCAGCGGCCGGTCTCTGCTCTCTGTGGCCAGGAGCCTCACCGGGCCGAGCTCCGCGGCGGGGAGAGCCCGCACTGGTGGATAGCAGAATGGGAAAGAACACCGTCTTTGTGAAAATAACCAGCGCCCAAAAAAGGACCGCGGAAACCGGGGTCCATCCACCACGGTGGGCTCCTCCGCCAGCCCTCCGCGGGGCGCCGCGCTCGCCCGCGTTACCGGAACGGCTGCGGCCGGGCAGGCAGCTATGTCTCGCCACAGCCTTTATCTGCCTTCTGCGAGTACCGAGGGCCGGAGCGCGGACCCTTCCCCGCCCCGGCATCTCCCCGCGCCGATTCCCCGGGTCCCGGGGCCGTGCCTGCGGCCGGTGCGGCGAAGAGCGCGGCGCTCACCTGCCCGCCCAGGGGCTCGGCGTGGTGGGTGCTGCCCTCCAGGGGACACCGGGGGCGCTGCACTGCCCCACCGGCACTGCCCGGCCATCGGCTGCCCGCTCCGGGCCGTGGTGTGCGGAAGGAGGAGAGGAGACACAGGAGACGGAGAGGAAACACAGGAGACAGAGAGAAGAGATGGGGAGAAAGGAGGCGAGAGGGGAAAGAAAGCGTGGGATGGGAGAGGCGCAAAGAAAGGGAGAGCGATAAAGAATGCAGGCGAGAAACAGAGAGCAAAATGTGTGCGAGAAATTAATGGAGAACGGGAGCAAGAGAAGGAAAGAGTGAAAGCGGCAGTGGTCGGGTGGAGAGGAAGCAGGGTAGGGAGAGAAAGCTTAAAGGAGAGAGAAAATGAAAGAGAGAAAGAAAGAAAGCAGGAGAGAAAGAAAGACAAAGGGAGAAACGAAGGAAAGAAAGAAAAGGAACAGCTGTGTCTATAGCTGATACTGTAGCCATCAGTGCGGCTAAGACCCCCAGATTCACACCACTTTCTTTGCATCTGCACTGGTGACCGTCCACAGGGAGCGCACCCACCACTGGCTGCAGGGGCTGACCCAAAGCCTACTCCTATTTTCCAGCAGCAGGCAACGTCCTGACAGGTCAGCCCGGGCCTGTCCCATCTTCCCAAAGGTGCCTCCTTTGTGGAGTGATTTTCTTAGCACATGAATTCGTTTGTACATTGTTTATTCACATACAGAAACCCACTTCACAGTGGTTGAAAGGCTAGTTTCTAGTACCCAGCTAATACGCTTTATGAATGAACACATCATTAATAACTGTTGCCTTCAAAACTTGTAGCCTATTTTTAATTTTCAGTACTGAAACCCAAGCAGAGAGCTATTGCCAGCTTAGCACTCCTCTTTGGTTGTGTTTCACTTGTTTTTCATGGCTGCCCTGGTGTGTTCAGCCTGCATGTCATAGAAATCAGTGCCGCAGCACAAGGAGTTCCTTTCTGCATTGTTCACAAGGTTTGTATTAACATGGCACTCCCTTTTTCTAGGTGTTTTCACAAATTATGGGTGTTTCGCACAAGCGCCGCATTTTATCTTTTGTATGAATGCTCAGGATCCTTTTTAAACTCTTTCAGTTGAGTATTTTATTCAATTTGGTAAAATGGATAGTAGAAATGATGCAAGTACTTCCAGTAGAGTAATACCATTATATGGATGCTGTAGCAGTGCCTGCTTCCTGCTGAAAAGAGAGGCTTTCCCATGGCATCTGTACAAGCTGCATCAGGCTATTAGAATTAATGCTAAAGGCTGAGTGATAGAAGAGACCCTGGAAAAGTAATTTGGAGCAAATTTAAGACCTGTAGAATCAAAGCAGAGACTTGAACCAGCAGAAAAGCCGTCATCTATTACCAAACTCCTCATCTGCTCAGGGTAAAGTATCCTGGCTTCTAGAAAACGAGCTCAGGCCCTCTTTTTTTTGGAAGGCAAATCCATGTGAGAAACAGCTTTGCCGAGCATTTTGCACGGAGGTTGGAGGGAGATGTAGGTGGTCTGGTAGGATCTGAGCCCCCCTCAATTGTTAGTGTATTAATTAACAGCACTGTTGCTACTTCACTCGCTTCCTCAAAGGGGAGAAAGAGAGCATGATGGGGTGGAAACAGGTCCCACGAGCTGCAGTGTGGCAATTTTGGGTGACGGCGAACAGGCACACAGCACTGGCACTCGCAGCATAGGAGTGCAAATTGCAATGCTGAATTAGAGAGAGGCTGTAAATTGCTCACCAAAGGCCCGATCCCAAACTCCCCACAGAGATATCAAAGTCGCTGGGAGTTTTCCGTGAGTAGGAAGTGGAGGAATGAGCTTCAAACATTTAGGCCCAGCTCCACATGGGTGGTCTATTATGCCTGGACAGATTCCCACTGGCTCCAGCAGCACTCCGAGGTAGTGAAAAGGCTCTTCCTAAATGCACCCCGTTGCAGAACAGGGTCTCTAAGTACTTTCTTTGAATGCTTACGAGGGACTTGGGTGGAAAGGTGAAGCCTCAGGCTCAGCGCAGCTGCTCTGCAGCATTCAGCCCAATATACCGATATTACTCTGAGTTTGACAAACACACATAGCTGAAGGGGGAAAGACTCCTGAGCCCAGCGGAGTCCTGGCCTTTGATTTGCACTGTGAAACAGAAAGAAAGCAGTTCAGCAATCAGCAGCAGTCGCAAAGAGAAAAGGCATTTGCATCTGCTCAGCTACATCTGCAACTATTCAGGGGAGAGCATCCGAATTTGTTCCGCTTTTTGGTTGGCAGAGCAACAGTCAGCTCTAACGGTGGATATGTATCGGTAGCATCCAAGCCAAGCAGATTAGAAACCAAATTCAAAAGCCATTTCTCCCCCCCCCCCCCCCCCATCTCCTCCCCGACACACTTTAAAATAAACCTCTGTCTCATTGTTCCCATGACCCTTCCATCCCACTCCGCTCAGGAATGTCAGGATTCTCAATGTTCTCCCTCTTCTTGGAGTAATTGTCAAATACTTTAATTCTATACATAATAAATCATGCAAACAAATCATTTATCATCCTGTTAAACGAAAGTGAGAAATGTACTTTCTGGAAGCTGGCAGACTTGGAAGCCCACGTAAAGGATGGATATTGCTTTGTTCGTGACCAGCCAATCTTAAAAGGAAAAATAATTTATTTGTGAGTTCGTGTTATGAAAAATGAGGCGTTCCCCCCCCCCCCCCCCCCCCCCAGCTATAACATACAATTGAAAAGACCACGGGGCTTGGAGCAAGCTGCCCATGTGAAAGGTGCCCGTGGCCATGGCAAGGGGTTGGAACTGGATGAGCTTTAAGGTCCCTTCTAACCCACACCATATGATTCTATGGTTCTGTTTCTGTAACACTGGGGGCACCCAGCCCAGGACTTTGCCACAGGGCACCATCTGACAGCAGGGAAGCCGCCTGCCACCAGAGACGCCCCAAGAAGTGAGCTGAGACTGTTCCAAGCACACACGTTGTGTGAGGCAACGCCTCTCCTCAGCACACCCCATTCACAGCAGGCCGGACACCTGAGGAAAGGGCTCTCCGTCAGGCCCAGGGTCCCTCATAGCTGTAAAAAGGGGCTCTTGTGGGGGCTCCCCTCACCCGGATGGACCACACAGCCACCCACTGGCAGCCATCCCCATACCTCCAGCATGTCACAGGCTGAGGTTTAACAAGGAAAAGGGTCTTTTCTCCTAAGTAACAAGCGATGGGGCAAGAGCAAAAGGCCTCAAGCTGCATCAGGAGAGGTTTAGATTGGATGCCAGGAACAATTTCTTCAGGCAGTTGAACAGGCTGCCCAGGGCAGTGGTGGAATCGCCACCTCTGGAAGTGTTCACAGACGTGTCGATGAGGCTCTCAGTGACAACGTTTAGTGGTGGCCTAACGCGGTGGGAACGACCGGACTTAACGACCAGAGGTCTTTCCCAACCCTATTCCATAGCTCCACCATTTCGCCTTCGAGCCCGTTTGACCCACCGCCGCCACCGTAGACGCGTGCGAGGGGCGGGCACGCATGGCGGAGGCTGCTCCTCCTTCTCCTTCTCCTCCCGCCGCCGCCGGTGCCGCCGCCGCCGGTGCCGCCGCCGCCTCTGCCGCCATGGAGGGGGGAGCGCGGCTGCGCGGGGGTGAGCGGCGGCTGGCGGCGACCCGTTGGCCTGAGGGAAGGACCAAGGGGAAGGACCAAGGGGAAGGACCAAGGGGAAGGGAGGGAGCCGCCCGGCCCGGCCGCGGTGGCGGGGCTCCCCCTTTAGGCGCCCGGCGGTGGTCTCAGCTCTGCCTTCCCACAGGTGCCTCCAAGGGCGACATCCGGCAGAAGGTGTGGGACTACCTGGAGGCCAGCGGCCTGGCCGATTTCCCGCGGCCGGTGCACCGCCGCATCCCCAACTTCAAGGTACGGCGACCCGCCTGTTGCGGGTCTGGGCCGCTCCCTTCTTTTCTCCCTCCAGAGCTCCCGGCCCCGCCGGGCTTTGGAGTCTGGAAGCTCCTCCCGCATCTCCCCTGCGTGAGCAGGCAGCTATGAACTGCGTGTTCCTGCGGGCTGTGGTGGCAGAGCGCCGAAAAACAGTGTGCCACGGCATATGCGTATAAGTTGCAGCGAGTAAAGAAACGCAGGGGTCTGTACCTGGCAATACATGGCAGGTGTGTGATGTGTTTAATCAATGGGTACAAAAACGTCTTTTAAACGCAATAAATGTATTTACGGATGGGGAAACTGAGGCATTCTGAACTGATTTTGCTCCCCAAGGTCTTCAACGGGTGCATTGGGATGGAAAGCTAAAGTCATCCATCTTGTAGAACTTAGCCTGGGAGCGTTGTGCTGCTAAAACGTGAATGGTGTTGAAGGTATTACTGGCAAAGTGTTGCTGGACAGTGGTGGGAGAATCCTTCCTCTGGCTTCATTATGTCCCCAGTTTGATGGCTGGGAGGGCGAGATGGGGGAGGACAGAAATAAGACTTTAAAGTATTCATCTACTCAGGCCACTGCTTCACCCTCTACCTGTTTTAAATCAGGCTTAGAGTGTGCAGCTGCCTATCTGCCATATATTGAAGAAATGATGACCAAATCAGCATTTTGGGATGGATGTTGGATGTTTTAGTGTTAGGAGAATGCGAGGACATGGCCTCTACTTTTGCCCAAGGGGCTGGCAGAAGCATTCTGCCTTAGTTTGGCATTAAGGTCGGATAGGTGCTGAAGCAGGTGGAGGAAGTCTGAGGCTTTATCAGACCCTATAGCAAGGGGATGTCAGCTTAAGTTGCAGGAGGAGTGTATGCTTTGTTAAGCTTGAGCACCTTACTCAGCTGAGAAATGAGTCTTCTGAGTTCAGTAACTGAAAGAAGGCAGATTTAGATTAGACATAAGGAAGAAGTTCTTCTTGTGAGGGTGGTGAGGCACAGAGTGCCCAGAGAAGCTGTGGCTGCCCCATCCGTGGCGATGTTCAAGGCCAGGTTGAACAGGGCTTGGAGCAACCTGATCTAGTTGAAGGTGAATATAGTGTCTATAAAACACAGCCTTGTCCAGAAAGTCATCATCTGAAAGAATTTTGGCTTGTGTTTAAAGGAATCTGTTTGCATTGATTGATTTAAAAGGTCTCCAACTGTCAGGCATGAGTATAGGTGAAGTTGGGCAAAGTGACTCACTTGGATCCTCTTTTTTCTGAAGCCTGCAAGATACTAGCCAAGCGCTCAGCATCTGTTGCTATGTGAGAGTTTCTCGTAGAAAACATCACAAAATTAACAGTATATCCCTCTATTTAAGGGGGAAATCCATTTCTCTGTAGGATGAAAGAGTGTAAAATGCCCATCTCTGCTGTGAACTCCTTGGTGATGTGCTGATATCTTATGAAAATAGGGTGCCTCGCATGCTGCGACAAGGCTTCTGGGTTTACAGGAGTTCAAAGCTGCCAAGACTGTAAAAATAAATCCTGATGCTCCCCAGAAGAATGCTCGCTTTCTAACACTAGAAGTAAGTGAACATGTTCTTTCTCGATTCCTCTCTTCACGCAGGGGTCTCACCAGGCTTGCTGCTCTATTAGAGAGCTGGATATGTTCATCAGAGCACGTGAGATTAAAGTAGATCCTGACAAACCTCTTGAAGGTGTTCGGCTAGCTGCACTGCAGGTAACAGCACTGTTGCACCCCTAAGGAGGAGAGTGGGACTGTGGTGCTTGGTGGCATCTCATGGCTAAATGCTGCAATTTCTCTGGTGGGAGCTTTACCAGTCCTTCGCCTCATGAAGGTGTTCATGGAAGGATATTTTTGCCTTTTTTTGGCAAATGGCAAAGGTGCAGGTAGAGTTTGGGGAAATTAATATCTTTCTGCAGAGCAATAGCAGTTTCACTGTCGTAAACGTGACAGTTTACATGTTTACATTCATCTTATTCCCTGAAACACGTAAGGTAGCCTTACCTCAAATTGTATTATGTTTATCATGAGTGTGTGACAGACTTACCTCAGACTTTTGTGTGTTCGCTAGCTTATATGCGTAATTCATGTGTGACACACACTTTACATCAACAGGCATGTCTTGCCATCTGTTTCTCAAATAAAACCTTACCTGGAGTTTTGCCGTACTTGAGGGCATTCACCTACGAGCACTACACCATTAGCAGTGCTAACTAATCAATAACAAATGAGATTAACAACACGGAGACCTAAAGACAATTAAAATATTTCTTTAGTGTAAAATGAGCCCAGTTCCTTTTAATGTGAGAACTTCTTTTGTTACACAGGCAAGGAAGACTTTGTTGGTTCCCACGCCACGCCTGAGAAGTGGGCTGTTCAATAAGATTGTTCCACCTCTAGGTGCAACTAAGGAGATCCTGCGAATATGTGCTACATCTCAAGTAGGAATGAAGAATGCGGGAGGTCTGAATTAAGTGGTGGAAAAGCATTGTGTTACGATAGTCCAACTAAAAGTTGGAAAACCAGGTGCTACCTGACATATGGTTCAGTGGGAGGTGTCCCTGCCCATGGCAGGGGGGTTGGAACTTCATGATCTTAAGGTCCTTTCCAACCCTAACTATTCTATGATTCTATGATTCTATATTGTTCTGCTAGAGTGTTATTCCTGGGTTTTAGGTACATACCCACCATTAATAATTTTTTTGTTGGTAGTTAAATCATGAGGAAATTTAGCATTTTCGTTATATTGTATTGAAAGAATGGTATTGATATTTTCTGGATGCTTTTTGGAACATTGAGCAACTGTAGTGAGTGAGTTCTTTAGGTTTCTTATAAATAGTACTCCTGTATTCTGCAGTTTTCAGCGAGTGAACCGTATGGGGAATATTTCAGTGTTTGCTTTTTTTTGCATAATCTGGTCAATAGAATATTAGGTGTTACTAAACAGGAAAGTTCTGTTCGTTTAGAATCCTAAATTTAAGGAAACGTGGTTGTGTCGTTTACATCAACCCAGGTGCAAAAAGGCGTTACCGGTTTTCTTTTGAAGTGTGGTATGTTGCTGCCCTCTTGTGTTCAAGTGTCGTGCTGTACAGCTAAAGCCGTTCGGCAGAAAAACCCGTGTGGTATCGTTTGCATTTTTATTTGATATGAAAATGTAAATTCTGCAGAATGACTAGGCCAGCTATGTGGGTTTATTTTGGTCTTTATCTCCTGCTAAAGGCAATAAAGTTCTACAGTAATCCTGTTTACAACCGAGGGTTGTAAATGAATGGCAATTAGTGGTGACTTTTTTTGTTGGGAGTTCCACTAGAGTTGTTAACCAATTAAGCTTCTCAGTATTGAAGAGTACTTTTGGAAGAGACCTTTCTCTTAGCCTGCTTCGAGCCTTGTATCTCATCTGTAATCCTACCACCATATGTCTGTTTTTCCCCCCAAACCAAAAGTACTAACAAATAAATGCCATTAGCAGTTTATATTTACACAGCACTGTGCAAACAATTCTTACCATGCTCCTGCAAAGTGGATAATGAGCATTATTACTGATAATCACAAATTACTGATCTTTTTTATTTTTTTTGTGCTCTACACAGAAAATTTGGCTTTTTACTGTGAGGATTAATTTAGCACAAAGGCGCATTGGTTCAAGGAGGATTTACATTACACTGTACACATACATTATGAGTGAATGAATCACAAAATATCTTTTTAAAAGTTCCAAACCTCTGATATTGGAAATCCCAAGTGAAAGCTGGGTTTTAATTTGTGCAGCTCTCAACAGAATTTTGTCAGGATGTGCTCTTTAGAAAGGAGCCTGAAGAGGGGTGGGAGCAGGAAGAGAGGAGAAGGAAAAAAGAATGACAGGAATGTAGGTTTTTTCTTTCCACTTCTCAAAAGTGATATGTTTTCCTGTTCATTAGCATCTCAGCTAAAAAGTTTGGGTAAAGTTGGCTTAGCTTGGCAGTGGCATATCCCAGATGATGATCATGTAGCGAAGTGTTGAAGAATGTATTCTCAGGGAACACATAGGCAAATTTGGAAGGTGCTTTTAAAGATGCATGGAGACCTCATAGCAGCCTTCCAATATCTGAAGGGGGCCTATAGGGATGCTGGGGAGGGACTCTTCATGAGGGACTGTAGTGAGAGGACAAGGGGTAACAGGTTCAAACTTAAACAGAGGAAGTTTAGATTGGATATGAGGAAGAAATTCTTTACTGTAAGGGTGGTGAGGCCCTGGAATGGGCTCCCCAGGGAAGCTGTGAATGCTCCATCCCTGGCGGCGTTCAAGGTGGGGTTGTACAGAGCCTTGGATGGCATGGTTTAGCGTGAGGTGTCCCTGCCGATGGCAGTGGGATTGGAACTGGATGATCTTAAGGTCCTTTCCAACCCTAACTATTCTATGATTCTATGATTCCAGTTCAGCTCTGTAAAGGGTGAAAGAGTCTATAGCGAGTGATAATCTAATTTACTAGCACTAGGGCTGAGAAAACAGGGTTAATACGATAAAACAGGTTATAATACGATTTTTTCTGCTGCTACAGTCATGCAACTTCCAGGCTTGGTGCATTTAACTATTCTGAGAGCATCCCTCAAGTTATAGCTGCCAGGAGCACTGAGGAGCTGGGAATCAGGGCAAGCTGCCTCTGCATTGCCTCCTTCCTTTGCTAGCTCAGCAAGTCAAAGAGATGGCCGAGGGAAAGCTGGGTTATCAGCTCTTGGCCATCGTTGCACATAGTCTATCCTGCACTGGTTCTTAGGGGGACATCTCCAGTACAGCTGCAATAGAAGTGGAATCTGGTGCCTCTTGTGGGCTGGGGTGTTCTATTAAGTCCATATGCTCATGGAGAGAAGGGGTGGTTGAGGCGCTCCCTCCGTGATACCATGGACAGAGTCCCACCCACCACACGTGCCCGTGCGCACGTAGTGTCCTGTTTGCTAAGCACATATTTGATATTAAAAGTCAAAAAAAGAGAAAAAAAAATCCCAAACAATCCCAGCCTGACACATGGGCACAAGCTGATCCTGGTGCTTGCAAAGCAAGGAAGAGCAGGAAAATCATTATCAACATCCGTATGAAGATAGGCTGAGAAAATTGGGGCTGTTCAGCCTGCGGAAGAGAAGGCTGCGTGGAGACCTCATAGCAGCCTTCCAATATCTCAAGGGAGCCTATAGGGATGCTGGGGAGGGACTCTTCATGAGGGACTGTAGTGAGAGGACAAGGGGTAATGGGTTCAAGCTTAAACAGAGGAAGTTTAGATTGGATATGAGGAAGAAACTCTTTACTGTAAGGGTGGTGAGGCCCTGGAATGGGTTGCCCAGGGAAGTTGTGAATGCTCCGTCGCTGGTGGTGTTCAAGGCTGGGTTGGACAGAGCCTTGGGTGGCATGGTTTAGTGTGAGGTGTCTCTGCCCATGGCAGGGGGGTTGGAATTGGATGATCTTAAGGTCCTTTCCAGCCCTAACTATTTTATGATTCTATGCAGTTATGGGGAAGCTGGCAATGCGGTAGCTGCAGTATGGAGTATAATCCAGCTTGTGTACCTGGTTGTGACTTCTGGCAAACAGCTTAACATATTTATGCTGTAGCCGTCTGTGTGTGAATTAACTTTGTGATCTGTATGTGAGAATTAGTGAATGTGTAGTGCTCTGTTATTCCTCATGCGCATGAATTTACATATTAGGACTTTGAGTTGGTAGTAATAGTAGGGTAAGAAGCATCATTTGCCCTAACTTTTAGAAATTAATGCCCTGTAAAGGGTTTCAAAATGCAAGACTTTGATCCGAAATAACCTTGCTTAAAGAAGTGCCCACCTCCCTCAGCCATCCTTGTAGTGTGCCAAAATTCTTGTCACTGTAGTAGGGAATCTATTCTAGGATTCCCTAGAGGATAACTTTCCAGACAGATGCAACTTGGCTATACATGGAAGAAACACTTTGAAATGTGGGGAGTTACTTGGATTTATCAAAATACTCTGGATTTCTGCCTCATTGGTTGGAAGACTGCACTCTGCAAACCTTATATTGTGTTATTCTTGCAGGGCATAAAAGAATACAGTGTGCCTGTAGGTCTTGAAGGGAAAGCACAAGTGGATTTGGTTGTTGTAGGATCAGTGGCTGTCTCTGAAAAAGGTAAGCTAAAGCTTTGTCAGGAGCTTTTCAGGAGGAGGGTCCTAAGTCACGATTCACAGTCTCAGTAGGCTACACTACATGTTCCCTTTGGCACACCCAAACATGTCTTTGGAACTGAATTACAGTCTTGAGTTCCATCTGTTCTGTGTGACAAGTCACTGATCCCAATCCAATCAGGAAGAATTGATGCCTGCAACAATTCAACAGTGCTGGTAGAGCTTGGTGGGCAGACAGCAATGTGGTTTAGAGTGTGAGGAACAGCATTTTGGCCTTTAGAAGAACTATTCAACAGTCAATTTTTGTTTCATTTTAATTTTTTTTTAAGAATCAGAAGGGGCTTCCTGTTCGGAGGATCTGCTCTGCTTGCAAGGGTGTGTGAAAGTACATGTGTTACTGCTGATTGAGTACCAATTTGGGGATCAGATTTTGCATTTTCCAGTATTTTGAAGACCTGCTGGTGGTGAATAATTTTCCACTGATTTTATCCATTCTTTATCCATTGCCTAAAACTAGCATGGTTTTTGTATGTGAGCTGGGTTCCTCTTTACACACATAAAGTTAACCTATGTTTGACATGAATAGAGGGTTCTAATTACAGTGGGTAAACAGGATTCTGTGTTAACCGAATAGGTCTAAATGTGGTTTATTCTGAATTGAAGGCTCCTGGGCTCCTTCAGGAGTGCATTGAAACTAATGTTTTATTTTCATTTCAGTGCAGATTACAAGGAAAGCTGCATTCTATGAGAGACACTGATGTGATTTTTTTCCTGAATTACAACTCTGTGCTTGGTTTATCTGTTGCAGGCTGCTTAGGTTAATTGCATGCTCTTGATAGCAACCCACCTTTCCACCCTGCTGTTCCTGCACTTACTATCACTGTTTACTTTTATGTATTTTAGGCTGGAGAATTGGAAAAGGGGAAGGTTATGCAGACATGGAGTATGCGATGATGGTGTCAATGGGTGCGGTGCAGGAGGATGCACCTGTAGTTACTATTGTGCATGACTGTCAGGTAAATTAAAATATCCCCTCTTTAGTGGTGAGTCAGAACTATGTGAGAGTGAATGGTATGTCTGGAGAAGAGACTTGGCATGATGTTGGTGTGACATTTTTACTTTGTTTCCACCATCACTGACAGATTTTCCTCTGCTGCAAGACATCAGGAATGGTGCTCAATTTTAATTAATTCGTTTTACCTGCTTAACAAATCTCTTATTCAGTGTAGGTGGTCGACATAGCAGAAGAACTTCTTGGTGATCATGATTTAACTGTGGATTATATACTCACTCCAACAAGAATTATCAAGACCGACTGCAAACGACCAAAGCCTCGGGGAATAATATGGCATAAGGCAAGTTACTTCTGCTAACTGTGGCTTTGTGCTACCACCATTCTTGTTGATCAGTCCATCATTTTTGCATATAAATAAACACATTTCTTGTGTTAGAAATACTTGGAAAAGGAGTAAATGTGTTAAGATGGTTAGATGAAACAAAACAGCAGCATCTATGTTCAGTGGGTTTTAAGTGGTAATTGTGAGGAGGAGAAATACATTACTGAAGCCCAGGTTGCTGTTCCAGATGGATTATGGGGTGAGAGTAAGTGGAAACATTTTGGATTTTTAAGGCAGACTTTGTTTCTTGTAGTCGTTTGTAGTATAATAGTCAATGTAAGATGAGGGGCTTCTCCACCTTATGCTTTACCCAGTGCTCATTTAGATTGGCTCTGTTCCATTTTCTGGAGACTGTACCACAGAGAGAACTTCATGGCCTTAGGCCGTGTGGGAGTGATAGAGTATGTGCTGCTCTGGTTGTGAAAGGAAAGGACCTTGATGGCTGGTACATTGCTGTTTATGTAGCAGATTAACTTTCGAACGGTAGGTAAGTTTGTGGCTGGAGCTCGTTTTCAGGTGGCAGAACATATCTATAGACTTCATACTACTTGAAGTCATTATTCATTGATAATTATTTTTTTATGGGTTTGGACTTTCCTTCCACCCCTGCTCCAGATTGGCAGAAACTTTAGTAGCTTCACAAATGGTTTCAGAAGAGCATTTAGTGAATTGTTTTACTGGAAGTTCATGCTGGGAAAATTCTTTCTTTGTCATTAAATTTTCATTCCTAAAATCAACCAGTTAGGGAGCAGATGCAGTCCTGCGTGATTGAGTAACAGTAGGAACACTGAAATGAGGAAGAGTGTACCAATGTCTTGCAGAAACCACAGAGAAATTATTAGTGAATACTTCTAGGGAAATGAAGAGTTATTTGTTAAGCATGTGCCAAACAGCAAAAAGAGTTAAATTTTTTAATGTAATGTATCTACAACAAACAATTCTAGCCTGTGCTATTTTTATTCCTATAGTGGGAGAGTATTTTACCCTGCTTGTGGTTGAGGATTTGAGGTTATAAATAAATAAATAAAAGCTCTGTCTGTACCAGTGCATTTTTTCCATTGAATTATTTTTGAATACTAATTTTTTTAGGATGTTATTGAATGTAATTGTTCTGAAGGCCTACCGCTTGTGCTCCATCCATCTTGCCAACATACTTTTGATCACAGGCTGGCTGTCTTAGTGTCAGACTTCAGTCTCAGTAAGTGGCCTTGCTAACACTTTTTTTCTTTCTTTCTTTTTTTTCTGTCTCATTCCCTTTAGCAGTGACATTTTTTAAAGGTCTGGGGAACTTTGCAGGGGCTGTTGAATTTCTGTGAAACTTTTGCTGCTCATGAAAGGTCAGTCAGATGCAAGCAATGTATTAAATTTGATGTTAACTTTGCATTTCTTGGCTTTTCAGAGAAAAATATCAATATAATAATATATGCCTCATAAACTAATGAAGTGTCTGCCACAACTCCTTATCCTTTTATATAAGGCTTAAGGAGAGATGCTTCATAGAGTCGTAGCTAAAGCTTGTGCCACACTGACTTCAGTCACTTCGCATGAGATGGCGAAACTTTTTCTCTAGTAATCTCCATGTTCGTGGTGTTGTCTGAAACAGAGCTCTCACTGAATATCCTACAGCTTTCACTGAGAAGGGAGCACGTTACACTGTGGACCCTTTATTTGAATATTTATATGTTGATTTAACACGTCAAGCAGCTTTTGGCTGTTCTTCAGAGCATATATTGATTAGCTAAGAATATTGGGGAATACTAGCCTCAGCAGGAATAATCTTTGCATTTCTCTAGTTTTTGGACAAGAACAAAGTGTTGTGTCTATATGAAGAAGGTAGTAAATAGCATTATTCTTTCTCAGAGAGCTGAACAACTTGTGTATTTGTGTATGTTTTGTTTGTGCTTATGGTGGTAGCTGGTATGTTCAGCTCTTCACAGAAGGCCTTGGAGGTGGGAGGTCTAGTTAATGACAGGGTGTTAAATATGCAGGATTTGATACAGACTGTTTAAGTGTTTGTCCTTTGACTTTTCCTGGTTGCTTTTGCATCCTTTTCTCATCCTTGTCTCTACATCCTTTTCTCCTTCAAATCCTGGCTTTACTGGTGCATTCCTGTTCCTCAGATCGAAACTAAATGAACCAAGAGGTAGACAGTAAATAAATAACCCACTTCTAGCTATGGTATTTTGTCAATAGAAAGTAGCTAAACTTTATTGTTAAGATCTGTGATGTGTAAAATACATTGCAAAAAAGGCCTTCAGGAACATGGCTGGATCAAGCCAACACAATGATTTAAGAGCTTAAATTAAAGGTGTTTGCAAACATGGGATTATAGCTAAGTATTGCTGAAGAATGTGCTTTTCTGAAGCTGTTAGGATAAATAGCCATTAATATGCACACTGCTTTCAGCTTGACCGGGGTAAGAAGGTACTTATGCAGCTAACAAAATGCATGTCTCCAGGCTAGATTACTGTGCTCAAAGAATTACTGTATTTTCCTGAAATGTTTTTGTTTGTTATGTGCTATGTAGGAAAGAAGTAGAGTGTCAGGTATGGGACAGGGTAAATAGATTTTCTTCTGTGAGTAAGTGATTTGTTTCCTGGGGTAATTGGCATGACTTATCCTCAGTTGCCTTCTTTTAGTTCTTTTCAGTGCAGATTTTCCGACTGAGCTGTTTCTTGCTGTATGTTTTTAGACAGGAGGATGTGAACTACTTGGTGTGATTTTTGTAACAGAAATGCCAATTTAAAGATTTGTAAGGAAGTACAGGAGCTACAATATTATTAATACCAAAGAAGCATTGTCAGTATCAGTGCTAGGCGCTCTGGAAACGCTTTTAAATACAGAGGCAGTACTGCAGTATGTGTATGGGGAAGCTTTCTCCATCTCAGTTCAGGGTTTTGAGAAATCAGTATGTGCTGTTGGAGGACAGCAAGAGCTGAGCACTCTGGAAAACTGTATTTGGGTGCCAGTGGAGAGTTATTTGGCTTCATCTATCTTGAAAATCTAACCCATTGTTTCTGGGAACTCTGAACTCATGAAGCAACTTGCTTCTCATTTAGTATTTTGTATGGGTAGCTATGATCTTTATCTGTGACACTATATTATATTGTCACAATTACGAGGTTATTTGTGCTGTGCTTATTTTAAATTGGAACTATACAGACCAATTAAAATATTTGGGGTCATGAAGAGGGAAATGAGAGTAGTTGGTGGAAAAATCAGTATATTCTACCAAGCATTTCCTTCTGTTTTTTCAGTCATTCTTCTGCTGAGAATTTTACGGAAGTAGGAAAGTATTTTTTTTTTTTCCCAAAATAAAATGAACTGGGGGGAATCCCTGCATCTAAAGTTGAAAGAATTTAGTGTGCAGTGACAGAGATGGAAACCGTCTGACAACAAATAGCTTTTGATTTGGGTCTGTGATAGAATATTTGGTAAATAAAATGATGTTGCTTTAAAGCTCAAATTCACACTCAAACTCAAGCTAGCAGAACTTTTAGCAGGGACACAGCGTTGTCACCAGAAGAAAACTGTGGTTAGTTTAGCCAGGGTTTTGTTTCGTGGAGGGATAGCGTGAGCAGGGCATGCTTCCATGCATGGTTAAACATCTCAACACCTTTACAGATCTGACCCTTGCTGCAGAGTCCACAGAATCAGTTTTTCCTGATGGATTCCAAACGTGGGTTGCATAAGTTTCTCCTGTGGGATGCTAGCAGACCTCATGGGCTGCCAGCTCCCAGAAATATGCCCTTGAATTGCGTGCACATATTTGGACATTTTGTGCAAATGAATGATAAAATGTTAAACTGTGCTGGCCCATCCCAGCTGCCTTGGCTTTCTCTGTGCTTTAAAACCCTGTGAGCTCAGTGTTCATTTAAACAAGCAACTGAGTAAGGAGACAACATGAGAAGCAGGCTCTGTCCTGAAAGCCTTTATGAGTGATCTTGGGTCAGAGACCCCTCTGGGTGGGCAAAGATGAATTTTTCAGGCGTCATCTGCCTACCAGCTCAATACCTGGAGGGGCTGGTGGATCTGCTAAACATTGATTGTTGTGTTCACAGCCTTCCTCAATGGATGAAGCACCATCGTCTCTCTCCATTTTGAGCTGCATGTTCCTGCACCAGTTGGTGTGTGCAGATGGGTAGCTGTGTGAAGCAGAATTAAATAGCAGACCTAGAACACTCTCCAGTGTCTAGCTGACCTTCCCTCATGTGCCGTACATCAGAACTGCACCACTTCTGCTGCCAGGGAATTCAAAATAGTATTTGGCTTGGCCTGTGCTGTATCAGGGGTCAGCATTACTCATTCTGTCAGAGAACAAATACATCTTTCATTTTGCCCTGCAAAATGTTGAAAGTGACCACATTCACTGTTCTGGAATAACAGAAGCTGAATAGAGCCCTGATGTTCTAGCAGAGTCGTTGCAGAAGTTCATCAGCCACTATGTTGTTTTGGGACCAAACCAGGTGTCGTAAGAGTGGATGCTCGGGGTTAAGTGTTGGAAGATTTGTATTGGCACTCAGTACCCAAGACTCTGTTTTCTTCAGGTTTCTGTCAGAAAGGGGCCACATTTCCCTTCTCAGCTCCTTTCCCATAGCCCACTAATTGTGCGTCAGAAGAATTCATCTACCCTGCTGTCCTCTTTCCCGAAGGCTCTCCCAAGCCATGGCAGAGAGTAGGCAGGATTGTTAAATGATGAATTGCTTTTGGTGAAGTTATTTTTAACCTGAATCACATCAGTTACTGAGTTTATAGCGCAGACCCACAAACACTTCTGTTGGCCAACCCCAGAGGGCTGAAGTATGGAACTGGCCTGGGAATTGGTGGTCAAGGAGTAATAAGAAACTTCTTCAGCTGGCTTCACTGCCAAAACCAATCATTTAGCTAAATCCCAACACTTAGTACAAAGTTTACAAACATCAATAAATGGTTTGGCCTTGACTTTTTAGGGATGGGGGGGAAGCAAGGGAAGAAGCTTCCACCGCTGGGTTTGCCCAGGTCTGCATAACTGGGTCAAGCAGGACTGGGGTAGAACCCAGGTCTGGCTTAGCCTAAAGCAGTAGGTCAGGCTAGAAAGGAGTGACCAGACAGCACAGGACCAAGAAACGTGCAGCTTATTTGAAAGAGAGGAGGAATATCTTTGGCCTCTTTCCACATGGAAATAAATCATTGCAATCCTCCACAACTCAAAAGACAAAAGAAACTTTTTGCATGATCATAATTAGCAACACATTGTACTACCACAGAGCTTTTGTTTGCTATTTTGCAACAGAGCAGAGCAAGCTTTTTCCTCTCCTCTGCCACCCGCTGCCCCCTTTGCCCTTTTGTCTCTTACCCCCTGCACCCCAAAAAAGGTAGTGAATTGGTTTGTTGATTTGAAACTCTGGAATCCCAAAGTGAGTTTCTGCTGTTCCTTCAATAAAAAAGTGGGGAAAAATAGGGAAGTATTTAGGAGGTTTGGCACAGCTGAAATATTCTCCAGGACCTCAGGGAAACAAGCCCTTAAGGTAAATCCTCTGTCTCTCTTTTGTGGCAGAAGGATGTTAGTTGACAGTGTCAGAACTTGTCTAATGTAGATTGTTTTACAGAATGTTTTCTATTATAAAACAAATCCAAGTGCCAAGTCATCTGCCTTTGTTGCTTTGATACTGTAAAGACAACTTCCTGTTATATCTGCATGGGACTCAATTTAAGGTATTGATAGGTTCACTTCATGGTGATGTTTGATTAGAGCTTCAGGTTTTATAGAAAACAACTGTTCATAACCCTTATGAAGACGTTTCTGCTGTTATAACTACATCTTCCCAAGTTTGCAGGAAGCCTGAAGCAGTAGCTCCAAGAGCTCTAGCCAGATGCCAAAACCTACTGGTTGTTCTAGTGAGAGGAGAGGCCATGTTGAAGCCTGACCAGGCAAAATCTTTTAGAGCGTATGCTAGCCCCTGGCTTATCTGAATCCTTTCCTTGGTTTGTCCTTAAAAGAGTGGGAGTTCCAGAGATCATCCTCTCAGTGCCTTTTCCTTTGGTTCTCTTAATCTACAAAATGGTGAGGATTTGCCCTCAGTAGCATTGATCTTCCTAACTGAACTCTGAGTCCATGCCTTGAGAACCAACTTTAATTTCAGGGTGAAAGGAACGGTACATACACTTGGTAAGAGGCTGAGGTTGTGCTTTGGACCCAGGAGTGATTAGTTGTGTGAGAATAGAAAAATGCTTTTCCTATTTGTTTTAATTAGCATTACACATAGAAATCTGACAGAGGACAACAAACGTTCCCAATTTTTGGCCAGTAAAAACAAAGTAAGATGGTTTCAGCCATTGACATTGTATCACCCAGGGAAGGGGAGTTTGCTGTCAAACACAGCAGTCTGAATTCTTGGCTGAGAAAATCAAATCAGTCCAAAAATCCTCAGAGCAGTAGCTCTTCAAAATCTGAAAATGGCATGTACCTTTCAGAGTATAGGGGCTCCCAGAGCACCAGAGGAAGTCCTTGCTTCTCTGTCCTGGCTGCCAGATCAGGCCAGATTTGTTCAGAAGTTGTTCTCAGCCGTAAAGCGTGTATATTTAAGGGGCATGATCCCAAGCACCTGGACATAGCCTTGGATGGCATGGTTTAGTGGGAGGTGTCCCTGCCCATGGCGGGGGGGTTGGAACTCGATGATCTTGAGGTCCTTTCCAGCCCTTACTATTCTGTGATTCTGTGACTCTGGGTCTACAGTGTGGCAGAATGAAGGTGGCCTCTTTCATACTGGATAGTCCTATTGGGCTGTTTTGTTTTATATTAACAGGCTGGACAGGCTTTATATAAATTATAATCTTATTTGGTTTCAGCCTGAAATAAAACTTGCTTATTTGTTCCTCAGAAGAGGAGCCCCTGCTTAGCAGGCTTCTGTTGACTGGCTTTCCTGTTGCCTTAACCTACTATTGCCCCCACCCTGTCTTTGATTTTACTCCAGTCACTTCAGAGCTGGGCTACTCTCCCTGGAAATCTGTGAATTTTAGACTTGATGTGGTGCTGCCAGATACAAACTCATTTTGACTGTAATTGTAGAACCAAGAATTGGGGGGCCTGGAGATGTGAGGGAAATCTGAGCTGGGAGATCTGCAAGCGTATTCTAGCCAGGATATGCTGTTGCTAGTCCAGTGCAGCCTGCTGCGAAGTATAGAAGCTCATAAGTTTGGGTACAGTACCCTGCTAGAGTGGCTTGCTCACAGTGTGTGGGCTACTAGCTTGGGTCTCTGCTAGCTCAGGTGTCGCTTCCCTGGGCTCTGTTTTGCTCCCTAAATTTAAGAATTGGATCTTGTGTTGATGGATGTTCTGCTTGTCCAGCAGCCAAGTACAAATTATTCCTCTTTCCAACTGCAGTTTGCAAGCCAAGAGCTAGACCACATTAGCTAGGAAATCACTGTGTTTCGTGCCAGTCAGTGAATGCAGCCTGGGGCATCTCGTGCCTGAGATGGATAGGGTTCAGCTGTTGAGAGGAAGAGCCCTTCCAGAAAAGCTGCTTGTGAAGTGGGGGTGGATGGAAGGCGTAGAAGATTCACAGTTTTGAAGAATAGTTGGGTCCGGGTGCTCTTCTGTTCCGTGACCCAACCCAGCAGACTGGTGTGGGATCTGATGAGTAGCTGCGGGTGATGCATGAAGTCAGATGACAAAAGGGAGATGGAGGCTGTGATGTGCTGATGTGCGACAACCAGAGAACGTGCCTCCAGCTGGGCCCACATTCAGAGGAGCCTCGCTACGAGGCACGCTCCCCAGCTGCAAACTTCACAGTGTCGTCCCTCCCCATTGTATGACCCAGCCTACGGGATATCCTGTTTTGGGGGAAAAGAGCGCAAGGGGATATGTAGGATGAAAGTGCCTGATGGTTTCATGAATTACAGGCATGTAAGATTCTGCCAGAGCAGGAGCACAGGCTGTTGGTCAAAGCAAATATTAAGGGATAGCAATGAGAATGCAAATCTGAAAGCACTCTGATAAATAAATGTCAAAATCTAGTAGTTCTGAGTTTGGTTTTGATTTTCCTGCTGGATCTACATTGTGCTGCTTGCTCAAAGAGTAACTAACGTTTATTTTTGCCCTGCAGTGTGTATTTAGGGAGCAACTTCAGAATCAAGCCAGCAATTTGTAACATTCTGAATACTCTGGCACTCTGAATGGTAGCGTTATAATAAGGTTGCTCTTTTTATGGTGCAAATAGGTGCTGATGGTCATTATCTCTTTCTGGAAGGTGAGAAATCTCATAATTGGATCTGTCTTCCTTCTTTTTAGGTCACCTCTGAGATGCTGGCAAAAATCCCCATCCTGAGGAGTCTTCACTACAAGGAGAAGCAGGCTGGCAAGGATGTGACCCTCCAAGATGCACATTCAGACTTGGCAAATACCAATAAACCAGCAGCATTAAATCAAAGGGCGACGGCTGAAAATATAAGACCGCAGGCTGCTATGGGCTCAGCTGAAATAGGAAAACACTGTGTTGAAGGTGATTCTTTAAGTCCCAGATTAGAGGGATCTGGCAGGATTACTACCGTGTACGTGGGGAACATATCTCCCAGCTTAAGAGTGAGTGAGCTGAAATGTGCTTTAAGGGAATTCCATGTAACTCCTTTACGACTGAATTGGCAAGGAGCACAGCACAGGGCTTTTCTCGATTACAAGGATAAACCAGCCGCAGAGAGTGCTGTATCCTCTTTGAAAGGCTTGATCCTTGGGGGTTATCCTTTGCGAGTTGAGCTGGCCAAAAATCAGAGAAGCCAAAGTCAAGTAGAAATCAATAGTCAGAAATGGGTATGAATAGAGGGGGGAGAAACATAGGCGTTTTCATTGTTTTGTGAGAAGCCAGTCTAAGTTTCCAAGGATATTAGTATTTCCTCTGCTTTCTGCAGGCTAAACAACAAAGTGGAGACAGCTTTTCAAACAAATGAGGCATACATCTCACAGCTGACTTGCCTGCCTCATTTCTGCAGTTGTATATGTAAAGTGTATGTGTTAAGACAGATGACAGAAGTGCTGTTTCTCTGAACAATTATCCACAAAGTACCTGCACTCTGTGCATTTGTTTTTTGTTTTGTTTTGTTTTTTTTTTGGGGGGTGAGGGGAGTTGATTTGCTATTTGGCACATTTTTGAGGCCTGAATCAAAAACATGCCCCTTGGTAGCTATGCCCATGGCAGGGGGGTTGGAACTCGATGATCTTGAGGTCCTTTCCAACCCTTACTATTCTATGATTCTATGATTCTATGATTCTATGTATAGTGAGGTGGTTATGTTCTGTCAGCTGAAGGTTGTACCTGAAAATGCGTACTTGTAAGCGTGAAAGCCAGCTGCAGAAAATCTGTCGTAAGGCTTGCAATTCTGTTTTTCCAATAGCTTTTGCCTGTTGGAAGTTTTCAGTGTATTTTTAATAAAAATGGCTGGGGGGAGAGTGCCCTTTTCATGCTCTTGAAGAATGACTGTGGTAACACTGGCTCAGACACTGAGTTCCAACAATAGCTATTACCACCAGGTGGAAGATTCTCAGCTTGTTTTGTTAATTCAGTCCTTTGTAAATCTTGTATTTCGACTTTCAGTCTGGCAGGGGAAAGTAAAGACCAGTTTTCTCCTCTGTTTTCCCCCAGAACATTTCGGGTGCCTTTTTTATGGATGCAGATAATTATGAAATAGCTGCTTTTCCTGATTGTCTCTTACAATCTGGTGTGATTATATTGGCTCTGAAATGACATGAATAGTGCAAAAAAAGCAGACAGACCACGTCAAAACCTGTGGGTGACTAGTTTGGTACGGAGCTGCTTGAAAAATTGATGGAGATGGTAGAAAAGCCTGTTACTGCTCTGCCTGTGTCACAGCCAGCCTAGTCTTCTTGCACCCACAACATCAGACAGCAGCACTGGCAACTTCTTGTGAAAGGGCTGTCCCGTACTAGCTTGAACAGTCAGATTTGCACGCATGTGAACATTCACTTATGGTGTAAAGGAGAATGATGATTTATTTGGTATGGCCTTTATTACTACCTTTTTTTTTTCCCTTTGGTTTCCTATTCCTGAAAAACAAGTTGAATTTTGGCCGAGCCATCCTTTCTAAACAGAAGCACTTTTGCCATTGACTCTGGGCACATAGTCAAAGTAAGCATCTAAAGGGGATATTTTTTTAAGTATGAGCTGGAAACTTTTTTTAGCCAGAGGGTACTGTTAAGTGTATTTTGAGCGTGTTATTGTGCCTCAAGGGTCAGACATTTCATTCAGTATTAAATAAAAAGTTCTCATAATTATTATGTATTCTCTGCAGAGGGGCTCAAGGGAAGTGTTGCTTCAACTTTTTGTAAGGTAAATAAAAGAAACCTTTCTGAAAATAAATAGTGCAATGCTTTAAAATGTCCTTTTTTTCTTTAGCTCAAAATATTTTCAGTATCACTTGGTGTGAATTAAAACCTAAGTGCTGCAGAGTCCTCTGCTTTTTGTTTCAGTAGTTGTGCACTTCAAGGGTAAGAATCAGAGGTTATGTTAATACTTGCACATAGTCATTACAACATGAGCTTAGAAAGCAGAGGAAAGAAAGGAAATAGATAATTATGTATCACTGCCTTCCCCTTCTAAATGATGGCAAATTAAATAACGTGATCATCTGATGTTCTTTTTGACTCTTGGAGTCCTGCTTGCTTAGGTGAAGACACACAAGTCACCTTCACAGTTAAAAAGTACTTATTCTGCCAAAAAAAACTTGCACACTTCCCCTGTTGTGTTATAGGTGGAACCAGCCTTTTCTGGTCTAATTTGTGGGAATTTTATTTTCTACCTTATTTCATTTCTTAACAGTTGAAGTTTTAGTACAGATATGTTTGCATGATAAGTAGATGCATGATGTTGACTTGCCGTGCTCTCAAGGCTGTGCACAGTTGGGGGACAGTTTTGTTTGGACAGGCATGTCTAGGTAGTTTTCTCTTTGGAGCTGTGGTTGTGTGTGTAACCTGCAGGGTGAGCTTTGCGAGGTCTGAATCCAGGGGGGCAGATCTCTGCAGTGTTCCTCCAGCCTGTCACTTGTTTCTATCATGTATTGTAGGGCTATTTTCAAGCATACAGGGCCATGTAGGGCCATTACTATTACCTTGCCAACAGGCAATGTCCAAACCACTGCTGAGAAGATAACTAACTAGACAGAGGTACGAGACTGTAGTTAGGCTCAGAGAAGAAAAATAATTACTATAAGCTTAAGCTAAAGCACCATTCATTAGCATTTTGAATGAAATAATAATGATGCTGTGATAGTTGTATTTCCAACTTATGGAGGCTGGAGTGAGAGCAGCCCTGCGGAGAAGGACTTTGGGGTGTTGGGTGATGAGAAACTGAACATGAGCCACTTTCGTGTGCGCTCACAGCCCATAAAGCCAACCGTATCCTGGGCTGCATCAAAAGGAGCGTGACCAGCAGGCTGAAGGACGTGATCCTGCCGCTCTACGCTGCTCTCATGAGACCTCACTTGGAGTATTGTGTACAGTTCTGATGTCTTCAACATAAAAAGGACATAGAACTGTTAGGGGAAGTCCAGAGGAGGCCATGAGGACAATCAGGGCCTGGAGCACCTCCAATGTGAAGACAGACTGAGAAAGTTCGGGCTGTTCTGCCTGGAGAAGAGAAGCTGCATTGAGACCTCAAAGCAGCTTCCAGTATCTGACGGCAGCCTAAAGGATGCCAAAGGGGGACTCTTCATTAGGGACCATAGTGATAGGAAAAGGGGTGATGGGTTCAAACTGAAACAGTGAAAATTCAGGTTAGATACAAGGAAGAAGTTCTTTACTGTGAGGGTGCTGAGCTGCCGGCACAGGGTGCCCAAAGAAGTGATAAATGCCCCATCCCTGGCAGTGTTCAAGGCCAGGTGGGAGAGAGCCTTGGGCTGAGTGGTCTAGGATGAGGTGCCCCTTCCCATGGCAGGGGGCTTGGAACTGGATGATCTTAAGGTCCTTTGCAACCCAAACCATTCTGTGATTGTATGATTCTATGACTTTAGAGTCTTGGTCGATGAGAAGCTCAACAAGACCTGGTGGTGTGTGCTTGCAGCCCAGAACCCCCAGTGTGTGCTGGGCTGCATCCCCAGAACATGAGCAGCAGGTCAAGGGAGGGGATTCTCCACCTCTGCTGCACTCTGGAGAGACCCCCCTGCAGTACTGCATCCAGCTCTGGGCAACAGCACAAGAGGGATGTGGATCTGTTGGAGTGAGACAGAGGAGGCCACGAAGATGCTCCAAGGGCTGGAGCAGCTCTGTTCTGGAGACAGGCTGAGAGAGCTGGGCTGGTTCAACAGGAGTTTGAGCTTGGGCACTCTGAAGTCAGCACCATTTCTGTCTTGGACAGTGAGGGAAGCGGTGACAAGGATGGAGCCCTTACTGCAGCTTAGGGAGCTGCTGTTCTTTAGCTAAAGGATATTTCAATGAAAGACGCTAAACTGCTCTTTAATTAAACAATGCAAGACTGCCCAAGGCACACTCCTACATGGACTCGTAGTGTCTTCAGTTGTATGATGTGGATTTCTTCTTATGGGCTGACTGAGTTTCTACTTGAGGAAACAGCAGATTTTGAAGAAAAAGTGAATGGAGCAGCCTGCCTCTCTTAGATCTATTGTTTCAGGCTCTCTGCATGCTCAGGAAGACATCAGTTATACATGAGTCATTTCTGTCTTTAAATCCACAAAACTCTGAAGTGCAATATGTTTGAGTGAATTCTTGGACACTGATCTCGTAACAGAACTTGAGGAACTGAGGCCTGCTTATGTTTTAGTTTGTCCCAGACCAAGATATTTTACTGACAGTCAGAACATGAAGTCCATGCCTTAAAGAATTTACAGACAGAATTGACAAGTTTTAATGACGAGAACCTTTGCCCAAGTAGTAATTCTTCATTTAGTACCTGTTGTAGCTGTGGCCCTGCTGCTAGCACGTAAGTTGACCATGGTTATGTCTACATAGACAGTTTGTGCCTCATTGAGGTGGATACCAACCCTTATGTCCTCTCTTCCTTGCTGTAATGTAAGTCAAGGATTCCTGGGATTAGGAAGGAGTGAGGTATTCTTCCATCTTAAGACTCTTGTGATAAAAACATCTACAGTGACAAAGAAGTGCCTGGATGCTGCTGAGAAGTCTGAAACACTGGTGAAAGCCAGGGAGTGTGCTTTTAATGGGTGAACAAAGTGATCCCAAACACAGGCTTGGTTGCAGTTCACTTGCAGCAGCAGAGGAGCCTGCACTTCACTGCTGTGTGATGAGAAGAAAAGTTCAGCAGTACAATGGGAAATACTTTACTGAGCCAACTTTGTTCAGAAGTAATTAAAAATGAGGCCTTTTTATTCTCTGTGCAGCCTGATGTCCTCGCCTGTCATGTGGTTCAGCACATTCTTTCCAGCTCCTTTCATGGCACAAACAAGTTTGGACGTTGTTATTGCACGCCCCTCTTTTTCAGGGTTCAGTGGGGGAAGATGCTGAACAGCTCCGGAGGCTGGTCAAAGTGAGCAAACCCAGCTCCATGCTCCTGGCAGCAGTGTGGCATCCAGCAGCGACCACCCTAGGTGCTGCATTGCAGACGTGAGCTTCCCAGAGCCATTCCACCCTTCTTCCTCCCCTGTTTACTGGGGAGATGCAGGGAGAAAACAGTATCAGATGAACGGAGCCTCTACCCGATCCATTAGGCAGGAGAACACGGTCACTTCAGAGCGGATTTTGGAGGGGGATTTTCTTTTGTTGAATATTAGTCACAGCGTGGTGTGTGGCACAGAGTAGTGAGGCAGCATTGTAATCTGCTAACAATAAAAGCTAGGTGGCGAAGTGCCACTCAATGCTGAAAACTATACAGTCATTCCGGTTTTCCTTCAGACAGCTATGTCCATGCATTTCCTGGAACAAGGACAAGGCCACACAGCTTCAAATTCACCCAAGACAACAGCGAGTAAACAAGCTGTGTTGCTGTGTAGTCTTCTCCAAGTGAAGAGAGTCAGAGATTGTTTCCATAGAGAGAAAAAAGGGAGGATTAAATCTCAGCATTGGGATAGGGAGGGAGCAGAGCTCTCTTCTGGGTCACACCACCAGGTCAGTATCCTTATCTCCATGCCATCAGTCCCTAGTCCCCTCCTATAAAGCACTCTTCACAGACAGAGGCTTTATCCCATTATCTTCGGAGACCAATAAAACAGCTCAAAAAAGTGATGGTTAAGTACTGTCTTCAATTCATGTCTGCCTTTTTTTTCTCATTGTCTTCTACTGCTCCTAAGGGAGAAACAAATGTTTTTTAGGGGAATGTTTCCATTGAGAAAATCTAGCACTGGGGCTACATTTTACTCCACAACTGCAGCAAGGGGTGAGGAAGGGGAGGAAAAGCATGTGCTGGGTTTTCGCTCATTCCTGTTCCTCAGGAGGAGCAGCCCCATGTAGTAGTTCTAGCTCTGGAGGAAACATCTGTAGCTGTGCCCATGTTACTCAGGCAAATATACCCCCTCCGTGAGGTAGGCTGTTGTGTACAAATGCTTTTATTTCCTCATTGCCATCTATTAAAGATTATCTCCCTACAAGAAAAGTGCACCATTTCCCATGTTTTCATGTGTAATGTCCGTGATGTCTGCTATAAACATCATTAAACCTTTCCCTGCCCCTACACTGACATAGGTAGAAAAGTCACCGCTTTTCATCTTTCAAAGCACTGCAGAAATGTTTAGGGTCGTGTATCCTGCCATTGTTCTGGGCTGGGCATCCCACTGAAGTCACCGGGAGAAATGAGTTCAGGATGCAGACCTATCTAGTCAATCGTTACAATGGCCCCAGAAACATCTATGTTTTACAGATGGGAAAGTGGGGAAGGCGGAGATAGCTCCTGCTAGGCTGGATGCAACCGGTAATTCCCACCACTTTGGAAAACAAATGGAGAGAACAGACTAGAAATCCATCAAAAGCCTTGGTAGCCTTTGGACTTCTCTATGCCACAGGTACGTAATGTCACAGAAGGGCATCTTGTTGCTTCCCAGTGGATTCTGCAGATCCTCAAGCTCCAGAGGAACCTTCCAGGCCTGGCACACAGCGCCTCTCTCCAGTCCAAGGGACAAACCACAGCTCTTTTGCCCTGGGATACAAGACATGAGAGAGAAACTGAGATTATTTCCCCTAAATGTGCCTCCTCCAGAAGTCTGGCAAGTCACACAAGTTTGTTACAGTCCACCCATACCACGCAGGGGCACATGGAGCTAAACCGGGGTGATTTTCTTTCTTTAAGGAAAAAGGCAGACATACTGGACTGTTAGGAGGGGAAAAGGGAAAGGAGAGAAACAGTCATGAAATGCATCAAAAGCTTTGACATTTCTAGGCATTAGTGCATCCATTGCTGCCTCTCGGTATTTTTGAGTGACTAATTGTTCAGGCAAGAGCAATACTTCAGTTTTTCCAGGGGGATATCATGTTTGCAGAGTGTTTCCAGGCGCTTCCACTGCTCAATCTCCAAAGCGTGGTGTTTCCGTCTCTCTGAAGAGGTGGTTACTCAGGTAGCTACTCTACAGCAGCTTTTCTTTACCATCGCAGAGGGGCACAACTGCCATAGCAAGTTCTGCTCCAAGTGAACTCTTGGTACTGTAAGCCCTTGCAAGACTTTCCAGGCCATGTCTTCTTGCTTTTCCAGGTGTGTTTGCTTATTTTTGCAGTAATTAGCCTGAAACTGAGCCACAGAAATGCACTTTCTGTACCAGCCTGGCTTTTTCAACTCCTGGTGGTTTAAATAAAGAAATGCCTATGTTTAAGCTCATATATGTACACAAGGGTAAGAACTACTGAAGTGGCACTGCCAATGTCCCCATATCTCTTTCCCTAATTAAGCAGATGGTTTGACCTCTAGAATTGTCACTTGCTCTCTGACGCTTGTCCCAGTGGCCTGCAGTCTTCCTGGGATCTCTCAGAGGACCCGTAGGAAGTATCCAAGAAGAGGAAATTCATGTTTACCACGCAGCAATTCACCTCAGTGAAATTTTTTACAAGGGCATGCAGTGACAGGACAAGGGGGAATGGCTTTAAACTATAAGAGGGTAGATTTAGACAGTAGGCAGAAGTTCTTCACTATGAGGATGCTGAGGTGCTGACGCAGGATGCCCAGAGAAGCTGTGGCTGCCCCATCCCTGGCAGTGTTCAAGGCCAGGCTGGACGCAGGGGCTTGGAGCAGCCTGCTTTAGTGGAAGGTGTCCCTGCCCGTGGCAGGGGTTGGAACTGGATGGACTTTAAGGTCCCTTCCAACACAAACCAGTCTGGGATTCTATGACATGATCCTATGATCTGCATGTTCCTTGCAACAATTTAGCTCATCTTAAGATTTGAGTTAAAACATTTATCCGTTTGATGGGTCAGAGCAACCTGTGATAATGGGAATTGGTCTCAAAGAGCTTTTTATAAGCCTGTACAAATAGATCTCCAGCTCAGCAGCTCAGTAAGGTTTATTTCTTTCTGTTGTCTTTCCTTAATAATATTCTAATTTTAGTTTCTTACTAAGCAAGATGAATACTGGCAGTGAAAGTTACTAAAAGACCCAACTGAGCTGCATGCCTTCCCTCATTTGTTGAGCCGATCTGCTAATTGTTTTCTATGAATATCAGCTCAGGATTGTGGAGCTGCTGCTAGTGCGTGGAGCATATCCTGATCATTGGGGAGGGTCTCCATTAGCCAGACACATGCTCACCTGCACCAGGTATTTCTTCCTAGAGGATGACTCCCAGTGGCAAAGATTTCTTAGGAATGCGTGAACACAAAGCCAAAAGGATGGTCTTTTCCTACAGAGATCTGTCTCAGGCAGCAGTTATGCTTGTAAATATGCATGGAAAGAGAACAAATATTCAGGCAGGGTCTTCCAAAAGCATTGCAGTGGCACAGAAATCAAAGCTCTCTTTTTAAATGTGACAAGAACCATGGCATGGATTCCCCTAGGGTATATAGCTCTCAGATTCCTTGGTTTTGAGAGAGAATCAGGCATCCAATCATTTCGATGGATACGAAAATCTACCTAACTCAGACTCGGCCTTCCAAATACCCATTTAAGATCCAAGGTGTCTGTTCCCACCAGTTAAGTCCCCAAGGAGCTGGTTTTCTGCTACTTAACCAGCCTCATCCAAAAGCATCATATGGAAACATCTACATCCACATGCTACTTCCTCCTACCCCATGCCAAGTGTCCCTACCTGGGTGCAGAACAGCCCTGATCCAGAAACCTGCCATGAACCTGTCCTGTTCAATCCCAAACATTGCAATGCTGAATCTGAAGATGCAAAGAAGGGATGGTCACCTTGAGGGTTCCGATGCCAAAAGGGAGCAAGAAATAAAGAAAAGAAGAAAACAGAGCAAAGATTTAACACGCACACGCACACAGGGATAGGGAAGGTCAAAACCCACCATATCCAGCCGGGTTTGTAGCCCAATTTTGGAAAGGGAAGCGTCCGGAGAGAGCGGTGCCGGTTGCCGACAGCAGGTGGCGCTGCCTCCCAGGGAACGGAGTCGTCGGACCCCTCTTGGGATCCCCCCACATTCCCGAGAGGCCCCTTGAGGGCAGCGCTTCCCTCCCCAAAACGACCGCAGATCCCCCCCCCATAAACGTGTCCTCACGCTGCGGGGGACCCAGCCCTGCATCGCCTGTTGCAGGGGTTCTCCACTGTATGCCCCCACTTCAGGATCCCCCCATCATCCCCAAGCCGTGCCCCAAAGTGGTACCTTGTATCCCTCATAAATACACCGGGGACACAAACCCGGGATGAGTGTGTGGGGGGGTGGTAGCGGCCAACAGGGGATCCAGCGCGGGGTGACCCTGTAGGGGTGAGAGAAGCCCCCGGAGAGGAGAAAAGGGAAGCGCTGAGGTTGCCAATGCACCCCTGCAATGGCAGGGCATGGGCCTGGTCCTGGACTCCCAGCTGGGAGTACATCCTGCATCAAATCTCATTGGATACACCAGGCCCTGATTCTCACTATGCTCCAAAATTTCAGCCCTGTTTCCAGAATTTCAGCCTAATTTCATGGGCCTCCACAGGGCATCTGCAATGAGAAACTCTTTCCTATCGTAACAGGGCCAAAACCCCACAGAAAACCATGTTGTTGTGTCGCATACGGAATGGAAAGTGGGTAATGAGATTGCTGACACTGAACCGAGCCACAGCAGTTGACCACGGTCAGATCTGGGCCATTACATGAGAAAATACGGTATTTCTGAGCAAGTCTATGTCTCATCTCCATGCACAGGAGATTTCTGAACGAGCTGGCTTCTACTTGACTTCTGCCAGAGCCCAACAAGGTGTACGAGTGGAGCTTGTGCAAAGAGACTGCTGTGGTAGCAGCTAAAGGTTTTTGCTGTCCCTCTGGACAATACATATAGGGAAAAACTCGAGTTTGTCTTGTGCAGAAGAAGAGCTGGCGACAGGAGCTGGTGGGGTTTCATCTTCTCCCCGCTGTAGGTGTCTGAGATAGAGAGCTGTCTGTTTAGACTGCGCTCACTGGCTTGAGGAATATGTGGCGTCCATGGTATGTGGCGGTTCTGTTTTTCCAGGTTTGGAAAACGACAGGAGGGAGAAAAATGAATCATGTAAACCTTTGTTGGGAACCAGCTATCAAACCCCTTAAAGCAGGACCTGAGGCTTGCAAAGTGCCGGCCTGCCCTTTCCAGCCTGGCAACGGTGCCGCACACAAAGGGGCGCATCCAAGATTAATCCTCAAGGATGAAAATGAATCTCAGGAGCAACAGTGAAACATCAGGGAAGGAAAAAGCACTTGGCAAAGGCTGAACTCCTAAGCCTGGACCTTTATCTCAGCCACACCTAGCACAGTTATGTGCTTTAAGAGCAAAAAAACCCCTCAGTTGTCAGCTTGGGTATAAAAAGGATGGGAACAACACAGCTTACCTCCAACAGGGATGGGCAGCAGTGCAGAAGACGGGGGAAAGGATCGACCCATAAAGGCATAAAACCAGGAAAACCCCACTAAATACTGCAGGGTGATTGTTGCTAGCTTAAAGAGATCTACTCTAAAAATAAAAATCCAACCAAACAGCCCCCAAAAAACCCAACCCAAATAACAACAAAACCCCCACTCATTGTGAAAGGCCTCCACCAGCCCTGATAGAGCCTTTCCCACCTGCCTTAATTTAAAGAATGGTTAGATTTGTTGTTGTTACCAGCTAACTTTGCTTTTAATTAAGCTGATTACACGCAGCTGGGCTAATTACCGCGCACTAACCTAATTTCCCCATATAAAGGCAGAAACACACAGCCAACTAATCAGATTAATTTGTGTGCATCTTTCTTTTTCAATATGCGTGTATAATATTCATAGTGTGAGTGCTGAGACAGGCACATCTGACCACGGATTAAAGCGAAATTCCTTGGGTATGGGAGGAACCTAAATTGGACGAAATAAACCCAAACTCTGCAGAAAAAGACTTATTTTTCTGATGAGCCGGGCTCTGCATCCCCACTGCCTCCTCTCCTCTTGCTGCGGATTTATCTCTGCCCAGTGCAGGACCGTGACGGTGCAGAACTTAATCTGTTCGAATATTCTATTATTGCTATTATTATTATTATTACTATTATTACTATCGCTCTCCTGCGGCCGCTACCAGCGGAGGTTCCGCGGGGATGCGCTGTTCGGGCTGCCCGAAAAATGACCGTGTCCCCCCCGGGATGGAGAAGGAGAGAGAAGGAGCCTCAGGCGCCATCCCCGCAGCGCCGCGCCTCGTCCCCGAATAAGAAGCGAAGAATAAGAGTCAAACCCCTCCTTTCGCTTTCTCCTTGGATGGGGGAGAATTAAATAATAAGAAAAAGAGAAAAACTTAAAACGCCTCCGGTTTTCCTCCTTTCCTTATCCTCATTCTAAATATTTCCACACTGGAAGCCGCCACCAAACCCCCCCAAATTCCCTTTCGAGCCCGCACCGAGGTGGGGAATTATAGCAGTAATGTTTATGGGAGCGCTTCGAGGAGCCCACGGACTCCTCAGATATAACTACGCGTGTTACACCGCATGCTAGTTTATTTGCTGCTCATACAATCGTGAAGCCCATGTACAAATAACATACATGTTTTATTTTGGTTCAATTTTTTTTTTCCTTTAGGGACAAAACGTACAGAAAAGGGCAGGGAGAAAAAAAAATAACCCCACATAATTACAAATTTATACAGTGCAGAAAGATTCACAATAGGTATCACCGAACTGTACGAAGTCAGGGCGAAAAGACAAAATATGGGGTGTGGAGGGAGGGAATAATCCTTCATTATATATATATTTCTATAAAAACATATGGAGAATTGCCTTTACACAGAGACCACGATCAGCTTAGAATTTATAAAGGTTAACTAGAAAAAAATCTATATGGCAAATATTGCCAACAGATATTCCCCAATTTAATACTGATCAACTGAGACTATTCGTGTCTCGATTATTAGCAACAACAAAAATAATGTAGAATAAATAACAGAATGAGCATGGCTGTCTCTTTTCAAAGTGCCTTTTTCTCTCTGCATAGGGTCTGATCCTGCAGTCTTCATGCAGGCAAAAAAATACTATTAATAGCTAAAAATAATTCCCTCTGAGTGATTTTTGCCCGCTGCGTGTTTGCTGGATAAAGAAAAGGAAGATGGGGGCATTTATTTGGAGAATGGGCTCTAAATGAAGTGGGATGGAGGGGATCGAGCTGGGGGACCCCGGGCGCTCCTCCCGCGGTGCAGGGCGGAGGGGCCGCGGGATGCGCCTGTTTTGGGGTCGGGGCAGTCTCCAGCCCCCCCCTTCCCCCCCAGGTCGAGCCGGCTCCGCGCCTACCAATCGCGCTGGTGGCACAGCTCAATGCCAAGGACAAAACTGAATTAGGAATTGAATTGTTGTTTTTTTTTTTCCCCTTTTTCTGTTAAAAATAACCATCAAACCCTCATTTGTCGAAGCCCTTAAAGCGAACTCGCAGTCTGGGTTTTTCGCGAGGAGAGTTCTTTGCTCTCTTCACAACACAACCCCAAACGAAGAAGCAGAAGAAGGCAGAGACCGTCGGTGATTGAGGACCCGCATTGAAGGGTCCGGCCGATGCTCAGCTGTGGGGCAAGTTCAGCCCCTATCCCCCAACCCACTCCCGAGAAGCCGGGCTCTCACTCCCGGACACAGTCGTTTCGCAGAGACCCCCCTCATTTCCATGGAGGGTCCGCGAGGGGGGTGTCGAGGCTCGGATCAGGCCTCGCCGCCCCCGGGAGGTGTTTTTCCTCCCTGTATCACATAACGCACGGCTTGATGTCCTGGTATGTCACTTGTTGGTGGTAATAGGAGCCGCTGCCCGCTGAATGCATGGAGGAGGAGGCCATGGCGTTGAAAGAGAAGACGAATTCCTTTCGGTCGCACATGCTTGGAGACTGGGAGTGATACCGCGGGATGCCTGCGGGACGGGGAGGCAAGATCGTCAGCCATCGACATTATATTTGACGGGGAAGTTGAAGACGGGGGGGGGGGGAAGACGCCGTCTGGGTTAAAAAACTCCAACAAAACAACCAAACCACAAAACAACCGCAAAACCCACCCCAACCTCTCCACAGCCCCCAGATCGCAGGGCGGAATTGGTTTTATTTCTAAGTTTTCACACAAACACATGGGGAGCTCCTAGGGCTCCACGGGTGCAGACAGGTGCGGTGGGGAAAACCTCCTGCCCGGCCTAAGGGTGCTTCCAGGAGACGGAGTCTGGTTCGGGTCGGATTTAATTTGCCCCCCATTTTACGCCCTTGAAGGTACCGGCTGATTTTTCCATGGCTTCCGCAGGGTGCGGGGCCGGCGGCAGGGACCGGGCGGAGAGGCCGAGGGCGAGAGACCGGGGGCACCTGAGCTGTTCCTGCGCTTTCTGATGCCACTTGGGGACAGAAAACCCCCGGTAAACTCGGGGTGCTCAGGGGAGAAGCGGTCGCTCGAAGGCCTGCTGCCCGCCTCGCCAGCGCCCATCGCCCGGGCGCTAAATCAGAGCGTTTCGGTTAAGGCCGCGGGCGGGCCCGGCGGCTCCTAGAGCTTGAGTTTTGCTGTGTTTTCCGGCAGATCCGGGTGCGAGCACCGCCGAGGAGCGGCCCGGGGCTATGTTCGGGCCAGGCCGCTCCGTCCGGCCCGGCTGATGCATTTTTTCGCCTCTTCACTTAATGGTTGTGCCCCGCCAACACTCGCTTTCACACTCGTTTGTGCCTGGTACTTCCCGCTCCCCTAAAGGCTCGAGGTGATGTGCAGGGATCCCCAAACCTCCCCCTTCACCAGCCACGGCTCCCAGGGCTGCCCCGTACCCCGGGATTCCACTCCCGAGATGAATTTGGGTGGCAGGACAAAGCCCATCTCCGGCCTCGTCGCTCCTGAGGCCTCCTTCTGGCCTAATCACCATCTTCCCCCTTCCAATAGTCAGGGCAAATCCCCTCCAGCAGCTCCATATCGGGGCCGGTGGCGATGCCGGGCCGGGGATGCGGGGCGCGGGGGCCCCCCGATTTCCGCATGGGCGGAGGGAGGCGATGGGCCTGGGAAACACAGCCTCGAGAGGACCGGATAGAGGGGCCGGGAAGGTGGGGATGGCCGGCACCTTAGTGGGGAAATGCTCCCCCTTTTTTTCCCGTCAGGAGCGCCCCATGTCCCGATAGAAAGGGAAAGAACCCTAACGCCGCAGCCCCCTCCTGCCTGAGCCAGGCAGCCTCGACAGCACAGCGGCTTCCAGGGGTAGCAGAGCCCCGGCTCGGCCGGTCCCAGCCCCGCAGTAGCGGGGAACCCCGACGGCTCCCCGGGTGCTGTCGGAAGGGAAGCAAGGAGTGGATCCACGAGGACCCACGCATGGCCATGAGCCCCCATCCGACCCCCGCGGCAGTGCCCTCGGTAAGTCCCACGCTTGTGTGCGCCTTACCTTGGAGCTCAGCGGTGTTGTGGCTGTTCTGGTGCAGGTAGGACTGGTCGAGGGAGTGCGTGGAAAGGCTGGAGGACAGCGGGTTGGCCGTGGGGTTGCAGGGTGACAAAGGCTGCTGCTTGATGTAAGACGCGCCGGTGTTCAAGGCCGCTGAGGCGGAGGGTGCCCACGCTGAGGCCGAGCTGGAGTAAACCGAGTGAGGCTCCATCACGCCGCCGCCGGCGAGCAGCGGGGAGGCGGGCACGGAGCTCTCATGGTGCGGGTATTCCCCCGCCGAGGAGCCGGTGCAGCCGCCCATGTAGGAGTGCCCGCCGTTGGCGGGCAGGTGGGGCACGGAGTGTCCCGCGAGGCCCATCCCCTCCACGTTGCTGGACAAGTGCCCGTTCATCATCCCCAGACCCCCTTCAAGGGAGAGGCTGTTGGAGGGGCAGGAGAGCCCGCCGGCCGAGCCCTGGAAGCCGTAGCTCTCGGGGAGGTGGTTGAAGCTGAGCCCGTTCATCATGCTGTACATGGGCTTCAGCGCTTGGCATTTCCTCCTGAACCCGCGGGGTCGGCGGCGAAACGAGCCCTCCTCGAACATGAACTCGCTGGCCGGGTCGATGGTCCAGTAATGGCCCTTGCCCGGGCGACCCAGTCCCTTGGGCAACTTGATGAAGCACTCGTTGAGCGAGAGGTTGTGGCGCACCGAGTTTTTCCAGCCCTGGTAGGAACCGCGGAAGAAAGGGAAGCGGCTCTGCAAGAATTGGTAGATCTCGCTGAGGGTCAGGCGTTTCGAGGGTGAGCTTTGGATGGCCATGACGATGAGAGCGATGTAGGAGTAAGGAGGTTTCTCCGGCCGCCGGATCCCCGCGTTGGTCTTCTTTGCTTTGGGGCCGCCGCTGCCCGGGGCTCCACCGCTACCCGGGGCGCTGCCGGGCGCCCCGCCGGGCGCCGCGGAAGCGGTGTCCATGGCCGAGCTCTGCGGCTGCTTCTCGGCCACGGAGGACATGGGGCCGTAGCTGCTCTGCACCGGAGGAGGAGGGGGCTGAGAGGACAGAGCCTGCTGCGCTTCTGCAGTCATCTACGGCCGGATCCTCGGCGGCCAACCCCGGCCCTCCTCCGCCAACACCCCCCCGCGCTCCCCCAAAAGGCCACGCTGCTGGGGGCTCGCCTCCACTCACCCCGCCTCCGGCCTCCTCCCGGCCCCCCGGCGGGGTTTCTTTCCACCGGGAGACTTCACCCCTCCGTGGATAAACAAATGGAAGCAACGATCCCCCCTAACCCCCCTTTCCCTCCTCCTCCCACTTTATCCCTAAATCCAAGCCCGGCTGCAGAAGGCGAGCGAGAGGCGGAGGGTCGGGGCGGGGGGGGGGGGGGACGGACGGGGACGCGCAGGGAGGCTGGATGGGGGGGCGGGTGGAAGCAAGTTGAACTCGGCTGCTGAGAGAAAGAAGCCGGCGGCCTCCGCCCGTCCCTCGGCGGGCCGGGCTCCCGGGGCCGCCGTCCCCGTCCCCCCCGCCCCGGCTCTAACTGGGCTGGCGCTGCCGGTGCTGCGGGGAGCTGCTTCCCATCGTGGCGGCTGTCGAGTCTACCCCCGGCCCCGCTGCTCGCCTTTTACTTTATCTCTAGCGGCGTCGTCTGCCGCTCCTTGACAGACGTAAGAGCGGGGGGCGATCCCCGCCCCGGCCCGGCCCCCTCCGCGCCCGCTCCCAGCTGGTGGGCAGCTTTTAAAGGGCCCTTTCCACACCACCCCCAGTGACACGGGCTGAGCGACACATCCCAGCCCGCTCCCGTGTGTGTGTGTGTTGTGCAGGGGGGACTTGTCACCCGTGGCCGTGGCGCTGCGTGGGGCTCCCCCATTTCTCCGCATTGTCCCCGGCCACCCCTGCTAAAAATCACGGGAGGGATGTGGGAAGGGCCGTGGAAGGGGCCGGGACGCAGCAGCGCTGGCCTGCGGGCAACGCGGAACTTCCGCGGGCGGCGCAAGGCAGCGGAGGTGCTGCCCGGCCGCCGGCTCCGCTCAGCGCGGAGTTTCACCCACTTGAAACCCCCTCTTCTTGCGCTCTTTTAAGCTCGGCGGGCCAGGGCAGGATGTTTATACTGCGCAATGTAAACACGGGCTCGGGGGTGCTTTAATAAAAAGAAATCGGCGAAAACTCCTGCTGCCTCTTGAAATGCCCTTTTCTGTCTTTGCCGCCGGGCCTTGGATTAGGAGCGGGGCTTCGGACCCCTCTCCTGTTCCGAGGCTGCCTTAGGATGAGGCTGGGATGGGCTTTTTTTTGGGGGGGGGAGTTATACAAATCTGTGCTGAAGTGTCGCAGTTGGACGTCAGGAGCCTGATGCTCAGCTCCGGCGGATGCCACGGGCACAAAAGCAGGGTGGGGGGGAAAGAGAATAGGAAGGCGGGGGGGCGAGACCCCCCTATCCTCCTCAACCCCTCCAAAAATACCCCAATGCACCCTTTCGAACATCGTCCCATCACGAGTGCTATCACTTAAGGTAAGTCGCTTAAAACCTTTGTCACCTTCTTGCGGATCCCGAATGGAAATCTGCGCTCTGGGGGGGGGGGGGTGGGGGTGGTGGTGGTGGTGGTGGGAGGATGGGTGGCAGAAGCCTGGGCTTCTGACTGGGAGCAGACAAGATGCTCTGGCTGCTGCAGTGTGCTCCCTTTCAAGACTGGGAAAAGGAAAAGAGAAAGGAAGGGGGATGAAAAAGAAGTGTACATGCACCCACTTTGCCCTTTGCAGGCCGCAGCTCTGCGGGTCCGTCTCGCTGCACCCTGTGCAGAGAGAAAAGAGGGGGAGCCTTCCCCAACCTCCCTCCCCCGTCTTCCAGATTCTCTTTCAAACTTTGGCAACGATCATTTAATACTTTTAGGAGAACGATAGATACCGATCGTGTTGAGAAACTCCCTCCGCGTTATTCGCGGGCAGTTGCGAGCAGCCTCCGGGGCGCCTGTCACATCTGTGACACCACCGAGAGGGATTTCACATCAGGGGCTTTTCCCCCTCTCTCTTCTTCTTTCCCTTTCCATCGTGCACCCCCTCCCTGCAAAATAAAACCTTCTGCAGAGAGCATCGCCCCTCCCGTTCCCGGGGCAATCTGGGGTACGGGATGGGACATCGGGGACAAGCAGGGGACAGTCACGGCCAAACCACAGGCCGTGGCCAGGTACACAGTGAGGGGATGCAGGCAGTTATTTCTGGAGCTTCTTCCTTAAAGAGGAGGAGGGTGCCCGGGAAAAATCGCTTTTTCGGAAGAGATCACTTTCCCCGGGTGTTACAGCCCCGGGGGGGCTGGTCCAGAATAACTCCCCGGCTTCTCGCTGTATTTCTTTGCATTTTAGCGGGGGGGAGCGCATCGCTGACCCTCATCTTTGTTCTGCATCTAATGCCCCTCCCCGGGCTGCCAAAAGGGTGTTTTTCTTTGCTTTGCATCCCTGTGCTTCTGAATCTCCCCAACGTGTATCCAAAACACACGGAGATGGAGTTCGAAACGCAACACAAAGAGCTCGTGTAAAACCCACGATCAAACCCGCCCCAGCAGCACCGTTTCCACTAGGAAACAAAGTATCTCCGAGCAAAAAGAACCCCAAAGTAACCCAAAATAAACCAGCAAAACACCCTCTCTGCGGAAATCAAACGGTTCCTTTTCAAAGCAAATCAAGTCCTTGCAGGAGTGCCCTCTCCCTCCCTCGCACTATCTTTTCGGAGTGTGAAGATTTGGTTTCCAATGTATTTATTATAGCCAGCGAACTTGAAAAAGGCAAATATATCGCTCCGGGTTTGATAGGCCTAGCTGCGGGAATAGCAAAAACCTTGGAAGTTTTTAAACCGAGCCCGTGAATTGGGGGAAAGGAGAGTTTTGTGGAGGAAAAGCTGGGCCGGGGAGTGTCCGATGTACGAGGGGCCGATGATGGCTGTGAGTAGGACCTGCCTGTTTGCGGGTGCTTTGCGTGCTTGAGCCGATGGGGAGATGCGGGGAAGGGGTGAGAGAAGACGAAAACTAGAAGATGATAAACAGCAATTAGCCCGGCTAATCCCCGCACGGTTTGGAGCCCGTTTTGCCGGCCCGATCCCGCGTATTCCCCGCGCCCACCCCCGGCCCCTCTGCACTTCCCAACCGGCTCCTTCCCAAACCCTCTCCCCTTCCCTCCTTCCCTCCCTCCCTCCCCGAAACTAGGCAGTGTTTTGTGTAAAAATAGACAAATCCGAGCTTTCTTCCTTTTCCTGCGCCGAAGGTATTTTCACTAGCTAATTGCTTAAGTGAAGTCAACTTTGCAAAGCAGGCCGGGTGTAACCCGAGTATGGAAATGTATATAGGTGGTATTGTTATAGGCGGGCTGGGTGCTGCTCCGAGAGGGGCCGGGGTGTTCCTGCGAGCCCAGACCACCCAGGGCGAGGGGAGTGACCGCCTCATGTCCCCCTCCCCGCTGCCCCTGCTTCGCATTAACACCACCCGCAGGACCCCCCCCTCCCCTCCCCCGCCCCTTCTTCCCCAGCACCGGCTCTTTTCCTCCGCTGGGTTTTGCCTTTTAGGAGTTTTTTTTGTTTGTTTGTTTGTTTGCTTTTTGTTTGTTTTTTTTTTTTAAGTTCTTTGCATATATATTTTTTTCTTCAGTCGCGGCCATCTCCGTGGCCTCTGGCCCCAAATCCGCGGCAAATCGATCCCTAAATGTTTATTTAAGGCCGAGTGGGTGCGTTCAGACAAGGGGCTAGGGGAGAGGATGTGAACGGACTGAGGGAGAGGCGGTATTAGGGGTTATTATTTAGCCCATTTTTGAGGGGTTCCGCCACACGCAAAAGGCTTGCCCCACGCGTGTGTGTGTGCCTGATGGTGGATGGGCCCTTTCCCGATGGCACCCGGGGCTCCGGGACCCAGCGGGACCTGATGGAGATTTTGGGGGAGAAGAAGCTGAAAGCAGGAGAGGGTGCGAAGCGAAGGGGCCGAAGCGCCTGGGGCGGCGCGGGGAGGTGCGGGCTGGCTGTCAGCAGCCGCGCCTCAGGCACAAGTTCAGCCTTTGGTCAGAAAAAAATAACAGGGAATATCTTACGCTTCTCCCCCCTTTTGTCTCCCTTTTCCCCTCTCTGCCCTTCACAAGACTTTCCCCACCCCCATCCCACATTTTCCATGACGTCCTTCGATGAAATATTGCAGCACAGGAATTTACAGCCCTCTTCAGTGCAGGATTTTTTAGGAATTTTCTGGCAGGACTCAGTCCCTGTGATACAAATCGGTTCCAGTGATAATAAGTCCCGAGCGCTACCACTTAGACACGATCGCTTCCCACAGAGATCTTCTAAATATCTCCGGGTATTTATATCCCTGCTCATGGATGGATAGCTAGAATACTTTCCCCGGGGGGGATGCTTTTTGACTGGCTGTGATTATGAGCTGAGGACCCGGGTACCGAGGGAAACAGCGGTGCTGAGTAAGGGCAGAGCTGGGACCCTGCGAGTGATGCTCCCGGCCACCTCTCCGGGAAGTTCGCCCTTAAAGGCAGCACGAATTGTTAATTCAGGTGTAAATCCAGATGTAAATGCAGGCTGGCATTGCTGAGCCATCCATGCTTTCTCGGCAAGTTTTCTTCCCGCTAGTGATGGGACCCGGTGCTGGGAATACCCTCAGAATAAAAGCAGGACCCTCGAGAAGGGCTGCCCCTCCTTTCCCAGCGTTTTGGCAGAGCACTGAGGCATGCAAACAGAATGAGTAGCCATTTCCAGGTTTTCTAGCCCCAGTCTCCCCTTGGATAGCGGTAAAATGGGGAGAGAGGTGCCGGAGAAACATTTCAGTGCACTGAGCTTTGTGGGGCCAAAATCAACCCTGGCCCCCGACGTCTCCCAGAGCGGAAAGCTCGGCTGGGCCGAGTCGGACAGAGAAGGGTGAGAGGGTTCCCCGGGGCTCAGCTTTATTTCCAGGCTTATTGAGCTTTTTTCGTTGTCTTCTTCCCAACTCTAAACCAAACCCCCGTCGTAATCGCGCCGATGCTCCGTGGTTAGGGCAGGGGAGAATTTGTAGCGCAAGGCAGGAGAGGGCCGCCGGCTCCCCGTTTCAGGTGTCACCTAAAATCCGTCTGCACAGAGAGATGAGAAAAGATAAAACGGAATAGCCCACAGCAAGGATTAATGGGTTATTTTTTGCCACGGGTACTAAAAGCCGAGGGGACGGTATACTGTCGGGCTAAATTAACCAAGCTGGCGACTTCGTCTACTCCCAGGTATTGCGGAGAGACGCAGAAAACAAACGGATGGGTTTGAGACAGGATCCGGCCTCCCAGTACTGTCCCTCTGTGCCCAGTCCTGGGGGCAATGGGCCCTGGACGTGACTGCCCGCCCTGGTGCGCTGGGCTGGGGATGCGGATGGTAGGCTCCCCAAGAGGGGGAGTTGGGGGGACCCACACGGTCTCCGCAACCGTGCAGAGCCCCGGATCGGTCCCTGGTACTTCGGGAGCGAGTGAGCTCTGAGGAAGGAGAAACGGCCTTCCAGGGACCACAGAGGCAGGAGCATCACTTCAAGGAAAGAGGGGGTACCAGCACCTGGGCGTTCCCCAGGGCAAGTGTCCCCGGGGTCCCCTGCATCGTGTTCCTCATCAGCCACCACCGCTGGTCACCTGCCGAAAGGGGAGAAAGGATGGCAAAGACACCCACGCAGAATGCGGTGGTCCCTTTTGGGGAGGGATGTACAGAAGGATGCTGAGGGCAAGGCTCCCTTGAGAGACCCGTGACAACGACCGACCGGGAGGCGCCGACCTGCTCGGGTACCTGTACCTGACCGCGGGAGGAGAGCCCTTAGGCTTGCGGGAAGGTTCCAGCTGCAGCAGAGAGGATTTGTGCCTCTGGTCTCTGCCCAGGGGGCTCCCATGCCCTAGGATCGGCCAGGTCCGCACCACTCGCAAAAGCTGCGTTTGCTGGATGGAGCCCAGCAGCATCCCTCTTGTAGAGGGTGAACTACGCATGGGCCTTGCCCCCAGGTCCTTTGCTGCAGGGAGTGTGGCTGCAGAAGGGCCTTGCAGTCCCCGGGCAAAGGGATAGCTCACGGCAGTCCCTCAAGGGAGAGCCCCCAGCCCGGACCGAGGTCAGCCACCGCCTCGTCCCCAGGGCTACTTCCTGCCTGTTTTAACTGTGCTTCTATAACAAATCTCGCATCTCAGCCCCATTCTCCCTTTCCCAAACACAAAGGCGGGTCGGGGCTCATGTTCACAAAAGAACCCTTCAGTTCCCCTCTCCCTGCTCCCCTTTTTGCAGAGACCTGGAAGTGGTTTTCCTTGGAAACTCTCCCAGCAAAAGCTGATTTCCGTCATTGTTGTTGTTGTTATTATTATTAATATTATTGGTACTATTACTACTATTGCTATTGCTATTACTATTACTATGACTATTACTTTTCCTACTATCAAATGAGTAAACTCCCTACTATAGAAACATCGCTTTGCCTGCAGCCCCTGGCCGCTCTGTAGTGGCTCAACGTGCTCTGGAGCAACACTGCGGGTTGCTGCATATTCATGACACCCTTTGCTTTGCAGTTACCAACGCAGAGAGTGAAAAGACACCTAAAATTGGTTGATCATCTTTCCCACCTCCTTAGAAAAACAGAGGAGCCCCTCGTAAAACGATCCCTTTTGTGCTAGTTAAATATTCCAAGCGAGTTTCTGGGGGAGATTTAAAACTGCTCCGAAGGAAACAGGGCTGTAGGTTGGCATTCCCAGGGAGGATGCTCAGTGGACCCTGTAATGCCCGACGCAAGGTGGGAAAGCTTTACAAATCCCTGTGGTTTATGCCCAAAAGTTAACCGATTTCTGCAGCAAAGCAATTGGGGTTTGTATGCGAGAATCAGGCTAATAATGCGAACGGATGCACTCATCTTCCCATTGCGCATCTGGGATTCTGGGAAAGGGGATTTGTGCGTGCAAAAGACGGAGGGGAAAAGAGAAGAGATTAGTAAAAGAAACCCCCCAACCCTAAAACCAAAATCAAAACCCCCCCAAAGCCCCAAACTCACCAAGAAAAAATCAACAACCTCCCCGCAGCCAGACCACCAAAAAAACCCTTCACCAAAGCTGCGCAGAACTCCCTAAATATTGGAATAACGAACCCAGAAATGGTTTTGCTTTTCCCGTTTTCAGAACCGCTCGCTGAATTACAAAACGCCGCAACGCGTTTCGCACAGCACCCTCAGCTCAGTGCCAGTAACCTCGCTTCAATTCTACTGCTTAAAATATACTATTTTACTATATATATACTATTATACCATATACTATACTATAAAATATACTATTATACTGTACTACACTACTAAAATACACTATTTTGCACCTATTCGCCTTAAAATCGCGGAATTAGGGAATTTCTGACCTGCCCCAAGGCATTGGGAGAAATCCCTTTCTCCAGCAGATTTTGCTGTCTGCCTGTGGGGAAAGATGCTGCCCGGGGTTTTCGCTGCAGCATCATCATTTTTCTTACAGGATTACCCGTTTCCTCGTTAGAAACTATCGAATTTGAATGACACTTTAAAAGCACCGCGAGCTCGAGGGCTTTCCCCCCGCATCGGTGTCGCGCACCCAAGCGCAGCCCCTGCGGGGACGGGGTAGAGAGAGCCCCGGCTCCCCGTGTCCCTCCCAAGCTTTTAACGGGGCGAGCCACAGGCTGTACTGTCGGGGCACGGTGCTGAGCCCTTACACCCTATCGAAATCTGCCTCGGGGAGGGAATGGGTCCAATCTACAGCGCTGTTCCTACCCTCCCCACTGAGGTTAAACGGCCGCGATTGAACCAAACATCGGCGCATTGGAAAACCTTGAGTCTGACAGAGCAGTAAAGCGCATTTTCCTTCTATTGGGAAAAGTGTTTGGCGGAGAGCTGAGCGGAGTCCTGGGTTTGGTTTGCCCCGCGCCCCAGGAGGGTAAAACAGAAGTGTCTCCAAATATTGAACTAGATAGATGTGTATGGAGAGAGCCTGTCCCAGAGGGGAGAGAAGGAGAGAGAGCAGGAGTGTGCAGAAGAAGAAAGACAGAACGACATGCAGAATTACATATAGAAAGATACAAAGACAGAAAGAACAGAAAGAGAGACAATAAAGGAGAGAAAGAGATAAAAGAACGGGAGAAAAGAGAGCAAAGAAAGAGAATGAGAGAGAAAGGGAGAAAGAGAGAAAGAAGGAAAGAAAGAAGGAAGGAAGGAAGGAAGGAAGGAAGGAAGGAAGGAAGGAAGGAAGGAAGGAAGGAAGAAAGAAAGAAAGAAAGAAAGAAAGAAAGAAAGAAAGAAAGAAAGAAAGAAAGAAAGAAAGAAAGAAAGAAAGAAAGAAAGAAAGAAAGAAAGAAAGAAAGAAAGAAAGAAAGAAAGAAAGAAAGAAGGAAAGAAAGGAAGAAAGAGAAAGAAAGGAAGGAAGGAAGGACGGAAGGAAGAAGAAGAAAGAACGAGAACTAGAAAGAAAGATTACGAAAAAGTGAAACAAAGAGAAAGGAGAGGGGGAAAAACAAAAAATGAAAATAAAGTGAGAACAAGAGGAAGGGTGCAAGAAAGAAACAGAGAAACGGGGAAACGGAGAGGCAAAATAGAGGGAAAGAAAAAAAACCCAGAAATAAATAAGGAGAAAGAGAAAAGTAGAAAAAATTAGAAAGAGGAAGAGGTGGAAAGAAGGAAATAAACAAAAAAAAAAAAAGAAAGAGAGAAAGATAGAATAATACGAAGAAAGGAAGGGAGAAAGAAAGAAACAGAAAAAAGGAAGAGAGGAAGAAAAAAGAGAAACGGAAAGAGACAAACAGAAAGAAAGAAAGAGAAAGAAATTGGAAGAAAAGGAGGAATAAGAGGGAGAAGGAAAAAAAAAAAGAAAAAAGAAAAAAGAGACCAAGAAAAAGATGAAAGAGGAAAAGAATAGGGAAAAAAAAAAAAAAAAGAAGAGAAATGAAAACAGAAAAATGGAGAATGAGAGGGAGAAAAAGCACAAAAGCAAAAAACCAAACCAAACCAAACCAAAACACAAACCCCAAACAAAAAACCAACCCAAAAAATCTCACCAAACCCAAACATTAAAAAAAAAAAAAAAAAAAAAAAAAAGTCAAACAAGCAAGTACGAAAGGGGAAAAATAAATTTCCCGCAAAACCAGCGCTAACACACGGATGATCTGATTTCCCTGTCAGGCCGGGGTGAGCCGCGGGGAACTCTCAGCCCCAGCCCGCACCCCTGGCCGGGTCCTGCGTACCCCGAACCGGAGGGACCCCCAGACTGGACAGCGGGGAGCAGGCGCTGCCTTCTCGCTTCCCTCACCCCCATCTTTCCCCGCAGTAGAAAACTGGGGTGGGGGGGAGTGACCGCCTCTGTACCCCTGGGGCAGTGACAGGAGTGAGAGCCGAGATTTAACCCCTATTTCCGCGTGGGTTTCCCACACCGCTCCTGCCCCGCTCCGCGAACGCTAAACGCGGCTTAAAACCCGCGCTCGAAGCGGCGCGACCGGCTCCGCATTTACTTCAACCGGCTTGGTAGGTGGCCGTGTATATTTTTGTTGAAGTAGTGTTTATGTTAATGAAAAAGGCTGAGATTACAAACAGACCACTGAATGCCCGGGATGTTGCTGCCGGATTGGTCTAAGCTGCGTACTTTAAGCCTAATCAGTTTTGGGGAGAAAATATGATTTAAAAGAAGAAGAAAATCATTACTTTTAGCAGAAAGACATTTAGGATCTTTAGGGAGCCCCGTGCTGCCTCTGCCCTCCAGTTTGGGGCTGTGTTTCATCGTAGTGGGCAAGGATAGAGGAGGGTTGCAGTGCAAAGCATCTCCAACAATGACCCACAAAAACAACGAAAACGAGCCCTGGGCTCTTGGAGGAGGGCAGGGGAAAGGTGGTGGTGGTGGGGAATCTGCGAACCTCCTTTGAATCCCTCTGACCCGTAGCAAAGTGGGCACCCTGTGGCAAAGGGGACCGTGTCCCCCAAAATCTTGGCTGCGCAGGGGAACCGTGAGCGCGGTGCTAATGGGTCATGCTCAGGGTCCATTCTTGCTGCCGGCGCTGTGCAGAACCTGAAATTTGCTCCAGACCCTAGTAATTCACCCATTTGTGGTGGTTAATATACACACACATATACATAATTCCAGTTAGAGCAGGTATAAATTAATCAATTTACATAAAAATTAAAATATAGACTTTTTTTGTTTGGTTTTGGTGGAGCAGCAATCATCAGCCTGTTACTTTGATTCCAGAATCTGATTTTAGGGTCAGTTTTCTGGTCTGCTTCACAAAAATATTCCCCTTTTTCCAAAATTATTCCTGCCCCCCTTGTTTCTATCCCCGTCTGCATTTACACGCCTGAAACATTGATAGCTAAAAAATCGTACTTTCACAGATTTTACAGACTTTTTTTCCCCCTCACTCCATAGTTTCCCAGCACGGAGGGATCCACTCTGGGTCTCAGCGAGCGGGTTCCTCTTTGCCAGGAGCTCTGAGAGCAAACAAGCGCTCAGCTTTTGGCATCTTGCTCCTTTTCAACACTTTCCTTTTGTGGGCAAAAGCTCTCATCGGAGGAGCCTCTCCGGCAGAGCCAGGCAGACCTGGAGGATTTGTACATTCTGCTGTTCTACTAATGTTATGATTCCTTATTGTGTAAAGCACAAAGGAAACCGGAGCGCAAACAAGTCACCGTTGGAAGGGGATGTTAACAAAATCTAGGCGAAACGTTAGCAGGGAAGAGATTCAAGAAAACAAGGGTAAAAAGGGAAAATCGAGCAAACCGTAGCCAAAGTTTTCCCTGTGTGATGGCTGTGCTGCACTAGAGCTGCAGCAGGGATTTCCCCTTCTTGGTTGGGAGGCAGAAGAGTGTTCTGAAAACAGCTTTTTCTCCCTTAAAGTATCTTTAGGGGGTCAAAACACATCGCTGGAGAAAAGGGAGATTCCCAGCGTGGGGCTTAGTGCAACCATAGAGGAATTTCTTTGTTCTCTCCTCACACCTGGGATTAGCCTTTATTACATGATGCTTTATTTTTCTCTTATTTTAGTTATTTTTACCTTATTTTTGGGGGGGGTTGGAGGAAGAGAAACCCTGTTTTTTCCCAGTGACATCAAATGATTCTGTAGGAGGTATTGTCAGGGAAAAAAGCCCCAAAACTCAATAGGAGCAGATAGTTTTAGAGAGACATCACCATAATCAGCCTCTGCTGTTAGGACCCGGCAGGCCCTGTGGAAGTGTTGCGGGAGGGAGGTTCCGGGGTCCCCCAAACACCCGTCCCCTTGCTGATGTCTGCCCTTTAGTGGGGACAGCCCTAGCACCGCTCGCTATGGGCAGCCCCTGTGAGGGGACCGGCTAAAGGACAGAAACAATGGGCTGTCCCCTGCCCTGACACACACATGCACGTGTGTGCACACACATGTACTCGCACACGTAGACAACCCCCTCATGTAACCCCCACATCCGATCACGCTGCTCCCTAGAAGCACTAATGATGCTGCAGACCAGCTATGCCGTGTGAGGCAAAAGCAGATGAAAGTGATGTCACATTAATGTCAGCTCACAACTCGAGCCCACACAGCCTTGATTGCTCTTATTAATCTTGCCAATTTGTCTGTCAGCACTTGGCTAATCCCTAAATAGCCTCCCAACAGGTGCTTTATGCTTCCGCCACATCCCTGCTCCCCGGCACCCCCCGGGAGCCCTGCTCGCCCTCCCCGGTGACACTGGCTTTCTCCTGCCCATCTGGGACCGGCTCTTTTCCCCTGGGAGGGCTGGAAGGGAGATAGGCGACTTTGCAGATGTTGTTTAGTCTGTCCTAAGAGGGGTAGGAGATTTGGGCTTCCCAAAAGGAAGTGATGAGCGGGACTGGGGGGGGGGGGGGGAAGGAGATGCTTGGGGAGCTGAAAAGTGGCAAAGAGGAATTACCTGGGTGTGAGCAAACTCTCTGTGTGAGCTTAGCCTGCCATCACAGTCAGAAAACATCTAGGCACCCTCTGCCTCAGTTACCATGTAATAGTGAGACATATTGCTTTTATTTGTCATGGGTTTGGTGGGTTTATTGAGAGGGGAGAGGAGATTAAAACAAAAGGTCTGAACTGAAGCTACAGTGGAACAGCCACGTTGCACCCTAAGCAGTTTTATCCTGCAGTTAAGCTGAGGGTTGATTATTTCCTTTACTATGCTACCAGAAAATCCACTGTCTTATTATAGTGTATATTTAGCCATAAAACAGCAACCTGTATTAAGTAAAAGACTAAAATTATTGTGTTGCAAGGCCTAATCTTTGTAATGTTGCTACAGTAGTCTTAATCACGAAGCACGGACTTTGTGTTCAAGACTGCCAAAGCCAATCAACCACCAAACTCTAGTAACTGCTAAAGTGGAGCCCAGGCTGCTTTCCTCTATCTGCATGCAGAGAAAAATAAGTGTTTTATTTCTATTTGGCAACTCTGCTGTGTTAAACATTTCAATCGCACAGATTACAAGCCCTGTGCATTGCAGTGGTCTCCTCCTGCCGTTCGCCTGGGAGATGCCCTGCTCTGGAGGAAAGAGCTGCCAAGCCCAGCTTCGATGCAGCAGGCTCCTATTTTACATGCAAAGTTGGCTCAGGCTATTTCCAGCCCTGTGCTCTGCACAGCAGGAAGGAAGAGCTTTCAGGAGCATCTTCAACCATTCTCCTAGTGCCTGGTCCAAAGCAGCCAGAGTCACCAAGGGAAGTATACCCACTAACTGAATTCATGGGTGCTCATCATTAACCCTTAGGTGCTTCGGATCAGATCCTAAAAGCTCTCTAAAAACACCATTAATGACTGCAAGCTGTTTCACTCCATCCTGACCTGGATTTATTAGCAGGAGACAGATAGATTAGCTTTATTTCCTTTCTCCCAAGCCATTTATTTCACCCAATAAGACCATCCATCACATTGTGCTGGAACCGACCTACTATCCAAGGATATTCTTAGAGACTCAACATGTCAGGAAATGGCTAGCAGCCCCGTGTGATGCAAATATTTGGATGACCAAGAGGTAGGAAGGATTGTCCAAATGTTTACTAAAGGCTGTTGATAGCATAAGGATTTATAACTGGTGTATAATATCTGCCCCCACACAGCTCCTCTAGCAGGTGCATCCAGTTTCAACGTGACGCATGGTATGTGTGTGCTCTGGGAAAGGGGATGCAGGAGAAAAACTTTTCCCAGCTCTGTGAAGCTGCTTAGTGGTTTTGAGCCCATGGAGCAGCAAGACGGGAGCCCAGGATCCACTCCAATAATTCATGCCTGATAGAAATTCAAACCATTGCTGACATTTAAAAACAGAACACAAGAATCAAGCATGTATAGTTGGAATTTCCTAAGTGAAACTAATGTTCTGAACTATTCAGGCCCATCAAAATATTCCTTGTCACACTCCCTCAGTGCTGTGGTGGAGGAAATTCATGACATTGTTCTAGTTATTGTTCTTGGCATTTCACTTCCTAATTTCCACCGTCGGGATTTGATCTTTTCTGCCTCGCATTGAGCCCTAATTGCTGCTACAGGCATATCAGAAGTGCTAACAGATCAGTCTTAACCATTTCTGGTGTCACATAGCTGCAGCTTTCCACTGCAGATCCCACTGGCAATGCTCCATCCCTACTGCCAGGGAGCCTCTTCCTCTGCCCTTCCAACCAAAAGAGTAGCGCACATCCAATATAGACCAGGCTGACAGGCTACTGCTGGAAATACAGTCAAAGGAAGAGTTAATACCTTGCTCAAAGCCAGCTCTGGTGCCTTGATAACCCACTCTGCAACCTACTGTCCTGATGCCACTGCCTTAGCAGGTATCTGCATGGTTGAGAGACCTCAGAGGGCTCTAGCCCAACCTTTTGCTCAGAGCAAGTCCATCACCAGCCACAGAGTGGGTCAGTCATGGCTTTGTTTAGCTGGTCCTTGAAAACCTCCAGGGACAGAGTCTTAACAACCATGAATATTGGTAGTGCAGATAGCAGAGGAGCTGCTGGTGTGCTTGTGTCCATCCAACCAGATTGTCAAGCTCTGCCATCAAAGCAACAGCCGTTTTGTCTGTAAGCATTCCTGCTACCATGTTATTGAGAAACAATATCCTACCAAATGGGAGAAAGCAGCAGGGTTGAGTCATGCAAGTCTGGTAATCACCTTCCCCTCCACTATTTTGCAAGTTTTGACTATGTTGGGAACACAAACATATGCATTTAGCGTGCTGCAGACAACCAGACAATGTGCTTTTCTTAGCAACGAACAGCAATTGTATCTGCTGCCGAAAAGCCTTTAATTCATTACAGCCCTGGACCAGTGGAGTTTACCGACAGCTCAGATGGGGAATACAATGACTCTATTGTTTTCCAAGGGAAGATTTCTTAGTTACATGCTGTTGCATAAACTGTATGTTTTCTATTTGTTACCTGTTTCATTTTTCAATGCGCTCCCTTAGATAGGGCTAAGGCCATTTGTCAGCCTGTGCTGAAGCAGCAAAAGAAACTGTCACAGGCTGTGTACCAGGTTATTAGTACTACCTCTTTTGGTTTGTTTAAAAAAACTAAGAAAAGAACTTGGTATTTCTTCTAGGGGGAAGAAATTGCGTAATAAAATATATGGGTAAAAAAAGAGAAGTGCTCGAATTCCAAAGTCATCTGTTACGCTCAATGAAGGTTTTTTATGCATTAAAAGAATTCAGTCCTGGGTTTGATGTCACATTCTCAGTGTGACCTTAGATGTGGAGTCATAACTCAGACTAATCTGGACTTCTCTCTCCTTGAATGTGTTTCTCAACAATTACCCACCAGTGCTGGAAATGTATTTCCTGGGCAAGGACCTTGAGCCATTGGCTGGCTTCAGCCCAGCAGGATACAAGGAAGAACCAGTTGCATGTGGTTAGTTTCTTCAGCTTTTCACTTGGGCCCATGGCATCTAGAATGTGTGATCCAGGGACCAGAACTGCAGGTGTAGAGACATCATAGGCAAAGCATTAACTATGGCATTGCTTTTACCTCAAGAGTTCCTGCAAATGCAGGTGTTGCTTGTCTTGTGGCCATACTGTGCACAGTCAAAAGCTCTTTTGACAGTCAAGCAACCCATGCTTATGCCTCAATATCTTCAGTTTTCATTAGCCATGAGCTTTTGGCATGTATTTTCACTCCATGGGGATGTGCTATGGAACTGGAAGAATCTTCCTGCATGTCTCCCTCCATGAAGACCACCCTATCTGCATACCACTGTGGCTGGCTGTTCCATTTTCCCAGACGCATCTGGCTGAGTAAGTGGGAATGTGAGGGATTAGGTGAAGAAAATGGCAGGATGGGCTGGTAGGGACATACACACCATCCTTGCACCAAGAGGAGGTGAAGAAATCCCCCCTGGAGTCAGCATTATGTTTCCATACTGCTGGGCCTCTCGGCTGGGAGCTCATACCGTCATTGTGTGCCAGTTGTTTTGTGGATGGGTTGTGGATTTTCAAATACTGTAGATACTGTAATTTTAAGATTAAAATAAATGGCAGAAGGAGGGCATAGAAAGGATTCCAGCCCAGAACTGCAATCCTAAAACCTCAGTTTGCCTGCTCTCTGAAACTTGAAACACTCACATTGCACAGGGGCAATTGCAGGCTCAAACCTCTCCAGCAAAAAAGAGAACCTGCTGCTGACCCATTGTGTGCCTGTTCTCTAGACTCTGTGATAGAGCAGTTTTAGGAGAGAAAGACCACTGATAACCACTCTTAACAAAGGTGTGGATGAATAGAGTCCACAGTTCAGTTTTGACATTCACAGCCCTCCTCCCAGCTGACCCAAAGCAGCTGCATTTGGAGTTGCTGGCTTTAGGTTGGAGTAGGCTCACCTTGGTAAGGGAAAATCAACAGGTTTTTGAAGCCCTGACCCCCCCAAGCCCTGAAATTTAAGCATCTCACATGGATTCCTCTTACTTGGAAGCGCTGTTGCTCTTTGTCCCACCTTTAAGCTTAATCCCTGGTACTTCACAGTGCATTTGGTTTTGGAGGCTGTGAGCAGTGGCTTGTGATCCAGACCAGCGTGGTGCTTTTAACTGCGTAGAATTAGATGTTTTTCTAAAGCAAACCATTACTGACAGATTGAAAGGTTTTTATTCCACAGGATTTTTTTCCTGCCTCATCTCCCGGGGAACATGCAGGACTCACTCAAACTTCACTTCCTTGGAGTAAATCACAGCCTTATCTCAACCAGAGACCCTGTTCAGGAATGTTCCAGCCCTTGGGCCACCCACCCCTGATCCCAGGCACCAGCATCTGCTCCAGACCCAAGCTCTGACCCTTCAGAGACATATTTTTGCAAGGTCAGGAGGTTGGGTGGTAAAGGGGGAGTGGGGAATAGCTGAGAAACATTTGAGGCTGGCTCTGCAAAGAGATTTGGGGGGGATGTTTACACTGGCCATTAAATGCGCTTAAATCTGTTCCCCTCTCCAGATTGGCCACCCATTGGTGTTGTTAACATGCAAACATGCATCAGGCACAGACGCAGTCCCAGCTTCAAAGTCTTCTGGATGAGGGTGGCCCACACGTGATCTGTATCCTTGATCCTTGGTCATGCAACTTGGTCCAAGTGGACTAGGGAAGCATCAGGTAAGGCAGACGGCCCTGCTAAGCATCATTTTATCCTCAGTTCTTTTGTAGGGTGATGAGGATGCTTCTAGCATAAGCTGCAACTGAGATACTGTGGTACAAGCAAAGGGAAGTATAAATAAGCACAAAAGCCGTATGGGGGGGTGACGAGAGTCATAGCAGAAAGGGAGAAACAGCTCTGTCAGATGGTAGTAAACGGGTGTTGATGTCAAATGGATGGAGATGCAGGTCTGTGCATTTGTTTCATCCATCATGGAATACTTCTTGTTGTGTCATGTGGTGGTGATTCACCACCTGCTCACTTGTCAGCAGAAACGATTACAGAAAATACCACTGCACTGGACAGCTGGATCCATTTTGTACTCATCGATGAACCACCCCACCCCCTGCATGGAGACATTGCCCTTTGGGATCAGGTTAAAAAACGGTTTCATGTCAAGTTTCTCTGAGAAATTTCTGCCGTATTTGTCTGGAAAAGTCAACTAACTGGCTTCATCCAAGAAATAGCTGTGTAAGGGGTCACTGAATGTGGACTGATTGCAGACTTTTCTATGTTCATCACTCCATTTTCCCAGGACATATTTTAATATAGAGAAGGAAAGGTGGGAAAAAGAATTTTCCAAGTAAAATTCCCATTGTCTTAAGTTGCTAAACTGAAATCAGGTTATCATTTTTGCATGACCACTGGTGTATAAATTCTTCTTGAATGAAGGGGAAAATGCAATTTCCTTTTGTCTAAGGGCTGGCCTCAGCAAAGTCTCTGTCGCCCAGTGGAAGAAGGATTCAGAGTCCAATACAGAGGGTTGCATGGTGAATTCTTCCCTAACTACTCATTAAAATAAGCTACTTCAACTCCTACTGAGCCTTTTAAGCAAGTGGCTCATTTTCAGAACCACATTACTAAGCCTGAAGTGCGGGAAGTCAGCGCTGCCCATCACCCAGCCCAGGCTGCGCTTCCTAGTAATCCTGCTCCTATCATGCTGAAGACCGTCAGGGCTGAGCCACCCACCTCAGTGTCGCTGAATTCAGTTCCCATTTCGGCTCTTGCTTTCCTCCGTGGCAGAGCATAGGAATCTCCTTGCTTTTCTCCCTCTTTCCTTCCCTTCCTCCCTACCTTGCCATGCAGCTGCTCAGCTCTGCAAGGGAAAGGCTCCCAGATGTGCTTGGGAAGGAATAGACAGAGCCCTGAATTCTGCTCCGTGCTGGGTGGACTCTTTGTATATTTTGTTTTAAGGAGAAAGTATGTAGAGAGCCCTTGGAGAAAGGCCGGGGACCCATCACATCCCTGTAAGCACACTAACTGCAGGGCTAGGAGGTCCTGCAAGTCATACACCTTTGGCTTGCCTGTGCCTGCGAGATGGACCAATGGCTGAGGGGCAGCTCTTGGCATCATCAGCAGCTGAAGTCCATATGCATCATACAATGGGTCCCTAAGCCCTTTCCTGGAGATGGCTCAAGGCAACCAGATCCTTTGAGAAAATGCTTTACTTGAAAACGAGTAAGCTCTGCAACAACTAAACACCCACATTTGGTATTTTTGGCTTATAAAGGATGTGCTGTATCAGATCAATAGATATTCACCCAGTTGTGTTTTGCAGAGCTGGTTTTATTGTATTTTAAGTGCATTTAGCTGTGGTACTTGGTAGCTACTTGATTATTGCGTGAGACAATACATTTATGAAGTGTTTGCCTTCATTTAGTTAATCACCTCATTGATGTGTAATACAAAAATGGTATGAAACTAATTGTTTCCATGGAAACAGGAACCCGACAAATGATTTCATATCACAGCTTGGCAAAAGAAAAAGAAGAAACTTCTGTAATTGTTCCCATTAACCAAGCGCAAAGGATTCATGCGTAATCTCTACTACACTCTGCTTCACTTCTGTTATGAATTAGGGGAGAAAAAGTCAGCACAGAACCACATAAAAAAGCACCAAAACAAGCTGTGCTTTATTGAGTATTTGTAGTTCTGCCACCAAAATAATTTTCCCTTCTGCTTTACAGGTTTCTGGCCAGCAACACCAATGACTGTCACAGCCAACTGCTAATTCAGAGATGTCATGCACAGGGCCTTCAACCATGCATGAGCCGTGTGCGTGCAGGAGGAGGGAGAACATCCCCTACCATGCTGCAGGACTGAGCTATGGGTTGGAGAAAGGACAGCCCTCATCTCCTGAGTGAGTGCCTAGAAAGCGTAGGCAAAGCCAACTTCTGGAGCAAGTAATTGCGGCAACTGTCCACAGCCCTTGGTAACTGAGATAGGCTGCCATATAAATAAGCCTGTGTAGGCACAAAAAACCCAAACCTCACCTTAACTGAGGTTTTCCCCTATTCTCCTACAGGATGTATTGATTACTGGGTCATCTCAAGGGTTCTGCTGCTTTAGAGACACCCCATTATCATGGTATTAGAAGGACTCACGTTTTCCATTTCTCCCAGTTTCACACCAGACTGAGATTTCCCCATCACAGGAATCTCAGTGAGGAGCAGCAGGTCACACAGAATCACAGAATCACAGAATAGTAAGGGCTGGAAAGGACCTCAAGATCATCGAGTTCCAACCCCCCCGCCATGGGCAGGGACACCTCCCACTAAACCATGCCATCCAAGGCTATGTCCAACCCCACCTTGAACGCCGCCAGGGATGAAGCATTCACAACTTCCCTGGGCAACCCATTCCAGGGCCCCACCACCCTCACAGTATAGAACTTCTTCCTCAGATCCAATCTAAACCTCCCCTGTTTAAGTTTAAACCCATTACCCCTTGTCCTCTCACCACAGTCCCTAATGAAGAGTCCCTCCCCAGCATCCCTATAGGCCCCCTTCAGGTATTGGAAGGCTGCTATGAGGTCTCCACGCAGCCTTCTCTTCTCCAGGCTGAACAGCCCCAATTTTCTCAGCCTATCTTCATACGAGAGGTGCTCCAGTCCCCTGATCATCTTCGTGGCCCTCCTCTGGACTTGTTCTAACACTTCCATGTCCTTTTTATGTTGAGGACACCAGAACTGCACACAATACTCCAAGTGAGGTCTCACGAGAGCAGAGTAGAGGGGCAGGATCACCTCCCTCGACCTGCTGGTCACACTCCTTTTGATGCAGCCCAGGATACGGTTGGCCTTCTGGGCTGCAAGCGCACACTGCCGGCTCATGTTCATTTTTTCATCAACCCACACCCCCAAGTCCTTCTCCTTGGGCTGCTCTCAATCTCCTCCCCGCCCAACCTGTAGCTGTGCCTGGCATTGCTCCGACCCAGGTGGAGGACTTTGCACTTAGCATGGTTGAACTTCATCAGGTTGGCATCAGCCCACCTCACAAGCGTGTCAAGGTCCTACCAAGGTGCTTGATGGTCATGGACCAGTGTATGCAAGATCAGCCTGCTTAGTTTTATTCTCTACAATGCCATGGAGTGGCCTCCAAAACACCCTCCCACCATTCACCAGCTTGCCTGGGGGCTCTGCCCCTAAACCCAGACCCATCACACACGACAATACAAGGGAACCAGCAGCACAGACCCCATCCTGGCTACCAGACCACTGGCCGTACAACCCCACCCGCATCTCTAGAGGAACTGGGAGACGTGGACTTGCTCCATTCTGGGAACCACCACAGAACAGGTTTCTCCCTAGGCTAATTGCTGCTAATTGTGCCACTTTGCTATCTCACCAGCCTTGCCCTGAACAGGGCTGATAGGGTATCAGTGAGATAAAGAGCACTCAGCACAGGTAACTGGTAAATGTTGTCAGACTTGAGGTGGGGTGAGCTGCCTTCTGGAGGGGTTATCTCTCCCTTGGAGAGTCCAAAACACTGCTTTCCTACGGAGACACTTCAGTCCTAAGGATCTTTCCTATGGGAGACGCTGTGGACCTAAGGATATGTGGAGGGTAGCGACCACTGCCACACACCTCTAAGCTTTCTAGGAGGCGCTATAGGGGATTTTGGTGACTGAGGACTTGCAAACACTAGAAAAGCAGGCTGGCATTTATTTTATAGTAATTCTCCAAATCTACTTAGCATGCAGTTTATTCTTTTGAGTGTTTTTTGCTGTTGCTAACTTAACGCTGCGGAAATGAAGGTTTCACAATTTCTCCCCCATTATTTTTCCCCACAGATAAATAAATTCTATTCCTTTAACAAACAAATAAATTCTATTCCTTTTATTTTTCACGATCTCTGCTTGCTTACATGAAGTAATTCAGCTCCTCCACCGGCCTGAGAACTAGGTAGGAATTATTAACACCTTACCAAACTGGAAACTTGGACAAGGTGTCATTGCTCTGCACCATCTGTTGAAAATTACTTGCAATATTATTGTTGCAGACAACTTAGAAAGAAGTCTTGAGTGTGGATGTAGACTCTGGCTATGAGTATAATCACACATCACACATCACACCTGGAAGTTAAAACACAGGCTAACGCAAAGCATCAGGACCTACATTTTGTCTTGCACTCAGGTGTTTTGGTGCTTGCTTCAAAAACTAAGAGGTTATCATTAATTTGTTAGATGGACGAGTCAACAGGCTTGTCCATAGTTATCAAAGTCAATGGCAGGGCAACTTGCACACCTGAGAAATCTGCTGGGTCCTCTAAACCAAAGCTTGGGATATTTTCCACGTCAAGTATCTCCACATCTTAGAGCAATGTGGGATAGATGGATAGGCAGGCAGACAGACCGAGCATTTACTTCCTCGAAGTACCTCAATCATCTGCTTTTCCTTTTTCCCTGCAAGTCTGGTCCTCTTTCAGTTTGGTTTAAGTTACCAAAGTTTCTCAGCTTGTTACAGTAAAGCTCATAACAAAGTCTGTGGCCAGCTAGCTCTTTGATAATTCCTTTCCCCCCATTTGTTTATCTCAAGTACTGAGCTTTGTTCCAGGCCCAAAACCAAAAGCCTTTCCACCCTGTTCTCTTCTTGACTTGTTGCAGATGTAACAAAATAAATCTTTAGAAAGAACAAACCTTCACTTCCTCTCTCCTGTCTGATTCAGTCACAAACCCCAGGAAAGAAAAATAAATCACAACCTGGGCTCACCCGGTCTCGAAGGATTCCACATCTAGTCCTGTAGGCCACCTTTCAAATCGGACATGTCCACCCCTCAGAGAAATCAGTGATCACAGTGACTGAATGAGTTGAGAAGCTTCGACCCAGGTTACTGCATGAAACCACCCAAATCCCTGTACATTGTCATGAGATGCCCATCTTATCCATACTTCCCATTCTACATGTTATTTTTGTCCTCCATAGTCTGATAAGGGGAAAAAAGATCTGATAACCATGAAACCCTTATATTAAGCATTGAAGTCAAGGGCCAGTAAACAACTTGTGATCAGCCTGAATGAGGTTGATGTAATGGTGAGCAGCAGTTACAAGCACAACCAAGCTGTTGGTACCTTCCCAGAGCGTCTCTTGGGCACGAAAGGGTGATGTACACCATTGGCTCTTCTCACAATCCCACTGGTGGCTCTGCCCCTCTAGTCTCTCCCCTATCACCCACCCAATCGTTTTACACTGTAATCAGAAAAATCAGCTGCAAGATAGGTTTGTTTTTCTCAACTGGCCATAGCAGAGGTACAAACGTGTCTCCAAATAGAACTTCTTCTTCAAAGAGATTTCTCCATGTAAAAACTGTGTTGTTCTCCCATCAATCATTAAGGAAGGCTCAACTGACCTAATTGCAACCAAATTATAGTGGCTTACCAAATTCTTGTTTTCAGCCAACATGCCATAGATCCCATGTATTGATCTACCCTGAACCCTGTTCTAGCTCTGGGGTGAAATGCATCAGACCTAAGCTCTTTCCAGCACCCATTTCACTTTGCACTGCCCTGGACTAGGACCAGGCAGCTGTTCATGGTATCTCCACCGTGGGAATTGCAAGTGAATTGGGGCACAATTTCCTAAAATGAGGTTAGCTACATTTGCCTAACTGTGTCTTCAGTTGACATGGGTCAACTAAAGACTAGTTCCTACTAAAGACTAGACCCAGCTAAACATGGGTCAGCTAAAGACAGACCTAGCTTCAAGCTATGCAATACCGGAACTGTATAAATGGGATGATTACACCAGGTATTATCTGACCTATTGGTTTTTATCCTTTCAAGTGTTCTTGGGGTAAGATGTACAGAACCATGAACGCTGCTGAAGTCAGAAGACGTTTGGGTTATGCCTCTATACCTTCACTCCAGAGAGATGAATCAAGACTTTTCTTTCTTTCTTTTTTTTTTTTTTTTAACTTAAACAAGACATTTTTGCACATTTGAAACAATCTGTACAGTTAGCATTGAAGAAGGTGTAATTAGACACTTTGAGAACTGGAAGAAATTAACTCCAACCACAGACCATCACTCAGACTATTTCTTAATAATACTTCCCAAATGTGCAAAATACTTAGTTTTAGAATAACAGGAAAGCAGTATAACTTCTCATTGAGAGCAAAGGCTTTGGACTGTGAAGCGTGCACAGAAAAGTCAAAAGCCACCATTCTTCAAAGCCAGAAGATGCTTTGCCACATCCCATCACCTGAGTGGTACCAGGGCACTGGGCCGGGACAAACATGCTTGGCCATGGTGCTGGTCGTTAAAGGATGTGATTCACAGTCCACAGCCCCATGGTGCTTGAATGGCTGGAACAGAGTCAATGGGAGTGACCAGCCTGAGGTGCAATGATCTGCGTGCGAGAAGATCTCCTCCAGTTTCTAACATGCCAAGGAAACCACTGAGAAATTGCTGCTTTCCGTCTTCTCCAGCACCAGGCAGAGATGTTGACTCACGCCATGCTACTGAAGCCTGGCTAGAAAGGGATTATTGTGATTTCTGCCCATTTCTTTCGTCACTACAAAAGGCCCCATTCATCTGGATAATTTTGAAGGGGAGAGCAAGGGGTATCAGTAGCATGAACTGTATCTGAGTGTCTCAACCACATTTTAGGAAGCCACATTTGTTGGCCAGTCCAACCCGGTGAAATAGATATCTTTCATTTGAAGCCTTTTAGTGGATCGTTTCTCTGATTTTAAACAGAAGCATCTTTTCTGGCCATGGCAAGTTTAAAAAGCACTGACGAAGCAGGGACAGCCATTTCCATAGCAAAAACAAGAGGCCATTCAAAAAGTGGGGGGAAAAGTTGTTCTTGCAGCAGATATGTGTTTCTGCTGCTGCAATCAATGTTCCTACATTTGTCTACCTAAAGGTATCCTGTGTGTATGCAATAAGGCTGTGTCCAGAACAGAGAATCTCTTGCTTTATTTCAAAGCACTGTTCAAAACGGAATTAAAAAAAAACCAAAACATACATGATATGTGTAACTGTCTGTCTTTGTGGAGCACAACTGAGACTGCCTGTGTGTGTGGGAAGAGCTACAACATAATTGCTTTCAGCAGAATATCACTGTAGTCTATAATTAAAATATATGAGGTTGCCAGTTTCAAAATCTTTAAGTGATTTCATCTGTATTTGGGTGATTATGTCTGTCCGAGTGGCTCATTTAAGATGATACTTCTATTTTCAGCACACAAAATGGTTGCTGGGAGAAAAAGAAGGGTAATTTTTGTCCTCTTCCTCCTGCAGCTTCCAGGTATCAAGGGAAGCCTGGAGAGACAGAGATCAGACTTCAGCAGCATGTCCCATCACTGGGAAAATCTTTAGTGAAAGCTGCTCATGAAGTGTCATTCCAGAGATGGAGTAGAAGGTGTCAAGAAAGAAAAGAAAAAAACAGGGGAAAAAAAAAATAATTAACAGAAAAATCTGGCACCTCCTAAATCACAGTGACAATTTCAGCACTGTGTTTACACAGGGTAGTAAAAATAAATTGCCTGAGACTGATTATACCCACATGCCACTCGCCAAGCAACAGGGTTGTCCCGCAGTATCGGAAACCAAACACAGGGAAACACGTGCCAGTGGCAATCATCATCAGTACGACAGCACTGGGGCCAGGACTACTTTGTCCCATCCTCAATAAGTGGAGGTAGCAGTAGGAAAAGGGATGTGTCGCTCTTCCCCACCACTCAGACATGATTGTGTGAAGTGACACTGGAGGCCACCACAGATGAGAAATCCTGTAAGGACCATGGACAAATAAGCAATGCGGTTTTAGGGTATCCTTAACCTTTGATTAATTAAACTTGCATAGCCATGACGCCCTTCTGCGATTTCTGCCACAGCTGGGATCTTGTGAGATCAGCTGGGGAGTAGCAACCCCATCCATGGTCCTCTCCTAAAGTCTTTGTAGTCCCATCCAGTTTGCAGCCAGACCTACCCTGACCCGCATGCAAAAGGGAAGGGACCTCTGCAGTAGCTTGATTAGGAACAGCAGCAGGGAAGTATCACGGTCCCATCTTAAGGTGAATAACTCAGGGTATGTCTGCCCTTAAACCCCCAAAATGTCCCAGATTATCACAGGTGTGAGGTAACCATTTTCATATCCCCATAATAGTGACCCTAAAAACCTTTCTTGCATTTCTGATCCCTCTCCAAGGTAACTTCTGTCTTTAAGAAGTGGTCTTTGCCACAGGAGGCTGGATGGCTTCTCACAGAGGCACAGTCCCATGTCAGAGGGCATGGCTAGTTTTGGTGTGTTCAATCTGCCCAGAAAGCTTGTAACTCTGATGTTATCCCTTGCTGGAGGCTGTTGTGGCATCAGTTATCTGCTGTGTTCTTACAGGAGCAAATAAACATTATCCCTAATCAAAAGAAATTGCATGTACTGACAAAATGGAGAAGGTGAAAAAAAAGAGAGCAAAACACTCAGCCCAGTTAACATATGTGACCATGTACAAGTGTCTCTAGCAGAACAGGGCCTCTGTAGTCAATATAGTTGGTTATTTCACCTGGTAGCAGGGCCAGTGGAGGCAATGCAGACACTGAATTACTTTGCCAGGGCTCTCTGTTGCACTTAGAAGAAGGAGAAAGGGCAAGAGAGAAAACCTCTGGAGGACAATTTTGAGCACAAAAGGACAGTACAAGTGTGCTGACTGCAACAGAATCAAAGGCGTCCCAAAGATGCAGAGATGTTATGAGTGAATCTTGTGCATATTCCAGTCACTTGTGGGCTTTGGCTTTGAATATGTGTAAAGTGTCTTGGCTTGGTGGCTTTCAGCAGAGCGATAAACCAGCTAGAGATGTGTTTGGCTCCTCTTGACAGATGCCAAGGCCAGCCATACCTCAGCACTTCTGGGAAGCATCCTCTTCTCAGTGCAGGAGGGATGCACACTCACGAGCTGTTAAAGGTATGCGTGGCATGCAGCGTTTTTGATCAAAATAAGAAATATAAGAAGGCAAAGATGATAGTATCGCTGTTATAATTGTAATGAGTCACAAATGCTATTTTGACGGTTTTCTTTGAAAGAAATACACAAAACCCAAGCAATTTAATTAAAGATCTGCAAGGCTTTGTAATCAGCATGGCCACAAATGAGGGCAAATCTACTTTCATGTGGCAGAATACATGAGTAGGCTTCCCATTGAAAAAAAAAAAAAAAGAAAAGACATTTTAAAGAGTTTTGTTTTTATACTAGGATACAACATGAAGGCTCTATATACCCCCTGAGAGAGAAAGACTGTGATTAGCTTAGATAATGCACAGAAAGTTCGGGGGTTTTCTAAATGGTTTATGAATATATGAATTACATTACACATGTCTGCTCTAACACTGAGCACATCTCCAGTGGCTCCTTTGGCAAATACATTTCGGAACAAGAAAAGGAAGAAACTTCCAGGGAGTCAAAGACACCAACAGGTAGGTAAAAATGTTCACCAGGCTCAATTTCTGAAGCTCTTTCTGAGCTTTTTCAGATCAAAAGCCCAAAACCCAGGGTGCAGAAGCAGCCTTTGAAGCTGCTAAGATCTTTAAACCAAAGATGTAGGATGGGTCACTCAGCAAAAGCTTTTTATTTTTGGTAATCAGGCATAGGGAAAATAAACATTTTTGACCCGAGTTTTCATGGTGCTCTGACTATCTGAGACTGACCTGCTCAGAAGGGCAGGAAACACTGTGAGGATTTGATACTGATAGAAATAGCTACTATTTCGTTTAAATCATATCACCCTCGAGTCAGCGAGATGCGCAGAATCCCGCAGGCATCCAAGATTTGCTGCAAAACATCAGAGAAATGGCAAGAGCACAGACTAATCCCATTTACCCCGAAGAAGCTCATGATTAATGCAACTTGGACAGGGCTGTAGGAAGGGGAATGGCTTAAAAAGATGGAGGGAAGCATGTAGCTGTCCTTAGTTGATACTATATATGGTATTTGGTCAGTTCTGTTTTAGAAGCTGCAGCCAGAATCACATTTTTATTGTATTTCTTTTTTAAGCAGAAAAAGAGGTCAAATAACTTCACTGCGCCCAAAGAGCCCATGGTGATGGATAGTGCTGCGAGTGGCAGCTGCTAAGCTTCGAGCCCTGGGAGCAATCCAGGGGTTATGCCCCCGATTTGGCCTCTGCCAGACCAGTGAGCCCTTAGACTGTCTGCTCCTTTTCACTTGGGACTCCCCCAGCCCATATTTTGACCCATATTGACTGGCTTGGTGGGGAGCTGCGATGGGTTTGATGCATGAGCCCTCTGGACCAGAGCCGTGGTGCCTGCGGAGTGGACAAATGTGGACTGACCAGAGCCAGGGCTCCATGGTAGGAAAAGGTCTGTCTTGTGCTGTTATTGATTCACGTCACACGAGTAACACCAAAGTAGTGCTAATACTGGTATGGGTGGTGACTGTAGATGTTTCAGCTGATCAGAGAGGTTACTCATAGGTGGTCATTGATGGTCACAGACAGAGGAACATCGTGTTGGACAACAGGGCAATCAGTAAGAAGTGAGTCTCTGTCTACCTCAGAAAGGTCCTAGAGGATCACAGCTCCTTCCCTGTCCCATCCCACTGCAAAGAAAGCCATATGCTCACCTTTATCCTCAACTCCCAGAAACCTCAGTGCTCCTTTCAACCTGCCCAATAGGTCAGGCTTATTTAGTGGGACTGCTTTCCTAGCAGGACAGATCCATCTTTTATTCTCACTATGATGGGGCTGCCCCATCAGACTGATTTCCCAGGGCTAGGGCCATCTGCTTGACCCACGTCCTTTCCAACAGCCCTTGGTTAGGGTCCAAAGCATCTGGGGGCTGCAGCCTCACAGGTCTTTCCCTCTCTTTCAGCACTGATAACCAGCAGTGCTGAAAGCACAAGAACATCCCCCCTTCCCTCCACTCCCCTTTTACATCTGCTCTACATTTGCATCTCAGAAATTAGAGAACTTAGTTATGCGGCACTACATAGCTGGGGCTGGAGTATGGAACTGATTGGGTATTCAAGCTAAATAAGAGGAGTTTAAAGATCTTTCCAGGAAATTGAGTGGAACACCCAAACTGACATTCGGTATTAAATATTATATTTGTGCAGTTGCTCTTTATAGCCCGTTGGCATCGAACATCTGGGAGCACGATTTATAACATACAGAAACTGAATACCTGCTCAAAATTATGCTCATCAGAGCTCAGAAATTAGAATATTACTGTGTACACTCCGAGCCAGTCCATTCCTAAAAGGTAGAGCTATTAAAATATGATTAGTTGAGCCATATCTGGTCTCAGAAATGTCATACACCATTACAACTGAAAAGACCTTGATGCAATACTATTGGCAAAGTCCCCTGCTTGATCAGCAGCGAGATGCCAAAGAATGAACCTTGCAAATAGTTGCCCCAGCACCATGAGAGAAATTAAAAAGAGAAGGGGAGTCTCGGAGCTCTTGGTTGTACAGATTGGGGTGGCTTTGGGCTCCTCCTTAGGGCAAGCAGGAGCAGATATCTTGTGAGGGTTTTTCTTTCTGATGTAGGAAGAGCTGTGCTTCCCTTTCCTGCCTCCAGCGCATGTTATTTTCACCCAGGATGTGGTGGGATCATCCCCTACCACAGCCCCTTCCCAATCCCCAGCAATCACAGCTCCCCATCCCCAACATGTTCACATTTCCAAGAGCTCTGCACACTTCATGGGTGGTCAGGATTGCATTTCCCCCCCTTTGCTGGAGAATAAAATCCAAACAACAACCACAGAAAACCTGCAGATTCTGGGCTCAGGTTGAGGTAATTAAGATCTTCTTGCTTCTTGCAACACAGTGTTATATATATATATTTATATACATAAAAAACTCCTTTGCAATATATGATCATCTCTCCTAATGAGGTGGATTGACCTAATCAGGTCGGCATTGCACAGCATTAATCACGGTAAGCATTTCTGTGCCAAAACCTCTGCAAAGGGCAAATCACCCCTAGGGCAGGGCTCAGCCAAGGGGGGCTCAGCACTGTGTGTCCCATCTACAGTACCCACAGGCAGAGCCCCCCAGGTCTGATCTTGGCCTCCCTAGGGGCTGGCCAAGGGGCTCAAGGCAAACTCCTGCCCTGCAAAAGCCACTCCGAGGCACTGATGGGTCAGTGCAATTACAACAGCAACCAAATCTCCCAGATTCAGCCCTTGCTCTCTGTAATTGAAGACATTTCCCATAGGCGGGTGGCATATTCTGGTTTTTAAGCGTGGCTGCACTGAAACAAACATCTGAATAAGACTCAGTTTTGCAAAACACAAGTCAGAAATGCAATTGGGGGTCTTTTGCTCTGAGTCCCAGCGAGGTCCCAGCCCTGGTGCTCACCCTACGCAACGCAGAATTCCCCCCTAAAGCGGAGGCAGCGCTGCATACCCAGCCCGACGGGACCTGCAGCTGCCTGGCTTTGTCAGGGCTTATTACTCCGTGTTTTCACACTTATCCCCAAGGTGTTGAACTCGCCCTGAAGGTTAATTAGTAATTTATTGCGCTGTCATCAGTTCGAGGCTACTAATGGCTTCAATTTAGCCCCCGGGCTTTTATTTTTTTTTTCTTTTTCTTTTTCTTTTTTTTTTTTTTTTTCCTTTTTCCTCCTTTTCTTTCCTCCTGCCTGCTTTGGAGGAGCTGGGAGTTGCAGCGCATGGGAAAGCAGCAGCAAAAGCTTCTGGAATTAAGGTCCAAAGGAATAGTGAAGATGCCCCCTCCCCAGCTCTATATCCCTGGCCTGGCTTGCAGAGAAACAATTTGATGCAATTCACAGAGAATTGCAAAGGTTGGGGTGGGTTTTTGGGTGCTTCTAAATGCTCAATTTGAAGTAACATCCTTTGGACAGCTTTCTCCAAGGCAAAGCGGCCACAGAGCATGAACCTTGGGCCAAGTGGTGCTGCGTGAGCTGTCCCTGCGGTCAGCAGCATCCTCCTCTCCCCTTGCAGGACACAAAACCATCTTGGCTATAGAAATGTAAACCAGCTTCCAGCTTCGTGCTCAGCGAGACATCTGTGAGCGGGCAGAGGGCAGCCTGAGAGGACACACCGAGCCCATCACCTCAGCGTCTGGGAGCCTGCTTTTCACATGTATGTCTTCAAGGCTTGGCTGGTTTAGCAAAGAGCTGTGGTTTGATCCAGCAAGGACTGGGGTTGGGGAGCATTGGGGTACGGAGGTATTTTGCCCTTCCTGTGATGTGCCTCCATCGTGCCTCAGTTTCCCCAGTTATTTATATAGCGGTTGTGCAAACCACTGGGCAACTTGAAAGCAAACTGCCCCTAAACCCCACAAACCTGCCCCAACTCTCCCCCCCCCCTGCCCGACACCACTTAGATGCTGTCTGATTAGCAATCCCTCTTCATCCTGCCCTCACATGCTGCTCCCTGGGGCTTTTGTGCCCCCCATCACAAGGATGTTATGCAGAAAAGTGCACAGGCTGTGTTCCTGCAATCCCATCAGCCCTGTCCTTGCCTGATGGAGCGCCTCTTGCAGAGCAACCAAGCACCAATTTTTCATTGCTTTTTGGAAAATAAGCACATTTCCTGCGTTTATTCAGGCTGTTAAGCAAACTGGCCACAGAGAAGGAGGATGTGAGGTGCTAATGAGGACTGGCTGGGGTGACAGCCACAGCCTGCGTCCAGGGCAGGAAGAGATGGCTGGGGTGGAAATGTCCCACTGGAGATGAGCCACGCAGGGTGCAGGGACAGACAGCACCAGCAGGCTTTGCCACCACCAGCCTTTCCCTGCTGGAGACATGGGGATAGCAAAAGTGGGTGATTCTGAGTGCCAGGCTCTCAGTGCATTGGGGATTCATAGGGAAGAGGGATTGGCTGAAAGGGAATTTTGTGATTTCAAGAAAAGAAACTGGACCTGACAGCTGGAAAGGGAAAAGGTACGGACATTTCTGTGGATTTTGATTTAAAAAGAGAAAAAGACCCCAACAAACCACCTATATTCAGGTTTCACCTTCAGCTGCATGCACGTGGGTTCCCTGAACAGCATCTGCTATTTCCCTCCCCTGTTTAATTTATGGCCGTTAACTTTAGGGCTAAGGACAGTTTATGGAAAAAAACACCTGCTTTCCCCTACTCCCAGGGCAAGGGTGGAATTTTCTCTGACTCTGCATCCTAAATAAAGCTTCGTTCCTGCATGATTCATACCATGGCTCGTATACACATGCCTTATGTTAGGAGGCCCTGTCAAGATGCTCGTGCCCCTTTTGAGTTCGAGGACTCAAGAATGGGCTTTGCACAGATCTCATTTATACACATCACTGGGGCTTTCTGCAGAGCCCAGGGGGAACCTGAGCGCTGGGATTGACTGCCCTGGTGTTGGGGTATGCACTAACCTCTCATAGAGTAACATAGGGAACAATGTCTGTGTTATTAGGACACCAATAAAGCCACCCAGTTCTGGCTACCAGCCTGTTTTTGCTCCATCCCATACCTACCCCAGCAGGCTCCATCATTCCTAGGTCTTCTCCAGATGCACCTTATGCACGGACAAAGCTCAGGCTCTGCTTTCTCAGCATAGCAGTATCTCAGCCCTTTGACATAGATCCCTGGCTCTGGTTCTGTCATTATAAAAGATTATCTTTCCATGATGGAGCTTTCATTCATGGATTCTTGTCAAGAAAAAGAAAAATAAAGGGGAAAAAAAGAGGCAAAAAAAATGAAAATGAGAACTGTTGGCAGTAAATGGATGATAAAACCTGGACGCTCATCCAAGCTTGTATTTGAAAACTGATAGCCAGCACTCAGGCAGCACGCAAAGACCCCACACGTAGCAAACCACCCCTGGTCCAGAGCTCTGTGTAGCACGCAGGGATGGAGCATGGGGAAGCTTCAACCCCTCTGCAGCAGCCACCCCATGAACCCCACATCAACGCAAGGGGAGGCTCACTGGCTCTTTGCAAAGGGGAGCAAAGCAAGGTGATGGGGGGTTGGGGGGTGGGTTGAGAAGCCTATGACTAATCTGGTAACCTTTCCTTTTAGTGTTTAAGAGAACCCGAGTCTGTTTACAATAAAATGGAGTGATATTTTTCATCCTTCCAGATGGAACAAGGATTATATAAACAGAACAGCCTCAGACACAGCAAACACCTGTTGAAGGGAACCGGCTTGAAAAGACACGCAAAAATCCATCTGTCTATCTATCAAGGGCCCTGTAGACTTGTGGTCAAGTTCAAGTTGAAGTGCACGTCAGAGATCTGCTGATGGGGGGAGGCTGTGATAAGCAAAAGCATTAGCAAACGTCCATGGGTTTTAATCAAGAGGTTTAGAGAAGGAGCAAGGAAGAGCCTTCTACCTCTTGAAACCAAGGAGTTTAGCTCTGCAAGTTGTAGATTATTCCTCAATCTGATTGGAGCAACTTTTCCTGTTCTCTGGCATCTCACTTCCAAGAAGAAACCCCAAATTGGGAAGTTACAGAATAACCTGTCAAAAATCTCCTTGTCTTCCTTCTACCCTTCGGCTCAGGTTTCAGTCCTGCACCAAAACATGTAGGCTTCCATTTCATCCAAACTGCTGTGGTTTTGATATTTCCCCAACCTAATCAAAATGAACCTAACCATGTTCACATAATCCTACAGGCTGGGTCTGAAATCATTAAGTCCTTCTGCTTCAGCTGCGTCTCGTGGTGGTGAGTTCCATGGATTAATTATGTATTTCTTACCACAAAATGGAGCTACATCATATCTTCCCTAATTACTGATCTAAAGTAACTTGTTTATTTTTGCTGTTTTTTCACAAAGGTTTTTCAAAACCACCCAGCTCTTCAAGCAGAACCATGCCAGGAAAGTCCTACACCTGCAAGACAGCCATGGTTTTAGGATGAGCTCTAAAGCAACAGAGAGATGGAAGATGCTCAAGTCCTGGTTTGGTCTGTTGTGCTAGCAGTGCCTCTGAACCTCTCTGCATTTTGGGAGGATGCATGAGGAGATGACCTGCGTTTTAGCCAGCCTGGTGGTGCTTTCAGGCTTGCTAGAAGCTGCATCCCCCAAGGACCACAACAGCCCCAGCACTGAAGCTATGGACGACCATCCTCCTGCCATCCTGCTGCTGGACCAGGCCTGTAGCCTTGGGAAACCCACAGATGAAGGATTTATTAGGGTTTGGCATCTTTGACATCAGCAGTAGGTGTGCTTGATGACTCGTTTTATTGTGTCATTTGATTAGAACTGAAGAAATGAACACAGACTTTTCCAAAACGGAACTGTAGGAAGATGTGTCATCCTGCAGAAGCCATTCCCCCTCTCCCTTGAGAAGTGATATTCCCCATGAGCTGCGAGAATAGGAATTTCCAAAGCTATTGTTTAAAACCGTGACAATTTCATCCTCATTATGACTTTTTTCCTTTTCCCACCCCTTCCAAGAGCAAAGGAAAGAAATATTACCTATTCCAGCACACCATGGAGCAGACTGCTCAGCTTGCATATATCAGCGTAGCTCAACTGGCGCCATGGAGGCATGCCAACATACACCTATTCGGGAATCTGGTCTACTATTTTATATATCTCAGGTTTCAGCAGGTTTCCCTGAATGAGGATGAGGAGGGCTCCAGCAAAGCACAAACTACCTGTTTATCTGACATCCCATCCCAGCTGACAAACTGGCATGGCGGGACCACGCGCATCGGAAACATATCTGACAAAGCACAAAGAAAACCTTCATCTTCCGCTGCGTGCACACTGTTGTAATTCTTCCAAGATCTTTGCTTAAAAAAACCCCTATTTTTCCACCTGTAATGAGAGGGGCTGTCTTGCTTTGCCTGGATTCTGGAAGTGCGCGTTGACAGGCTGTGTGTAATGTCATCTCCCTGTTTTAAACTCAGTTCCAAGCTCGGAAATCCAGCGGGATGTATGGAGGGCTGCTCCGGTGGAAGGAGGAGGAGGAGGGTTATTTTAGTTTTTAAGCTTTTTTAAGGGCACTGGATTTGGTCTTAACCTAACAAACAAGTTGACACAGATGATTATTAAGCAGTGTTATTTAAAGAGAAGTCCTTCAGACCAGCAAATATCTGTAATCATTTGGTGCCCACTTCACCATCTATCCACAGCAGCTTCTGCACTCATTTCACATAAAAAGCACCCAAGGTTTTTTGTCATATATATTTTATGCATTATCAAATTAATTAATTCTCACAACCTATTTGGGTCCAAAAATTGAGGAATTAAAGGTTAGAAAATATCACAAAGTTGTAAATTTTCTCTGTGAAGTGTTCTCTCCATGCTATGGACATGTGCTCCCAGAGGGAAGCTCACTGGCTGCTAAGCTGTACCCAAGTACAGGGGCTGCTGATTTGTACCAGCTCTTCCAAGCCAAGCACATTTTGCAAACTGTGTAATGTCACCCTGAGCCCTATTTTCCAAGAGACACATGTCTGAGTCAATGGGAATAATGGAATATGGTATTCTTAGACCCATTAGATAGTCCTTTACTAACTTCAGTTCTTAATCTTTAGAGTCTCAGCTCTTTCCAGTTACACCATCAAATATTGGACTGGTCCTGAAGTCACAGCAGTCATCTTCACGATCTTCCTTCTTGGTTTCACACACCCTCTGTGTACCTCTTAACCTGCCTGTTCCTGTATCTATTTCTAAATCATAAACAGGAGGAAGATCCTTGGAAATGGTGACTTATTCCAAAATCCACCTTTCTCAGCCTTGTTCCGCCTCACAGACTTTTCATGAGATTGCACTGCTGTTCACCACTGCCTTTCAAGTCTGTGGTCAGTGCGCACGACTGAAATGCAGTATTTTACCAAGACATTTGTTGCCCTAGAATATCAAGCCTTGGCCATAAATGTCTTTTCTGAATTCATACCTGTATCTACCAAAAGAGCAGTACCTAATAAACAAATAATGATAATTTGGTTTCCTGGCGCAGCACTTGGGACTCTTTTTGCCCTGTTTCTTGTTTGGCTGTTATTGGGTTTTGTTTGTTTGTTTTCTGTTTTTCTTTCAGTTCTTTCCTGTGAAATTCTTCACGTTGGAAAGGAGACAGTAAATCACAGAGCTCTTAGCACTTTCTGTTTGTGGAGAAATGTGGCTTTTCATTTTTAAACAATTATTCAACTTGTTCCTTTGTATAGTCTTAATATAGCTGCTTTACAGTGTTCCAGCAACAGCCAGGCACTATCTTATATCCTCGCAAAAACACACAGCTGAGCACTATTAAATATTTATCTCATTCCTGAAAGAGAGAGAGGACTGGTACCAGTAGATCTGAGCCAAGGCTCACATCCAGGTTTATAGCCCAAGTTCTCATCTCACCCTGAATTTTATAGAAGGGTCAAATATGACCACCAAAGCCTCGTTTCTTGGCTTGGCTCAGAGGTCTTCATGATATTTCCTGCATATTGCTGTTTTCCTATTCCGTTCTGTCTTGGGAATTTCAGCTTTACGAACTGAACAGGCCAATGACGCAAGGCGCGTCTAATACACTCTTTGCACGTTCAGTCCTGTGAGAGATTCTTAAAGTACAAGAGGATAACCGGATGCCCTTAGTCCAACATCTTGGAACCAGCAGGAGGGAACCAGATTGCAAGTTCAACTTTGAGTTTCTAATGTGATGGTGTAGGATTGACTTGCTCTAGATCAGATCTGACCAAATTGTGATCCCAGCACTTCCACTGATTTTGCAATATTACAAAAAGCTCTGTCACTAGCCAAGTCATTCCCACATAAACAAGAACAAAATCAAGCAGATGAAACTTGGATCTGGACAACGGTGCTCAGGTCCAACTTGTTGGCTTGAGCTTTCCTGTAACTAACATCCATCTTGGGCAATGAGAGCCGTAGAGTGGAATTTGCATGACTTTCTCTCCTTTCCCAGCCTGTCCAAAGAGTCATTGCTGTCCCAGGCAATGACCATTGTTTCTAACACTCAGTGCTTTCTCTATTTATACATGCACTCTCCCTCAAGGTCACCTTTTGGCTGCTGCTTTTCCACCTCCTGGAGTCCAGCATTATCTCTGGTGGTTGTTTCCAACTATAACACATTCTTGATGGCTTTTTTTACTTTTCAGATAACATCAAAACTAATTCCAAGCTACTTTGCCTTCCCGCCAATGCATTTTCAAGCTGACAGGAGATGCATGTGTCTTGTTTTTCACAAGACTGGCTTCTCACTCAAGGCATGTGGGCACAATAAGATCGTGTCAAAGTATTACATGTAACACTAAATTAAACTAATACAAAGCTTTAAATTAATAGCAGTTCAAAATGTATCTATACATAGTCTGATTACTAGGCTGTTAGAAATCCAAACTGAAGACTAAGAAAACAGGAATAATCACATCCCAGTATTAGATAGCATCTCCATGAACTGCCTCATACAAATTCCTGCTGGGTAGGTTGGCTGCCTCTGGATGGAGCTCCACAGTTTGACGTCTTTCACTGATTTCCATTGGACTATGCAAGGAACCAGGTACTGTAACCCCAATTCAAGCACTAAGGGCAGATGATCTGCCCTTACCCAGGTGGTCCCAGCAAAAGGTTTGCAGAACCACAAGTCTGACCCAGCTGTAGTTGGGCAGCTACAGCTATTTTATTCATGCCAACCCAACCATAACCCTAGCCATTACCTCATGGATCTGTCACTCTGCCTTCACCTTTCTCCTCCAATTCCTCCTCCCACCACAGCAGCAGCAAGAGCCCAGCTTGGCTCTGGTTCCTGAGCCTTTGGGCCACAACAAACAGCTTTGCCTAATGCTGATGAGAACTCTTGAACTGCTTTTCAATAATCCCACTCCCAACAAGGCCAGTGTGTCAGGTCTTCGGTGCCTGCACATCCCACTGAAGCCTCTGAAGCCAACAGAGCTGCGCTGAAACACACCACCTGACTCACTTGGCTCTAAACCTTTGATTATTGACTTCAACGAGATGAAACTCCAGGCTCCATGACTTTTTGTTGACCCCAGAAGAGTTTAAGCAATAAACTGTTCTCTTGTGATGTACAACTCCCATAGGATCCCTCAGTCCAACAGACCACAAGTGTTTTCAAGGTAAGCAGTCCAGCATTTGGAGAGCACAACAACGACACTATGGCTGAGAATGGTAATTGTTCTCTATTGCCTCCAGTGATTTGTACATTTCATAATTCCCCTGCTGGCTGACAGCTGGATTCTTCCCTAATTGCAAACCAGTTGTAGTTGAAAAATCAGACATTTCCTGGAATTTAAATAACCAATTTTCCACCAGTCAACATCCAACAAAACAATCTTACAGTTTCATTCAGAGCACATTGAAAATAAAAAGCATCATCAGAACATGCTGGATAAGTGGGGGAAAAAGGGATTTTGATGACTTCACACAGTCAAATACACCTTTCCTGGATCTTTGTATTCCGGTTTATTTTGTAAGTTGTTGGGGTTTTTTTGTTTGCTTGTTTTTGGTTCATTTTTTTTTAAGGCAGAAATAATACCATTCATATTCATTGAAAAAAACACAATTCAATGTTTTTAAAAGGCAGCATATTCTTAAACACTGTGACTGTATCTTTTAAATACAGAGCTGGCATCTGACAATACAATTATTCATTTGTGCCTTAGGAAATATGTCTTTATTCATAACTGATGCAGAATAAATATTGATTTTTCCTCAATCTGTTGGCACAGGATTTGTTCATTTTGTCTCTACAGCAAATTGCTGTGACAGTAAGGGACAACTCTAAACTCCCAAGTCTTAGGCTGTTGAAAAGACAAAAGGAAAAGCCCTTAGAGAGCTGCTGGCTTCCAGGAAACTCCATGAATGGAGAATGATGGTGCTGCATCCTAATTACATCCTTGGGGAACTATGGAAACAACAGAACCCCAAACACTCAAAGCTGGTGCAGTCAATAACAGCAGCACTGTTAGTTCATCTTCTCAGCTGCTATGTCCTGTTCCAGAACCCACAGTTTCAGGCATATGTACTCTTTCATTTAATCAATCTCTATCTTTTGCGAGATAGAAATAACCCTTCAGCTGTAACTGATTAAAGAGGATGGTGCTTGAGTTTGCAAGCAGCATGAAATGAGAGTTTGTAGAAATTTGAAGAGCCTGCTTGTCCTTGTGAATGGTGTGACATGACCTCCTGAACGGAGGTCACGTAATGGAGTCTTTGCCTTAATTGAAAGAGGACAACTGCAAATGGAAAAAATGCATCTTGTACTTAAAATGACCTTTGAAGCTGCGACTATGCAAAAAAAGCTGCCCCAGATTTGAAACCTTGAGGCAAGAGCTTGGAAGTTGTAGCATCTGGGGCATCTGTGTACCAAGTACTTTCCATAAGGAGCTATTTTATTTGGGGAAAAAAGTAATAGAACTTCGAGTTCTCTTTGCACGATGGAACTCAAAAAATGCATGCATTTTACATTGGGGTTTTTATATTCCTTCCCTTGGGAGCAGCTGGGTTTTCCCCAGAATATCCCATTCTCATGGTCTTGTCTATTTTGGCATCACCTTCATGTTACTTGCTTTGCATACGGTTTGAGGGCTCCATAGACAGCCCAGCCCTTTCCATCCTCAGCTTCTGAGGTGCAAACTGCCTCCTCTTGTGAGCACGGTGCTGTCCACTGGGCAACATGCTCAGGGAAGGCAACAGAGGAGCCAGGAGGTATTTGCACATGTGGGCTCATCTATTAAGCCAGAGGCAGCTTAAGACTTCTCTGCCCAGAGCATTTGCACAGCTGAGCCTATGAAGGGATGATGCAACTGGGACCATACAGCATTACCCCATCCCCAGCTCATTTAAAGCACAGGTGAGAAGCTGTGGCAAATGCTCTGGAAGCCACACAACTCATCATGCAGTATAATTTGTCCCTAGATAACTTGCTAGACAATGTGGGTTTGCCAGAGGCATTTCAAAAGCTTCTTTGGCCTTTATCAAACAAAAGGGAAACCAAGGAAGAACACCTGTTTTAAGGGATAGGAGCAATTCTGGAGAGCATATGCAGAGGCTTCCAGAGGGCTTTTAAAATGGACTTGTCAAGCAACTTAAATGCAAACGTTATTCCTGAAGTTTATTCTAAGATTTGTGCATACTTAACCCATAAACCCACAGCAAACAAACACTGTATAAAAGCCCCAAGGGTAAATAGAAAGAACAAATCCCACATAGATCATTACAGTTGTATTGGGGGAAATCTTTATGGAAGAGTCTGTTTGACTCATTTTCAGTCTTACTGCCAGCACTTCGTTGTATATAGCCCACAGGAGAGTATATTTCATCCAGTTAAATTCTGCTTAGTGGGGGTACCAAAGCCCACTGAGCAAAATTGATGATGCCAAACTAAATCTTAACCCAGTTATTAGTGCTTGAAAGGTATGTGAAGATTTTTAATAATGAGGAAGGCTAAACAGAGATGTCTGTTTTTCATAATTGCACAGTGCTCCCAAGACAGCTGCTCAGCCATCTTGAAAATCAATGTTTTGATGCCCTTTGAACCTTCTTTTCCTGTTGAGTGTCTCTCCTACAGGTTGCTCCCCAGGATGAAAACAATAAAAGCAAATATATAACAGTAAGGGCCTGAGGTTAATGTCTTTAACAAGATAATGTTACTTAAGGGAACTGTAAACCAAATCATTCCTAAATTCCATTTGTTCTTTGCAATCTAGCATATATTATGAAACCATATGTGTGCATATGGATGCGTACGCAGTATGCAAGATTTTTTACAGTAATGACTGCGTTTTCACATTGCACATACCAGTATTCCCATATTGCATGGTTTCCTGAGAATTACTATTATTCTAACTGTTAATCTTTTTATTAATAACTTGCTATTGCAGCTGCGTCAAAGAATCGCATCGTAACATAGCTGGCTATGAGTCTAACATGCAAGATCTAAACAAATTTACACCAGGTCATTTTACCAAGCAGCATTTCTTTCTTTGGATTTAGTATCAAAAGGTAGTTCATTCCAACAAACTGGCACATGCCCTTAATGGTTTTTAATTTTCACCAGAGAAGAACTTGCTAAAATTACTTCAAGCTGCATTCCTTGTGTATATATATGGATTTGGGAGGAAAAAGAAAGAAAAGAAAATATGAAAGGGTAAACAGTCTCCTCATGCACATGTGCTGTTTTTATACCACTGAAAATTTATCTCAAGACATGTTCAGGTTACTCTCTCTAGAAGTTACTTTTGCAGAATTCTTGGATATTCCCTGCAATTCAATTAACCTTGGGCAAATTTTATATGGAACAATACTCTGGTCTTACATGTGTGTTTCTTCTCGATTTTCATAGAACTGGTAGATATAAATTAGTGTAGACCAAAGGAGCGAGACTAGTTTATTTAACTTTGTATTATCTACCATACTATAAAACCTGGAAATAAACCAGAAGCATAATCCTACCAAAACATTTTGGAGGTTGTCCAGAAAAAAATCCAAGGACACTTGTTTCTACTGATATCTACATCATTGAACTAATTTCCATTAAAACGAGTAAATGAAAATCCCTGCCAGGGGGAATCACAGGCAGTCGTATTTGCTTTACAATGATAAAAGTCTCAGCTCCATGTGCCTTCAAATTTAAAACCTACACAGATGCTGAGGTAAACAATATGAGAACTTTATGATATGGTCACCATGAAACACCCTGACAGTTTGGAAAATGTTGGCCTGAGTCACTTCTTCCTACTCTTTTCTTCCTCCTGAGTCTAAGTCTTGCTACTGCCCATACATAGCTCTAGGGTGTCAGAGGGCAATGAATATTTGGCATAAAGACTGCCATGGGGATCTGGTACTAGGGTATTTGACTGTGAATCAAGGATCTCTACAAATGGTCAAGAAGGAAAAGAGAAAGCTCCTCAAGACTATTTATAGCAGTAATAGGCTTGATCATCCCTTTCAATTATCAACACCATCTAGGTACGTTCTTGTGAACCATCACAGTTCTCTGAAGAGCATCATTTTACCTTGCAGTACAGTACTGATTGTACAGCCACACAAACTGGAGGCTTTAGAGCATGGATGAGTACAGCAGGACTGCATGGCCTTGCCCAAGAGACTTTCCTTCTGGGGCAGAATATAGGTACATATGGAAACCAGGGCAGATTGTAACTTTGGCATGCTCCCTTGGGATCATTAAGTTTCTCATTAGTCTAGTAAGTTTCAGCAGTTGTTTCCTCATCTATTCTTTGTAGAAGAGCAGTAGCCTTAAGACCTCTGATGCTAGTCCAATCCACCCACCCCATGACGGGCACCCATCATCTATCAGCAAACTCTACAAGGCACAACAGAATGAGACCTCCTTCCTAGAAGGGAGGTGGTCATGCACTCTGCTTCGACATGGGCCACCAGTGCAGTGTCAGCATGGGCTGTGACCTTCATGGACAATAAAGCCACGGTGCTCTAACAGGCTCAGGTTTAACAGGACTTGTGCAGGGTTTTACTGCTGCCCTATAAAATACCTTTCAGAAATAGAAACATTACCCCTTTCTCCTCGCAGAGATTGCAGGTTTTCACAACAAAACGTGTTTTAGATAGTCTCTACGTGTTTCATTTGCTCTTCTAGCATTAATTACAGGTTAACCTAACCTCACCACACTGTCACAGTTGCTGATGTAACACAACTTTAGGGCAGTGGACATGTTTATCAGTAATTGTTAAAATGCTTCTTTCTGTGCCATCAGCAGAAGTATTGCAGCGGAGTCCAGAGCAGAAGGGATGAACCAGCACCCTTGTGTCATCCTTCCCAACTCAGGTTACATGTGTGTTGACCCATGTAGTATCTATAAAGGGATAGGTAATGCTGTTTAAACCAACAGACATTTTCATACTTATTTATTAAAGGAAATAGATGAGCATGCTGACTGATTTTCCTGATAGTAAATATATTCCCGGAACTATTATCTTCTGTAAAGGCTTAAAGATCCTAATGTATGAAGAAATGGCAGACAAATTTCACTGTCACTCATCTTAAGCTTTTAGACTTGGAGAAAAAACTGAATTATAGCTTGGGAAAACAGAAAGCTAAAAAGAGAGGAAAATTTGACAAACATTTATCTATGAGTGGCTGACATAGGGCATAAAGAACAATTGCCCTCTATTTCTCAGAAGCTGGAATCTTCCAAGTAGATGATGAAGCAGTGGTTCTGAAACAAATGGAGTCTTTCTTTTTTTAAATACCTCATCATGGTATGCTGTAGAAAACATTGCCCTAAGGATATTTTGGGTACCAAGCGTACAAATTGGTCCAAAAATCCACTGTCCTCTCTACTGCCACTTGGAAAAGAATTACAAATTTGAGTACAGACATGAGGCACTGAATAAAATCAACTTATTTATCTCTAAAAACCTTTCAGCCCTTTTAGATCTCAGCTCTGTTTCCACTGATTGAAAGTTCCTCATGATTTCCAACTGATTTTTAAAGGCATCCAATACTGCAGCTTTTTACTGTGTGTTTGCCAGTGCGAAACTTTCATTCTGGAAAGAGGAATCCCCTTAGAACTATATTCGGGATCTCTGGAGGTGGAGACATATGTATTTCTAACATTTATGCCAAAAAGACAAACTGACAGTCTATACTAACAAACATATTCTGAAACAACTGCAAAGAAACATTTAGCTCGACCTCCCACCACCAGGTTATTTTTAGATTATTTCTTTTTTAATAAACCAAAAAAAAGCCACAAAAAGCCCCCAAAATCTTTTAATCTAATCTTGGCTATATTTTCCCTTTCAATGCCTAAGGGATATGATATTATTTATAACAGGAAACCTTTGATTTCTGAGCTTTTATGTTTTTTCAGTGTTCCAAGTCACACACACACAAAAAAGCATGTTGATTTTTAATCAAAAACCAAATTGCCACATGCACTCAGAGCTAATTCTCCCATTCACCAACAATACCCCTGCTGCCTCCTGCTAGCATGACGTGGAGCAGAATTTGGTCCATGTAAAGGGTTTGGATAATCCCACTCTTAAGAAGCACAACCTCAGAAGCATGCAAACCCATTGGAAGAGCGCCTTACAGGAATAACCAGAAGACACCGGTGACGGACACATTAAGGATCCCCCTGGGCATTTGCCTTCCCATTAGCACCGTCAGCATGAGGTTTGCATGCCGGGTTAAGGCAGGGAATGAACATCTCCCTGACAACAGAACAACTGTAAGGTCCCCCAAGGTCAGTGTAAAGTTTCTCACTGACTTCGGAGGTTGGAATTGAGGCCATGAGAAGCTTGTATATGGCACTAAACCCTTTTTCCATATTGTACAACATGAATGTATATAACAGTAAGTGTAAAATCCCACTTCAGCTCTTGCGGAGGAGCCTTATCTCCTCGACATTACCCCATCCTCTCCAGCCCCATCCAATGTGCCTGTGACCTTGCACTTGGATTAGTCTGTTGTAGTTCTGGCAGCCTTCTTTTTAAGAAGACCTTGCTCCACTCTTCCCACCAAACTGTCCTTGATTCTCATATCCATAAGCTAGACATCTCCAATCCCACATAAAGAAGCCAGCGTCTTTCCAAGTGACAGATCTCAGTCATTGCAAGAGATAGCACAGGCACGGGGCTTTGATCCAGTTTGGTGATTTGTGCAGGCACAAGTATGCCATTATTTTCAGTAAAACTTTCCCTAAAGGACATAACCCAATGGAAAAAACACTGCTGACAATATTTCAGCTGCATGGGTGCTGTCCAGAAGAGATTATTTCAGGATCAGGTGTTAGATCACTGTTTCCTTGCAAGTTCATCAGGGTCTGCAGTGATAGGATAAGGAGAAATAGGTTTAAACTAAAACAGAGAGTTCAGGTTAGATATAAGGAAGTTCTTTACCATGAGGACATTGAGGCACTGGAAAGGTTTGCCCAAAGATGTGGTAAATCGTCCATCCCTGACAGTGCTCAAGGCCAGGTTGGACAAAGCCATGGGTGACACAATCTAATGTGCAGTGTCCCTGCCCATGGCAGGTGGTTTGGAACAGGATGATCTTAAGGTCCTTTCCAATGCAAACTCTTCTGTGGTTCTATGATTCTAAAAGCCTCTTTGATGTCTTGGTCATGGAATCACAGAGTACAAGGTTGGAAGGAACCTCATGGATCATCTGGCTCCAACATTTCTTGGTGAAGCATGACCTACTCTAGATGTCCCAGCGCCTTGGTCCTTACAAGGGCTCAGAATAATGGTATGTTTGTTATGAGATATTAATCCTTTTTTCTTGGAAATTTCTGCTTTGATTAATTTAACAATTAATAATGTTGCTGAAAGAAAAACGAGGGCAAGAAGCTCCTCAGTGGATGAGAATTTACTGCCAGGTCCTGTCACTTCCATTGACAATTTCTTTCTAGTGATAAAATATACATTGACCAACATGAGTAAAACTGAATGGGAATATGTTCATAGAGATTGGCATCAAAGTTTAAGTGATTGCAGACCTGGAAAAGTTAAAAAAAAAGAAAAAAATCATGCAGTGATACATTTCCTGCAAGTTTCAATGCCCAGAAAAACAGGAAAGTTTCTCTGCATGTTTTAAAAAAATATATATAAATATATATAAGTATATAAAATTAGGTCTTTGCAGAGAGTGCAATTAATGGCAAGCTCAGCTTATGGAGGGTAAATCAGATTTCTGCACATGGAAATTTTCCTTTTCCTGCATCTGAACATTTAATGGGATTTTAAGGACATTTAACCATACCCTATATAATTTCAACCCCAATAGCTTCACATGGTCCCTTTTAATCTTGCCTTAATTATTGTTATGAAGAATGTGATAATGGTTTTCCTTTTGCTGGCAAGCTGAGAAAACTGATTTTATTACTGGTTTAGCCAGGCACTTTTTCAAGCAATTGGGCTGAGCCTAGTGCCAAATGTGGTCTGAGGCTGGTTGATCTTTTGGCTTTCCCACTGACGTGATGAGGATGGGCAGAGGAGGCTTCAAAGAGGATGCTGCAGTGCATCCCTGACTGCACCAGCCAGAATCTTACCTCTGACCCAACCATTCCAGGCTGTTTCTTCACTTGTGTTTGCGCACACACAAAGACAGTGGCTTCTTTCAACCATGACAAAAACTGGAGCCATCGCACATGTCCAACACAGAACCTACTGATGCAGGATCAAAACTTCGTTGATCTGGTTGAATTTAAAAGAAATAAGAATATCATTAGGACAGAAACTTACTCCTCAAGCCTGGATGGGGGTTTTTCAGGGACAAAGAAAAGATGTGGCAGAGATGTGACAGATAAGGATGTTATTTGTCCCATCTTGTCAAAGTTACAACTACTTCGTGACTGCACTGACTGATCCACACATGGGTAGAGGCTTGATCCAGTCTGGTTTCCTCATGTTTCAGAGGTGGTCACCTATCAGCTAGGAAGTCAAACCCACATACTGGAATAAACCTTAGGAGATCGCTTTTAACTCACAACAGTTAGAATAATAAAAATAAAAAGGTTGCACTGAGCTCTGGCAAAAACATTTCTTTTAAAATTTAGTTCTTTTCTTTCCCCATGAAAAATGATGGCTCCCCCTACCTTTTTTTTACCTTTAATCCCAGCAATGCTGCATTTATTCTAGCTGACCACGTACTTTCCTTCTCCTCTCCCTCCCTCTCCACCGGAGCATTAATGAATGGGAACATTTTTCTTACTTTCAGAGGCATTGCGAAAGGTTTCAAAGTAAATTCTCTGGAAGCCCAACAAGAGCCCACACTTCCCCCTGTAGTATGCTCATGGCGAGGAACCCAGCAAGGAGAAATCACCGTGACTCCATCCTCATCAGGAAAAATAAATACATTTTCTTCCATCTGAGCTGCAATTCTGCATGGAACAATTTAAGCTTTTCCTGCCACCTCCAGGAATTGAGGTTTGTAATTGAAATCCTGAGGAATAGAGTTGGCCAGCAGACAAACAAGAAACTATCATCCTTGTTCATCTGCTTTGCTTTTGGATGATTTAGCTGTCTAATTGATCTTTGCTTTTCATTAATATTTAGTTCCAAACCCCTTCCTCCTGAACAGGGCAAGGTGTTGTAAGTGTTACTTTTTGGAACCAGGAATGAAAGCTTCCATCCACCATGCCCCTCTGCTGAGCTACCTCCAACACAGCCTGGAAAGATTGTTCCTGGGGGAATAAGGAAACCATCTGGTTTCTTGGGATGTTTAAAGTGCCCAGCTTTTCTGCCAGAAAAAAAGCTTATCACTGCCAGCTCTAGCAAAAGGCTCTCCAGTGTGATACCTACTTATTAGGAATTAGGCAGACTGGCCCAACCTTGTGCACCTTCGAAGCAGGTCCTGTTTTGACAGGCCAGCGGACCTTCAGAAGTCCCTTCCGACTTAAAGTATACTGTGGCTTCTTTATCATAGTCTCAGTGTTCATAAGGCGTTAAAGCCCAGAGGCAGGCACTGATGCACAATGCTCCAGCCCAAAAAGGAGCTACCATGTTGTGGAAAATCACTTACAAGTAAGTCTTCAATCAGAAGAGTGGGGAGCAGGAGGCTGGGGGATCTGACTCTAGAAACCTGGATGCATCGAGCTCCAAACCTCCAGCACCCAAACCTTTTCAAGGGACCTTCCAAACAACATCTGTGACTGAAAGGAACCTAAATCCCTCCAGAGGATACCCATGTCTAAATACAAGAAGCTGGCAGGTACCAGCAGGGCTTTGGTAAACTCTTACAGATCTCCTGGCTTGTTTACAAGGTGTCTTAGCTTCTATAAACAGCTGCTTTTTTGTCCATGAATTGTACCAGGAAAGGAGCAGGGAGCAGGACAAAAGCAAGGAAACTTGGCTTGAGAAAACACCCAAACACATTAAGATGAAGAAACTGTACAGTGCCTGGAGCTGGAATCCATCCTCTGCTCCCCCTTCTCTCTTAGGAGAGTGCTAGAGGGCACATCAGGGATGGATTCATCCATTGTTATTTACCTTGGACTTGTGCTGATACTACCCATCCACCAGTTTTTGGTGACCCTGACATAAAACTCTAACGAACAAAAATGGCTAATAATCCCAATTAAAATTAGCTGGAAGCTATTCAACACACATTTTCCCCTTTCCATGACAGCAAGGCTTTGGCTAACCAAAGATATTTGGGAGAAGCCATTTGCTTTCTCAGGGCTTATGTTTTTCATTGAGTTTTTTTTCTTCATTCTACTGGTGGAATAAAAGCCAATATTCCTCCAATATCAAAGGCCCAGATAATTTCTACAGCACCATTTCTCTTTCTTTTGTCTTTCTCTGTCTTTTTTTTATTGATTTTTAACCAGTTTAGGGCTGATATTTTTGAAAGAGTAAAAACATCCCTCAAAAACATAGTAAAAAATATTGGAATAAAAGAAAAAGCCCGTGGTTATGAGGAAACCTAGAAAGCTCAACTGACATCAAAATACCCTTTGAATCTATGGGCTTATCTACACTTTTTGCACACTAAAGATACCCTAACCAGAAGTGTTTGCATGTCCTCATGCCTGTGTGCCCTGCTTTACCTTCAGAACGAGGAGCAACCCTTGTTGACGGCTATGAAAACCTTGCATATCTACAGACATCCCAGTCCTTTCATGGACTGTCTGCTAATTGAGATGAAGGCAACTCTTCACGAACAGTGTTAGTGGAGGAAGACCTCTGGTTTGTCACAACATTATCACAGAAAATATGGAGAAAAAAGGGAGAAAATAACCAAGTTGTATTGGATAGAAAGAGTTCAGTTTGGTCCTCACACTTTTCTAGCTCCAAAGTTCTCTGTTTTACTGTCTTGAACTCTGAGAGTTTTGATGCCATCTTAGGGAAAAAAAGAATCTGTACACACACATTAAAAAAATGTGAAAAGATGATCATTTTGCTGCACTGTATATTCTACCCCAATGAGCACTTTAACAGATGTAAATAAAACCAGCTTTTCCTCTTCTGACTTGTCCCATGAAGCTTTAGTTGGGCCTCTACATAATCCATGGGATTTCTGAAGCTTTTAGTTTTAACTAAGTAATTTGTACGGCTGCCTGAGATGCTTCCAAATGTGCGGTAACTTGAGTTTGGTATGCTCCCAACCACCTAATTAAAACCATGGAATAAATTCATTTGGCTTAGGTGATTTTTAATTCTTCTTTCCTCCTCCTTTTATTTTTTAATCAAAAGAAACCTTCTGAGTCACATATCTAGGGGATTATTCTAAACAGCACTTTGGAAAGGGCACACTCTGGAAATCCTATATAGCAGCGGAGGAGAGTTGTCACGCATGTGTGTAGAGCTCGTTTAGACTGAATGCCAAAGGTTATGGTACACACAGGAAAAAATCAAATTGCTTGTGATCCTCCTTTTACTGCAGCATCCCTTTCAGGATGATGTAATGAGGAAAAGAAGATTTCCTCTTCCAAAGCCTTAACGAGGATTTTGGAACAACTGAAGAAGGAGCAGCCCTGGGGGGCCCCGTGCGGATGTCAAATGTGCTTGAAGAGTATCAGGGGAATGGTGCTCTTTGGGGCACCATTTTTGTGCACAGATCCTGAAAAACCCCATCTATAGTGGGAGCAGGGAAGTGTTTCATCCAGAGGAAACCTGCAGTCTGCTACAGGTTACCCTTTATGGGGAGAAACTCGAACAAAATAATGCCAAAGCTTTTCCCCTAACTCATGCAGTCTATTTGGAAGCAGCAGCCTGTGAACAAGAAATGGCTTTCCTCCTTTCTGTGTTGATATAGTCAACAATCAAGATCTGTGCTTTTTGTTGTCATTGTTTGGTGCAATAACACACAGATTGAAGTTTGGTTTTCACGGTATCTGGCTAGGCATGCTGACCTGATGTGGATCAAAGACTACATGGTAGAATTAAGCAAATACAATCAGTGTAATATGATTCATTCTTGTCCTGCTGAACAGATGTTTGAACAGATGTCAGGTAAAAGAAAAAGTGCTGGGGAATTAGTGCATTATTCTAAATTAATGTGTTTAAGAGAAGGGAGCATCTTTATTAATCCAATTTAAGGTGAAGGAGAGTATTTGTGACTTTGGTTACTGTGAAGTTATTCTCCCTTTGCCTTTCAGTGGCCAGCAATCACTAGTTTCCCTATCAGAAACACAACAGTGTTGGTGGGCTAGGATGCTTGCTTATCAATCTTCTCTGCTTTAATCTCCATCACCTTGGGAAGCAATATTGAAGACATGAAGTAAACAGAGGTTTGAAAATGTTGAGTCATTATTAGCCTACAATCTGAGGAAAAGGTTTGATCTGGATTGTGTTGTGCAGTTGCCATCCTTATATTCTGGGGAGCTTCCTATGTCCCTTGTTTGCTGTTTGGTAAACATGGGAGAAAATCCTAGCTTTTCCTGGCATTTCTCAGTCAGCATTAAAAATGAGGGAGTTCTATTATGTACCTGATTAGCCATATAATTATAGTAACTGGATGCAAATCTGGTAATTATGGAGGCAACGCTTAGTTAAACACTCGTTTAGCCATGTATCTGCAGACTTAGTAGCCACACAGAGATCCTACCACCTAATTTAAAGCCTATAGACATGACTAAATAACACCTCTAGCTTCCACACTTTGCTTGGCCAGGAATGATTTTTCAGCATTTAAAAGCTGTGCCTCCTTTGTCAGGGAAAACTCCACAAACAGTAAAAAAGAACTAAAGAAGAAAAGAAGATGATAAAAAGTGCCTTGGAAAAGTGCCTGGAGATGACTAACCCATCTCAAATTCTAGATATTCAGAGGGAAATTGCCTGGCCCACCAGAGCAGCGGTGCAAGACAGGTTGATGGAGATGGGAAGTGAATTTCTTATGTATTCAGTGAAATTCTTGTTTGATTATCCTCTAGATTGTAACCAACTGATGGGAAAAAACTCAGGTTATGGGTGGCCTTTCCTTACCAGTTCTCTTTGCTGGAGAGCTGATGTACTCCAGTAACCACTCTTTAAAAAGGAGGACAAACCAAAACAAATAAATGGGAAGGTTTGGGATGACTGTTCCTCCACTCAGCAATTTTGTGTCAGAAAGGAGCATCAAGCCCGTCATCTTTGAGGGCCATTAATTTCTTGAGGGATCCTGGATGGCTTCCCTACGAATCTCTATGGAGATCATTCTTTTTATAACTATCTCATGTCACTGGGGAACATTTCTCCAGCCAGAACATTCACTCAGCCACCAATGCTGCCCGACATTTACCCTATGATGTGGCTCAGTTAACTTCGTCTGGCTATGCAGAGGCATCCACATAAGGTCATTTTTTGCAAGAACAAGGAATTCCACAGCCACATTATATTAAGGAACCAATTCTTGGGAAAACCATGCTTCAACCAAATTGCTTTCTCTACTACTCATTACTCTCTCCCCATTCTATTTGCCATCAGAATATGTTACATCTCTGTCCACTGCACACAGAGAAGTTCAGACATTTTGGTAACCTTTTAACTGGTGAACATATGTAGACATGAAACACAAGACTGTGTTGTGGAGGTATGGATCTTGCTTCAGCTATAAGGCTTGGGAGTTCAATTAGGAGAAGAGTGCATCAGGAGGCAGCAGCAGACTGATGGGCAAAACTCTTCCTAATTCAGATTTGCTCTGCTGCTAAGGCACTCCAGGACCCTCGCCTTATCACCTCACCTCTACATGTGCCCAATTCCTTCTCTTTCATTTGTTTTGCTATTCTAGAATCTGGTCCTAAAGCCAGCAAACAGGCTGGGTACAGGATCCAGATCCAAAAGCTCCTACCTGGGCTTATTTCCAGCAGTATATTTGCAAAGAGGTTTTGCTGAAGAAACCTTTCAAAGAGCAGCCAGGGGCACAAATATCCCCACTTTGCTGTGTTTCAGAGCAAGCTGAAAGAATCCCTTTAGCAGAGCAACATCTGTGATCTGGTGACCAGTTTCTGTCCTGCTTTTACCCAGGAGGTGCATCATAACATTGCTGCTTGACGGGGACCACAGTGGTTATTTCAATTTTCAAAACCAGGAGAGAGACAGAAAAGAAATGCTCCAGGCAAAATTCTTGCACATGAAGTGCTCTAGCCCTAAAGGTGTGATGAAAGCATAATCCTGCGCATAACCCTTAGTTCTGCTGCCTAAAATAATACTCCAGGATGCTGGCAGGGGAATACTATGCTTCCTGTGAGTGTTTCAGTTCACATTCTCCCAAAAATAACACAGCGACTGTTAACACCTGCACTTTTCAACGTTTCCTTGCTAACAACAAGGAGATTAATGGGTTCCATTCAAAAAGACCTTTTCGACCTCATTTATGATGTTGAGAAACTCAGGAAATTTCTTGCTAATCCAAACCTTGATAATCCCAGTATCCTTCAAAAAAAATCTCTGCCCAGGGCATACAGCAGGAGAGCTGTTTTATCAAGGTAGAATGGGATCCACAGGGCATCACAGCAGGTGGATCCCTGCATCAAACAGAGATGAAAAGCAGGAGGGGGAATCAGGAATAGAGATTACCCAACCTGCTGCCCAGTGGTGGAGACCACATGCACAACTTCATTTCGCCAAGTTTTAGCTCCCATTTTGGAAAGCCTGTGAAGATGGGAAGCAGGGAAGGATTCCAGCAGCTCCCCAGGGGAGCTGCTTTAATCCAGTGCTCCCTAGCAGGATTAGACCGGGCTAATCATGCTGACAGATGCCAGAGTAATACTTGATCCAGCAGCTCGTGATGGCTTAGTGCCACAGCAGGCAGGGAATGGGCATGACATTAGTTCAATCTGTGATTTCCAGAGGAAGTTTTCTTCCAGTTTTTTCATGTACAGTTCCGCTTTCATCCAATTGCTCAAATGGCATCTTAATGACCAAGCTTTGCTAAGCACACACATGAGCCAGAATTGCAGGGATCAGGACCTGTGCAACTCCAGCACAACCAGAGGGAAAACAAAGCAGAAAACCACTGCCCAGGTTCAGTACAGGATGGTCAGGGACACCAGGGTGGCAGCTGCACACTTGCCACCTTTCAGAGGGCATGCTGAGCATGATCTTAGAAAAGGACCAGCCTCAAAGAAGGAAGGTTTGTACAGAACTGAACTACTGCTATCCTCTTCTATATTTTCCTGCAATGTGCAAATTAACTTCTGTGCCTCTAAGATGAAGAGAACTGGTTTGCTCTGAAAAGCCCTGGTGGGTAGGGATGCTGAAATGGGATAAGGCAAAGAGCAGCAGATAGATGGCACAGCTCAGGATTTCTGATTGAGTAAAGCTAACTAGACCTCCCACTGCCAGGAAAGAAGAACACATCTGGATGGTGACTCCAGCCCAAAGAGGTCTCAAAGCTTTAGGCGGCCAGATTCAGGCAATACACCCCCAGTGCTAGTGCTCCCTTCCTGTTTGCTCTGATGCCCTTGCTTTCATTCCCATCACCCATTGATCTGACACCCTTAAATGACTATTTCAGGTCTCTGTCTCCCACCCAAGCCTCTGTTTAGCCCAATTAGAAGTCTTAATGAGCTCAAAAATAGTATTTTTCCAAGTCAGCATTGGGTACAAATCATCCGGTGTGGGAGCAGGAAATAACAGTGTACCCCCATTGTAGAAATTTTTACAAATTGTATTAATTGAGTTGTTTTGTAGATACTAAGCAGGTGGGGGAGGGAAACTGATGTGGTCATTTTAATCCATTTTGCTCAATAGGAAGTTTTCAGGCAGTTTCAAACGATTGGGGCTGAGAAAGTACAACTGATGTTGTGTGTGTGCACAACAATTTGCAGCCGAAACACAGAAAGGTCAAGCCATTGAGGGCTGGTAGCTGAAACCCATTGTTCAAGAGACCGGGTTCCCCATGGACCTGCAGGAAGCACAGGGCAAAGCTAAGGCTACCCTTGCCAAAGCTTCTGCAAATATTTTCCCAAGGCACAATTTGTATGGTGCTTGGAAAACAGAAAAAGTAATGAGCATCGTAAACACATCAACAGGCATGGGGGAAAAAATATGTTCTGTATTGGAGCAATCCCAGGCACAGTTACAGGTTGGGCAGGGAAGAGATTCAGAGCAGCCCTGTAGAGAAGGACTTGGGGGTGTTGGTCGATGAGAAAATGAACATGAGCCGGCAGTGTGCGCTTGCAGCACAAAAAGCCAACCGTATCCTGAGCTGCATCAAAAGGAGTGTGACCAGCAGGTCGAGGGAGGAGCTCCTGCCCCTTTATTCTGCTCTCGTGAGACCTCACTTGGAGTATTGTGTGCAGTTCTGGTGTCCTCAACATAAAAAGGACACGGAACTGTTAGAACAAGTGCAGAGGAGGGCCACGAGGATATGATCAGGGGACTGGAGCACCTGCCGTATGAAGATAGGCTGAGAAAATTGGGGCTGTTCAGCCTGCAGAAGAGAAGGCTGCGTGGAGACCTCAGAGCAGCCTTCCAGTATCTGAAGGGGGCCTATAGGGATGCTGGGGAGGGACTCTTCATTAGGGACTGTAGTGATAGGACGAGGGATAACGGGTTCAAACATAAACAAGGGAAGTTTAGATTGGATATGAGGAAGAAATTCTTTACTGTAAGGGTGGTGAGGCACTGGAATGGGTTGCCCAGGGAAGTTGTGAATGCTTCATCCCTGGCGGCGTTCAAGGTGGGGCTGGACATAGCCTTGGATGGCATGGTTTAGTGTGAGGTGTCCCTGCCCATGGCAGGGGGGTTGGAACTAGGTGGTCTTAAGGTCCTTTCCAACCCTAACTATTCTATGATTCTATGATTCTATGTATGCTTTCCCAATGATGATTCACACATAATATAGGGGTGTAGGTAGGGTCATCTTGAGTGAGAAAAGATGGTACGTCTGATCCTGTCAATAAAAAGAGATGCTACCTTTAAGCAAAGATGTCTTCCATAGCATAATCATCTCCTTGATCTATCTGATGAATTATTTCAGCTTGGGATCTCTTCACAATACAGATTCAACAGTGAGAAGGATTTTATTTCAGTTTGCTGGATTGTCTTCTCCTGTGGACCACTTTCTGGGTTGGTCAGACAAAAATTCAAAGAAATCTGATCAAAAAGTGAGCATAAACTGTTGTTTCTCTCAAGAAAAAGCTGAAATAGCCCTCTAAAACTTGTCCCCAAGTCACTGTCTTCTGATTTTTCCATGTTGCTCGGTCTTTCCATTTTTCCAGAGGTAACTTCCTTTACCTTTATATAGGGAAAATAAGCAGACTACAAAGAAATCTTGCTTACTGATAGGTATTTGAAGAGCTTGGATTGGCTCTGGACTCAAGCTGCTGTAGGTAATTGTCAGATCTGCTGATTTAAGTGTCAGATCTGCTGATCTGCCAGTGTTCATATCTGACCACTCTCTAAAAAATTACTCAATTCTTTCAAACCATGAACTACATGTTGCAGTCACTGCAGATACACTGAAGATGGTCATAAAGTTTGAAATAGTCTCTCAGGCCAAGATCTCCATGCTCTTTATGCTCCCTAAACAGCGAGAACAACCCCGAATCTCTCTGTGCAGCCCTCTCAGCTGTGCTATTTCCAGATCCCTTCAATCCCTGTGGTTAGTAGTTGCAACAGCACAAATTGCTCAGCTAAAAGGTAAGCTGGGAGATACGAAAAAATATATAGGAGAAAAAGGTCTGGAAAATAGTGCAGGGAGTTGTCGATTCTGAGCAGAAAAAGCAAAGTTGGAATTTTTATAGAAGGATATTACATCAAGAAATCTTATGAACTGAGAGAGTGGAATGATAGGAAGTGCTGTAAGAAAATTAAAGGATAACACTATAATGCCCACCCATGAGCTTTCCTTCAGTGCTATTGCCTGCTATATGTGCTTACTCACTTCTGTCCTGATACAGTGCTTTCCCAAAGCTGAGCATGTGTTTTCATTCAGTCTCTAGGGCCAGCTACAAAGTCACTAGCAAAGCATATCATGATCTCAGACTCAGCTCAAGCCCATGCACCAGCACTGCATAGAAGCATTTGTGCTTCAATGAACTGCGGTAAAGATCTTTCAAAATACAAAAAAGATGGTGAGAAATCACCATGTTTCAAAAGCTGGAAATATTTTACCCTTCAAGAGCAATGAATAAAAGATTAAAAACAAGAAACAGAAGCCTGGCCAGTGCATTACTACAACTTTACACAGGTTTTATACGGGTAAAACCATCCAATGTCAATTTGGGAGTCTCAGGTTTCCCTTTGTAAGAACAACAGAATGAAATTCAAGGAAGTCTTCATATTGTGATGGTCCTAAATCTGCATTTACCCTGACTGACACACGGCCCTGAGTCTCTTGGAAGCACAAGAGCCATTTCTGAAGAGTTCAAGAACAGTAAACAATCTTAAATTTGCCACCTAAAGCCTTTCTCCAATGGTGAGAAAAGCAGAATTTGAAATTCCATTCCCCCCTGCCCAGGAGCTGAATTCTGATAAATCACTGAGAAATGCCCCTGAATTGAATGATGGATTGCTGGTTTACCCCAGGATAAAAGCAGGATTAGGCTCAGGTATCTTGAATGCAAGAAGTCTGAGGGTGGGCAGGCTGAATGCTGCTGAGTTTCAAATATGCGAAGACCCAAACTACAACAGTAGTTCTACCCTACCATGAGTAATTAAATGTTTTTCAGTTATTCTAAGAAATGAGATAGTTGATCCAGAGATCACATTCCACTCGCAATCTGCATAGGATAAAGCAAATTTTCTCCTGCTCCATCCAGCCTCCTCTGCAGGGTTCCTACTTTCTACGTTGCCTGCATGCCAAGGCAAACACAGATATTCCAAGGAACAGGAGGGATTTCAAAAACCTGCCCTATTCCAGCAGAATAACTGTAAAGCTGTTCCTAGATATGCACAGATAATTTTTGTGCTAATCGTAAAGCAAACTCCTCTGCAAAATATTATTCATGGGACTGAACATCTGCCAACTGCAAAAACATTTTCTTAGCTTGTGGATAAACAATCACACAGTATCTGCTTAAGATAGAAAGGCCTCCACCTCCCAGCATTAGCGTAATTTCACACTTTACCAAATAAAACACTCAGAGGTTCCCGAGCTGCATTCAGGGAAATTGCAGCAAATTAAAGAGTGCAGCAATTCGGTTTTGTCGAAGCTGCTCTGGTCTTTGTTTCAATTTCTTTGCCTGATTTGAGCTGAGCTTCTGAATTAGGAACAGTGGATCTGGGATTTATTTATTTATTTAGGATACAGTTTTCGGGAAGGGTGCTATTTAGAGAGAAAAGGAGAGGGAGAAAGGCTTACCAAGGTCAAGACAAATCAAAAGGAACTAAACAGGGAGATGGAATATGCCAAACAGACCAGTTTAATCCTGCCTGTCTGCATCCATCTGCTGTTTGGATTTGAAACACAATGGCTTGGGACCTCATAACAAACATGCAGAGAGCAGAGACTTTGAAGAAGTCCGAGAGTCCATGCTCAGTATCAGAACTAATTACAGATTTCTTGTACCATGTAGATGAGTTTTTGAATCAGGGCAAGTTCACCAAAGCCACACCTTCTTCTCATAAAGCTTATTAACTAGCGCCTTACCAGCCATAAGAAAGAAGGCAAAACTCTGCCTTGGACATCAAGGACTTTACTCAGCCACAATCTCAACACAAATCATCAGTTAATCCTTTGGCTCTCCATGAAGCTGAGTTCAGTTTATCTTACTGCACTGTCCCCAGAAGAGGACCCCAAAGTCATTCCCTAACTTTACTGAGACTCTGGGCAAGCCCAAAGGTGTGAGCCAGGTCGGAACAGCACCATGTGTCAGAGGTGCTGGAATGTGACCTTTTAATCCTGGTCCATCCAGGAGAAAAGGAACATCTCTGTGCAGGCCTGTTGTGCACGTTTTGCCTCATTTTTCATCCTGCTCTTGACATTCAGATCAGATACCTTGGGCCCTAGAACATTTAATTATAGCTCATGCCATCATTTACCTTGTCCACTAAGCCTTTGATTACATCAGGCAAGAAAGAAAATTTCATCTATGTTATCCATTTATTCCTTAGGCTGAAAATAAAACCAGAATTGGCTAGAAAGAGATGATATTTTTCTTCGAGACAGCTGAAGGAAGCATGAAAACCGCTATCCAGGATATCCGGAACTTGGCTGGTTCTCTTCTCTTCTCTGAGTTTGCTCACCAAATGATTTTTGTTTATTTTATAAAAAGCCTGTTCCTCTTTGACAGGTGTCCTACAGGCAGAAAATGTGTCTTGGCTAGGGACACATGAGGGAATTAGTTCTGGGTTTCTTCTAGGGAGTAATGGGAGTTTCTCTGTTAAAGGCCTGTGCATGGGCAGCAATATTCCTTTCTATGTTGAAGTTAATATGATACATTCAGGCACAGAACTTAAGCAGTGATAAAATTACTGAGAATTTAATGGCTATAATAAAAAAAGAAGTAAACTTGCAGTGGCAGGTGAAATCAGATGTTTGGAACCATGAATTAAACTGAATGGAAAAACCAAGTCAGGTTTGCAAGTGTTTGGCATTTTCAGTATGGAGTTTTGCAAATCAAAAGTAAAAATATCCAGGTTCCAAATATACAAAATCCAAATTACAAAATTAAGAGAGTCAAACAGGCAGTTAGCCAGCATTTAGCCAACTTTTACCCCTGTTTTGTTTAAAAATACTTGGTTATCATCAGTTGCATAAATTCAATTCAAGCTAAAGTATTCTGCAAGTTTCTCTAGTGAAAGAATGTGGATGAGTCTGCTCTAGCTGTAAAAACTGTTTACCAAGAGCAGTGATGCTCATTTCCACCTCTGCCACAGATGGTCTGCAAAGCCTTAGGTCCCTTTGAGTGAGCCCAGAGTCACTAGAGCTGAAAAATCTCAATTCCATTGGATATGATTAGATAAAAGGCAATGTCCAACAACAGGAAGATTTTACTGCATGAGCCGCTGCGGTTTTTTAGTTTAAGTAATACCTGAACAATAGTAATAGAGGGTGGTATAAAGATACAGCCCCATTCACTCCTCCTTTGGATCAGCTTACGTGCTCACCCAACTCCATGATTAACCAATTCAGCAGAAAGGTGAGCCTTACAAAAATCACACAGCAGTTTCTGCTGGCTCAGTCAGGTCAGACAAGTCCTAGGGCTAGCAGAAGGCAAAGGATGGAGGTAACATGGCAGGGTGGGAGGAAAGGCAGGATCGCAGTGGTAGTGATGGAGATTCATTTATATTATCACAATACACTCACAGTATTTTGACATTAGGTTGCCATCACTGAAATAATTTCTGGTTTTGCTGCTTCTTATTGCAGTGTCATCCAAGCCACCTTACCATACAGAAATTCAATGCTTAATGCTTCCTTGAAGGATAAGCCTTTACAGGAGTTAATATTTCCTACATGGTAAAAGCTAATGAGCCAGAATTGTTCTTCATCCCCCCAGAACTAGCTCAAGGAAGAAACAGCAAAGGAATGAATCAGCAAAGGCTGGGAAAGGGTATCAGATTAATAATACAAGTCAGGGGAGGACAGGGAGTAGCTGTGCACATCATCCACATGAGTATAGCTCACAAAACTCAATATAACAAAGCACCAAGAGTCATACTTAACTTTAAAAGTGTTCCGCTCAGTTGCTTAATCACTGTAATAAATGGAAATGGCCTCAAATATTGAAGTGCTCTATTAAATAAGAGTACTTTAGGACCAACATTGCCAGCAGAACAGATTCCTTAGCACCCACAGGTAAGTCAATCAGTATTTCCAAGAACTTTTGTAGTGGACAATTGATACCTTGAGTAGAGGTACCAGGACCTTCCAAGGAGATTATTTTTGCATCTTTAATCTCTCCTTCAAACTGCCTGTTTGGAAGCCTTGTTTTGAAAGAAAATGCAGTGGAAGAACTCTATTTACCAGATTTTGTAAGTAATTGGCAGGTTTTATTGATTTGGGGAACAAAATTTTGCATTTCAGCTCACACAATGGTTTTTGTAGATCCCTGGCACTACAGGACTAATTGGGAAGGCTCTTCATGAGCCTTCCTAATTGGGGTGGTGACTAATAGGTGGATGAGCTTCCTTTATCCTAACAAAGTTTCCTTTACTGCTGCAACTGCTCAGCATTAAGTTCAGAGGAGCGACAACCAATTGACATGAAGATCTGCTCCTTGAGATCCACCAGACTACACCATGGTCACCTTTGGGGTCTAAGAAATCAGAAGAAAACTCTTTAATGTGGGTGAGACATTTAAACAATAGATGAAAGGGGTGAACCCGAGCCCAGCCAGCCATTTTAAATGTCTTTAGCATATTTCAATGAGAGCTTTCATGCTATCCAATGTGTGTCAAGCCATCCTCTTGGCCTGGCAAGCATCCAGATGGCAGTCCCCCTCCTCCCCTCCCCAAGTCGAGAAGAGAGAACTAGTTAGAAAGTGACATGGCAAATCTCCAGTCTTCTCTGAATATATTTTACTAATATGGCAATTAATATCATGGACCAGTGCCTACTTCATAAAAGCAAATTCAATGTCGGTAGGAATGTAGAGTGTGAGTGATTTAGAAACTACGATTTCTTGGACAAGGGCATACTTAAAAAGCATGATCTCATAAATCTGTGGTTTCTCCACATTTTTAGGTTGTGTATATGAAACTCCCACACCAGATAGCAGGACGTGTAACATTCTTAACTCCATGAACCCTAGTCACATGATGGTAATTATTGAAGACCTTGAAACAAAAAGACTAATAAATTTAGCATTAAAAGCACAGCTCCTGTTCAGTTACTCATAGTACAGAGCTGAACTTGGACAGAACCCATGTATGGAAAGGACTTATCCTTTAAAGCGTCTTGATTTCTCAACATGTTGCTGATCATTTATATACCTCTGTCTACATTTTGGACAATAGTCCACGCAAGTGCCTTTGAAGGGCTCAAAGCATCTAACCCAGTGGATGCTGGCTCCTAATTCATTTGGCCTCATCAGAAATCCAACATCAGTAACTTCAATAGGGAGGAATGATAAAGTCCAGCTCAGTGAAGTTTTGCTTTCCACATACAGAGGTTCTTTAGAGAGCAGAGTTGAGTAGCTTGGACTGCCTTGAGAAATATGGGATCACATGTATCCCATAAACCACATATATGCTGGTGAGGAAAAGCTGCTTGAAATAGGAAGTGGGTAAATTGGCAGGAATGGGGAGGAATAGGGTGGCACACACTCAAGAGGGAGAACAGTAGGAGCAGAATTATTCACCACCCACTGCAGTGGATGAGAAGCACCCACAGTTTGGCATCTCCCCAGGTCAAACTCCTACAGATAAATGCATATTATCGCACTGAAACTTCCCTGTCCTCCTCTTTCCAGATCATCAACAGAAGTTACTATAAGGGAAAACCAAGAGATATTCTTCTCTTTGCTGCTGCTGTGGGTCTCTGCCCTGATTCCTGGTGTGGTCTGTGCATGCCTGGTGCTGTGACTCATTAACTGAACAGAGCACAGCTTGCCTCAATGTTCAACTCTTCTGCCGCGGGTGAAGCTGCCAGCTCTTTGAAGGAGATAATAGGTCCACTGCTTGGCCAGGGCAAATTGGCACCTCTCCACTATGTCAGAGCTTTACATACATGTTCTTTAAATGAAGCAGTCATCAAAATGCTGCTTAACTCTGATAATTGCAATTATCCCATTCTTTCAGTAGCTTACTGTAAACAGAGAGTTCACTGTCTTGTCTTCTACTCCTGCAATAGAGTCATCCCTGTCCCAGGACTTCCTCTTTGGCAACAGGCAAGCCCATCTGAATTATTACCCAGCTCTTGCTTCATCCTTAGACCCTGATGGTCTGATAACATTTACTCAGGACTATAAGCAATTAAAACAGAGATGACACATTAAAACAATCACAATTTAGAGTCCATCTTTAAATGATTATTTACAGCTGATTGGGAAATGGAATTTCTGCTCTGCAGGAAAGTCAAACGTTTCAAAATTCCCTTTCATCACAGGCTGGAATGCAACCTGAATTTGGCTTAAATCCCATCTTAGTTGGACTTTTGGCACCTGGGACTTAGAAACTGCTTAATGTCAGCCATCACTTCATCCTAGAGAAAAGTGCAGCTGTTTCCACATGGGGCAACAGAGTAGCCTCCATTAAAATGCGCTCAGCACCATCCCATTAATTAGACTCGGGACAGGCAGAATCCCTGCTTTCTCCCCAGAGCCTCCACGTGCGAATGACTGTGCCCAGACCACACATAGCATGAGACAAACCCAAAGAGATACAAAGGCAGGAAACATGAACTTTAGCCCGGGAGAGTCACGACTTGTCCATGGAAGAAGAGTTGCAAGTCTGAGACCTTTCTGTACTGGATGGAGATGAAATCTGTATCTCCCTTTTTCCATTTGAGGAATCTACCTACCAATTTAGAGGCAAGGTCACAACAAGCTTTTCCTCATCCTCTCCTATTGCCTATGAAGAGAAAGCAGCAGTCAGTGGATGCAAGAAATCTCACTTTGCACATCAGGGAAATGAGACAGATTTCCCCAGCAGAAGAGCACTGTGGTCTCCCTCCTCAGTCCTTTCACATTGCACACAAGATGAATCAGCAGACCCTGAATGCCCTTCTGTAGTGATGAATTCATTTGACACAACAGGATCTACACTTATGGGGAAAAACACTGTGATGACATAAGAACAAAATATGACCATGTTCCATGAAGTCACTCTTCCTATCAGACTGGAAAATAGATTGCTCTTAGAAGTATTGCTCTTGCAAAACCTTTGAACTGACATTTTTGGCCGTAACCATGCTTCATCCTCATCATCTTTGACCAAGCTCACTGTCACTTTTGGTCATTACTCAATACTTCCTTTCTGTAGCGAGTAAAGCAAAGCAGAGATATCATTAGAGCTGATGTGTTTTTTGACCAACCGCCCAATATTCAACCAGGTTAAATACATATGCGCATGTAACTGCTGATCTCCAACCAAGATTCTGCAGTACAGCTTCAGGATATCTTCAAAGAATAGGATTTGGAGGAAGACAACAGTGGTGCTGGATCAAGATTTCTCAGAAGCACAAACAAGGCCAGACTGCTGTCTCAAGGGTCAAGGAACATGGTTGGATAAGGACAAGATACTCCTCCATCTGAGAAGGCAGGCATGGTATCCCAGTTCCCAAGTCTGTATAGATGAGCACCTTGCTGCTCTCCAGCCAAGGGTCAGAGCAAAAGCTGGTCTCTCACTGTCCTATTCTTTCTCATGGAGCTGGTGGGGGTGTCGGGGTGGGGGGTGGGGGGGCTGAAAGGAGGCTGTAGCAAACAATGGTCCTATCCCCAGTATGGATGATGTAAGGCCTGAAATCCTTCACTATGCCACACAATTAATCTGCTGCAGTATTTGGACATGCCTTAAATTTTTGCCCAAGTCAGGACTGAAATCACAGCTATTAAAAGCACCATTCTTCACCTACATGCTGTAAAGGGCTTTTCTTTCACAACTGCTTGAGTGATAGGTCATTACTCAACTGCCCTTACATAAAAGCTATTTTCGTTAAGTTCCTTGCAAATCAAATGACTTTCTGGTTTATTGAAATTACATTGGCTCGAGTACCCTTGTCATCACCAAGTCCCTTTGACACTTAAGGCAAAAGAGCCCCCAGGAAATTTACCACAGAAAGCAGGTAGGGAAAGAGGGAGCAGTGGCCTTTTATCAGATGAAAACACATTTCTGAACGTAAAGCGCTCCTGAGGGAGAAAATCAGAATATGGGCTCTGATTCAGCAAAGCAATTAAATACGTGCCTTAAGTCAAAGCCTTACTTAATTCCTTTGACTCCAATGGGATTTAAGCAAAAACTTAGGACTTAACTGAATTCAGGTCTAAAAATTCCTTTGACATTTTTTTCCTCCTGGATTATGGTGAAAGAAAGTGGTTACAGTGCATGCTTTGGGAAGCAGAGGGGTGATGAACTGTGATGCACATTCAGGCTAATGTAAAGCTTTAAAAAGCACTTGGCAGGAGCTGAGTAATAAATTAAGTTGCTCAACTGGTTGTGCTTTGCAACCAAAGCCATTGTCTTCCAAAGGCTTCAGCATCATAACTTCCCAACCGGCCTCAACTCCACTGTGTCCGATCAGAAGAAACTTTACACTTGATAAGTCCTCTAATATGCCGGGGAGTGCTCCTCCCTGCTCTCCTGCTCTCCTCCTACCTCTTTAATAAGCATCACCATTAGCTTTAAAGTACAAAGGGAGTTCACTTTGCAAGCTTTTGTGTTCTTTGCATGTTAGGATAGCGAAGGAGCAGTTCAAAAAGCAATCTGCCCAGAAACCACAGTTTATTAGTCCCAGAAGTTTCATTTGCTCAGGTCAGACTGAAAGCTTGGCTGAAGATACAGTAGAAATTTTTCTCTGTCAGGCAACAGAAAGCAGTACAAAGAACCCAGCTGTTAGGTCTCATAGCCCAGGCCTCTAATTAAAACAGTGGAAAATTAGATAACTTCACAAATTCATCACTGCCACCACTGGCTGTCAAAAAAAAAAAAGCTTGGGGGTTACCACCCACCTTTTGTTTATGTTGCTAACCAGTGTCTCCATCTCGTGTGTGTGCGCGTGCATGCACAGAGGAGTTTTTCTCCCTTCCCCCTGCTTTCAGCCACTTTCTGCACCTCATTCAAGAAAACTTCCGATGAGACTGGAAAGTAGGCTGCAAACCAGGTTTGCAGACTTGCCTTCCCGGACAGATTTTCCTACAGGGGAAAATGAGAAGTCTAAATTTCATTGTTCTCAAAGGAAAAGGCATTATTCTTCCCAAAAGATGCAGTCAAAGCAGTGCTTCTGAATGTCCGGCCTGAGGTCAGCAAATGTCACTTGTACCTTGTTATCATCTCCATGTTAAAAAAACCCAAGCAAAAAATACTTCTGTCCCCTAAAATAAAGGAGGAAAGACCTTGCAGTGCAGACACTTGAACAGCCAAAAAAGAAAGCTTCCATTCTTTCAATTGTTCAAAAAAGTTCAATTTGTGCTACAGCGATGAGTTCAATAGCTCTCAAGACAGAGTGATTAAAAACGCCTCTTATATTAAGCCTTGCTTAAGGAGAAAATCCTCTTTCAAAGAAAAAAAGGAGAGACTTACACCTTAACTATGCAGAGTATGAACCAGCTTCTTCTGCAGTTGTGGCACAGGGGACTGCAAGAGATCAGACCATAGTACTACATAGGACAAGAACCAGGTTGAAAACACAAATGGTTTAAGAATACTTCAGCAGACAGCAAGTTTAGGGCTGCATCTGGGAGCTGATCTCAGCTCAGCTTTCATTTGGGACTACAGCATGGCAGATGTACCCATATACGGCAGGGAAACCCAAATGAAACAGCCAGCTCCATGTTTTGCTACTTTTCTGGTTACAAACACTGTCACAACACCCAATATCTTAATCTGTGAGCAAAGCCCAAGCAGTCAAAGATGGTGAGGGTAGTAGGTTCTGATCTCTCCTGTCCCACATGTCCATGCAAACGTGGGCCGGGGCACCAGCAGCCCATGGTGCTTCTCTTTCTCTGCCCTGCTCTCCTACAGCACTTGCACTTGGTAAGGGTGGAAAATGAGTGCTGCTTCACCATAGAAGATAGGACTGCTAAAATATGGATAAGAATGGACCTAATCAAGACAACCCTCAAGGTGAAGAGGGAGATGAGGCATATAGCTACTTCAAAACACAGGATGCCAGTTACATTAATTCGTCAATTAGCTTGCATTCACAGAGCAGGAATTCACAAGCTCTTTATCTGTCTCCCAAATGAAACAAAACATGTTTACTTAAAACCATTGCAAAGGTTCCATGTCAGCACACGTGGTTGTGTCAACCAAATGTGTCTTATAACCAAGGTGAGATGGGAGCATTCAGTCAGCTCCCAGCAGCTCAGGAGTGGCTCCATCAAAGGCTTGCGTGACCTGACACACTATGGCTGCTGTTCGGGTGGCCCAAACATGTACCCGAAGGATAGAGCTAAGGGTGAACCCATGACTACACAAAAACCTTGCTGAAGTCACTCCTGCTGCAATCAGAGCTACATGGCTTACAGCAAGGCCAAATCGCCCACAGCCCAAGGCGTTTTGCAGTGATTTGTGTCTTTAGCTTTCTATAATTGGCAAGATCCTTCTAAAAACAAAAAGCACCACCACCAACCCCTTCCCAGTTCTCACCAACAAAAGGTAAAGACATTGAGAAGGACGGCATTCTCTTATCACATGTTACCTTCTAAATCTTGAGTCTTCCTTTGTACTCTGACAGTTATTTCACATATAGACATGGCTGCCAAGCGAGGTTTGTTTGATGTTCTTTCCTGCCTTTGTAATGGAGTTTCCTTTTAAGCAGGAGGAGGAGGAGGGAGAGGGGATGACAGGGGCTTATAAATATGGAAAAGACACTTTTTGGCATAAAATTCGCGTCGCATTTAGAATATCTCTGACTCTTTTCTTCCCCCCTCCCATTAAACTGGCCACCTTTGGGATTGTCCACTTGGAAAATATTAAAAAAAGAAGCACAGAAGGGAAAATCATCATTGCTGGAAAATATTCAAAACACTGGCATGCCAAGGTTTTCACCCAAAAAATAGTCCTTAAGCAAATCCTCTACAAATTCTGGAGCTATGTCAGTGTTACCTCTGCTCCTCTGAAAAGCCAAACTAGCACTGATGCATCAATGGCAGCTGCTGTCAAAAAATAAATGAGTTTATTCCCTCTGAAGTCACCAGATTTTGTCTAACTTATGCAGTCCATTCGAGAAAGGCCACAATACTGATGGTAGGTGTTATTATTAAGGTTTAGAAGGCAGCTCCCATGTTCCCTATCCATAACACAAAGCCAGTGATGATACAGCCTACTAGGACTATAGGCAGAGAATTGCCAATTAGAGCTGTTAGCTTACACCATACAATAGGTTATCTCAAAGACATAAGTGGTATCCCAAAGGTTACATAGGAAAATGAGAGAAGGAAGCAGTTGCCATCCAAAACACAGCCACCTCATCCTCAAAGTCATCACACTGATGCTCCCATACGCAGTGCCAGAAGACCAGACCTAGGGTACTTTCACATCCAAAGCATGAGAATGACTAATGCAAAGCACCACATGACTGAAAGGACACATCATAATTGCTCTGAATGCAACAGAGGACCTTATTGTGTTATCCCAAGTGTGAAAGGATTATGGGATGCAATTGGAAGTACACCTACCAAGCCCAGAGAGCTCCTAGCCGCCTGTGGCTGATGAGCCCAAACTCATTCAGTTTGACTCAGCTGTCTACTTTGTCTTCATTTCCTGAAACTTGGTCAGAGCAAGAGCTTCTCAAGAAGGATCTACATGTCTCCCTACTATTTAGAACATAATGTATGTGCATTTCATTTATCCCCATGCCTGTTTTCTTTAGATTGCTCTTGACACTACACACTTTGCCTAACACATGAACCACCCTCTCTCCTTGATAAATTTATATGCGTTATAAACAAAAGCTAAAAAATGCAGCCAACTACCCCACAGCCCTGCCAATTTGAGCATATGGAAGAACAAGAAGATGTCAATGGATCTTTTTTTCTGTAGGAGCACTAGAATTTGAAGCAGAAAGATCCTTGAGTCCAGCTAATGAGGGATTGCTCCCTGTAGTATATTCCCCTCAGCACTAAATGACTCAATTGATAGCCCTCCCAACACTTCCCTGGGGAAACTACTCCACAGCCTAATAGATCACACTGTCAGGACTTTTCAGCCAGCTGTATTTCAAAGGCTACAAAACGTGCTCGAGTGTTTGACTTGGAAGCTCTTTAAACAGTTTTTGGCTCTCATATTTGCGATACCACAAGCATGACTTCAGCTGTTGGGCCACACCATTCAAGTGCTGCACACCTCAGTCCTGTGCATACGCTCCCACATGCCTGGGATTGGACTCTCACAGCTTGCTATGCAAGGAAAGGAGATCTGCTGAGTGATAGTGTATGGAGAACTAAAGCCTAAATTGTCTTGCAAGCTTGGAAGCTTTGGGCTGACACTAATCCAGGGAAAATTATTCAAGAAAAAAGAAAAATTAGGGTATTTGATGTCACCAAATTGCCAAGAAAGATCTATACTTCTAATAGAGAAATACTGTTTGCATTCTGTACTGCACTGTGGGCCCAGGACCAACAGTAAAGCTCCTCGTTTTCTGCAGATGTCCTTCTCTTGGCCTGGCTTCAGACAGTATGTAAATCCCAGCTATCTGTGCAGCAGGTAGGATCAGAGCTAACTGCTTTACAGACCTGATTTTCACCCCCAGCCCCATCATCATTGGCTCAACAGCATCACTGTAAAAACAGGGCAGCTGGAGGCACTGGATCCATTTTTCTTTGGAATAAATAGAGACAAAGGGAGAGCTTTTTAGTGTACTGCTAGAGCTGGAGGTATCCCACTGGAGGGACCAGAAGGTCTCTAGAGAGCCTGTCCTGAAGCAGTAACTTGCAGTATTGATGTAGATTGCATCAATGGTAATAGTTGAAAAACTGGTGCTGAAGCTAAAAAAACAGAGAGAATAAAACCTTCCAGCATCTAGAAAGCACATACTGTTGTTCTGACAGCACAGGTTTAATGCTTCATCCACAGACACACTCTGGGATGATGCACTGCTTGGGAACACTTCATAGCATTTTGTAGGATTATTACAGGGAAGCAGAATAGAGCTTTTACTGAAGCCTTCCTAGGACAGGTTCATTATCCAGACAGCAATATCAGACCAGGATGATTTACCTCCTTCAACTACAGTTTTCTCTCTCCAGAAGTTTTAAATATAATATCTGAGTTTTCTTTGAAACAAAGATTTTGGAAAAGGCTTTGAGATATTTGGAAGTGGACAGAAAGTAAATCATGTCTCACCTAGAACAAGCCCCTTTTGTCATCATCTGCATTAATGTAATGCTTGTAGTTATCTGCCAGAATCATGTTTTGCTAGATGCTGTGCAACAGAAATAAGACCCACTTTACCATGAAGTTTATAATCCACTTGAGCTAGGACTTAAATGTTCTGATTTTATACCTAAAAATAAACCAGAATAGAATGTACTCTTCTCCTGTTACCACCCCCATCACCAAGAGGAGAAATGCCACTTTTAAGGATGAAATGTGACTGTTTAAGGTCTAACGAGTGAAAGAAAAACTGCATAAACTGATCTAAGACTTGAAATGTGTGTAGAATGCTCTCACTTTCTTGGCAGAATGGATTTTTTTATGCAGCTTAGGCAGGGAAGTTACGTAAATCATCCCTCCTCATGCACTTTGCTGGGAAGTAAAGATGTCATTGAAATTCCTGTGCAGTTAAAGTACAAGTGGACAGTTGAGAAATACTTATGGGAGAAACTGGCCTGAAACAAAACCTCAAAGGTGTTGGTTTCTTTCGCCTCTCCCAAAAGACTTTGCAATGGTTTGAAATCGCTGTACTGATTTGACTGAAGTTTTTTTGCACGCCATCCAGATCTTTATAAAGGATCACACTTTCATTGTCAAAGTCAATGGAAATAAGGTGAGGATTTTGGCACTACAGATGTTTGACATATTTCAGATCTATGAAAATGGAGAATCTATGCATTGTGGCTTAAGCTGTTTCTCTAGCTAGAGGCAGGCATTGATGGTCCAACAAAAACACTGTGCATGACTTCTGGGAACTAGGTCTGTTCTTTGATAGCTCTCACACAGGTGTTTTTCTTCTTGTTTAGGTAACATTATACCATGTAGATATGAAAATGAGAAGCTTTGATCGATTCCACTTTGCACAAAATGCATTGAACACGCTCCGGGAAGGAAAGATGACAAAGGGGATTACTGCAGATGCTGGCTTCAGATAAGGTTGCATTCCTTCTACCACATTAAGCTGCTTTATACCATGCCATGACTTGACAAGATATGATAATGTAATACAATAGGACATGATACCACATAGCAGCGGCTGAAAGAGAAAGAATGAAGAAGGAAAGGAAGGTTTTGTTTGGGAAAGGATTATCCGTTTCCGATGAGGGCATTCCCTCAAGCGTTTGGGTGGGTATTCAGTCAGGCAAGGGTCTGCTAAAGGAATAGCTAGCTTTGAGCATTCCCTGGACTTCTGAACACTGCAGGTCTAAAAGTACTACAAGCAAGGGTTTACAGTCTGCGAACGCCTTGTAATCAAGAGAGTAAAACTCAAGTGGAGGCAGAAGTTTTTATCTTTTCGTATATCCAATCCAAACATTGTTCTGCTTTCTTAAAGGATTAGTAATTATTATGACAAATAACATTGCTTCATTCCAAGTCACTTGGCAATTTCTTATGAGCTGCTTCCCGAGACCTCACACTGCACAAACTTGGTGGAGCAACCACCACTTTTGTCACAAGTTTGGAGAACCATAGTTGGTCGGCCTGGTGTCTACAGAAGACAAAGAGTTATTTTACTTATGGACTGACTGAAACAGGGCTGGCTTCATCTTAGTTTTTCTCCAGTCTACTCTGATTTAACCCATTAAAAGTTATATCCATTTCTAGATGAAAGGTATCCAAACTGAGAGCTCTGCACCTTGGCAAACATGCTTTCAATTTTCTGAAATATCTTGGTTATTATAGTCAAACACCTGTTAAATTCAAGGCTAAGTACTTGGTCTCATATTAAAAAAAATAATCAATTTTCATTGAATACACTCCCAAAATCCACTGATCTTTTCTTATAAGTATTTCTGCAACCTACTCTGTTGCAGAAAGAACAGTTACCAGATTGATGGCTACTATGGAAGGAGGAAAAGGTTCTTTTGAAAGAAATGTTCTAAAAAAACCCAATTAACAATCCTTTGGAAAGGCCATGAGAGCAATGCATTGGAACAGAAATTACCCGTAGCAAATGTGCTCACTAAAACATTAATGCTCACTTAAGTGCTTTCCTGAATAAAGGCCCGAATTCCTGTTTTTATTCAGCTCAGTAACAGTGACACAAGGATTATTTTATAAAATAGCTTTTTGGTGTTGTTTCAGCAGACTGTACTAAGATTTGAGCAACAGTCCATGTCCCATTATACTCCTTTCGTGAGGAAGTGGGACCAAACACTGAAAAATTGATTCCTAGCATCTAACAACACCCCTTAAAAATAGATTAAGTCCATCTTAAATGGTTGTCACCAAACCTCACACAAAGCTGAGGATCAGCACTGCAACGCTTTTGAGATCTGGGTGAGGTTGTACCTGTCACCTGAAACAAGGACATGCCTTGATGCTAAGCTACTGTGAGCCACATTTCACCTCTTTCACTCCAGGTTTCAGCCGTTGGAAGCTGCAAGCCACCACCATCAATGTTAGGCATCTCACAATGTTGTAGCTCATGTCAACAGGCTGGAGATAAATCAGTAGAGCTATCCTCAGTGCAGAAACACGAGTAGTCTGTAAATCCCCTTCAGTGAGCTAAGTGTAGACACATGTTAGCTCACAGAGAACTCTGTGTTGTCACAGCAGTCCTGGAGTTACATATTGTAAAGCCATCTCAGCTGGGACAACATGAGCTCCATTCCTAAGACTTGGAGTCTATATCTAGTCTACTGGTGCTGTATCAGAAACAGGGAAAATAAATAGGTGATGTTTGTTTGCAAGGGCTTTCTAGTCATATTCCACATCTCCCAGGATCACCAGGAAGCATATCTTGCTCATGCTTGGATATAGACAGCTTCATCGTAGAGGAGGTAGCATGTATCCAGCCTTCCATTCCATGCTAATATCAGCTAGCACCGGATTTCATGGAAGTCTTTGAATCTGTCTCCAGCTTGGTGCGTCATTCTAAAAGCATGAGGCCAAGCAATGGACTTCGGGTGGAATTTCAGGGTTTTCATTGTGGTTGCAGGTGTCAATACATGTCCTAAGACAGAGGTCCAGTAAGTTGGAGGTACTGGTACCAGCCTTCACAGAAAACAATACCTACACTCCTGCTATGTCATTTTTAGAACAAAACCTAAGTTGCAGCCTAACCTGAAGCAGAAATACTTGCAGCTCACATCTTGGTATTAACCCCAGTGTGGTGCATATGCCCACTACTGGATGTGACTGATGGGATCCACAGTGTCCTCCAATTGTTCTTAGATATCAATGTTCTAAATTCCAGATTTCAAAATTGGGCCCAGTCATTACTATTCTTTTACTGTTGAGACTGTTATCATATAAATCAATGTCTCATATACACCACAACCACAGTACACAGCAGCATCTACCTCATAACGGTGGGGATAGGGGGAATGGTAGAAGGGAAAAAGTAATCAGTTGATTCTTGGTATCAAGCCTGAGTGCTCTCATAGAAATGGATTTGTTCATCACAAAACTTGAATTCACACCATTTCCCCGATCCAAGAAGACAGATGACATCAGACCCTTGGCAGGAGGTACTTTAGAGGAGACTAATCCATACACTGACAGGAATATTTGCTGGAGCTATTGCTCATACTCTGTGTCCAAGGTTTGATCATGTCTTGAATGTGGACCTCATCCTAGCTGACAGTAAAAATGCTTTGTGGCAACTGACAAATGAGGTGGTACCCCATAGATTTAAATGTGATTGTGATACACAACATCAGCCCAAGAGCCTGAATTGAATAGGGAATAAGGGTTGACACTAAAAGTCTAGTTGGGCTCAAAACAGCAGCATGTGCTACATACTTCCAAGATTGCTGTATCTTCATCTCTGCCTACGGGGAAAAATAAATGGATATGTTGGGTCAAATCTGTGTTTCCCTGTTGTATTTTATCACTGCTTTACAGGCTTACGACTCATGAGTGCATAGATAAGGGTGATGTAAAGTAGTTATCTACAAGAAAACACTGCATTCTTTAAGCCATTGAGCACAGTAAAGGATTCATTTCCAGCAGCTAAAGGTTAGATCTAATGGGCTTTATCCTCCTTTATTCAGAGTCCTCTGCAGCTGACAGTGCTTCAGCAATTAGGCTTATCTTCCATCTTAGAAGCAGCTGAATAATAAAAAAGTCTTATGACATTCTACTAGTGAATATTTCAGCTTCTTTTTGGAAAAGAAGTTAGAGGATAATCTATGGGTCACCTGCCAGAGGAATCATGGAAAACAAGAAAAGAGCATCAGCAGGGATGCAGGCAACTGCTCTGATTCTGAACTCCCTAAGTCTGGATTTCCATCTTGGCAGCTGGCAAGACTGCCGGCTCTGGTCCCAGGCCCAAAGTCATGATTCCCTTCCTCATGCCCACGTAAGCAGCTTAATCCAGAAAGATGCTTTTAAGTGTGACTCAGATGAGTATGTTTGGAGGAGAGGACGTTTTGGGGGGATCTCAAAGGCCTGGCTGAAATCCACTGGCCTTAAAAGCAGAAAGAACATCTCCACTTTTGCCTCTATCCTCAGGCCAGCATCTGGAAATACGAGCTCTTCCCCAAAAGAGATTTTCTGCTGCAGCAAGACTGATTAACCCAAGGTAAAGAGCTGTCATGCTACCAGCTCTCAAAGAAGAGCACAGGGGGAAGGAGAAACATTCTGTCCCTCTTTCTGGCCACCTTATGCCTTTGGCCTTACGCATTTTCCTTTGGAAGTAACCAAAACACCCAAAAAATTCACTTGACCAGAGGGGCAGGCAAGGGATTTGTCTGGTTTCTTAGTGTCCAACACAGAGGCGCAGGACTGGAGGGTGCCAGCAGTTAAACCTTTCTCAGTACTCTCTACAGCTGTGCCTTGGAACTTGAATCACTCTTGAACTGCACTACATGTGGACATGTTTAAGAAAAAAGATGCTGAAATTAGGAAAACATTATTTCATTGTAGGAAAAACACATTTCAGCTGCCTTCACTGCTGTTCAATGAAAAACCTTTTCCAGCAGAGAGAGAATTTTGTGAGGAAATAAAGACATATGCGCTAGAAGAAACTCTGGGATTTGGGGCCTGGTTGGTTTGAGACATGGATGTCCAGGATAATATTTCTCTAAGTGTTAACCAGGCTGTGCTACCCCTCATAAGGCTCAGCAACTGCAAGAAGAGCAAGTGAAACCACAGCTCCTTCGAAGGAGGTGCTGGCTTTCATATATAACCATCTCATGAATGATTAGAAATGATTGAAAGCTCCACCTGGCACTTCTATGAAGCAAGGATGCATTGTGCTCAATATCAGGTAGGCTTGGTGCCACCTCATAGCCTGACAATACCCTGACTCCTTTCTCAGAATCGTCCCCATCCTAGAGACAAGGGAGATGACCAAAAGTTTACATGAACAGCTCTAGTGGTAGTAATTCTCTGGTAGCTACCAGGCTCTCCAGATGGTCCTCAGATCAAAGCCAAGAGGAGCCAAGAGGTGGATATATGTGATGTGCGTGTATATATATATATATATATATATATATATATAAAATAACTTCTACAGAATATGTGCTTCTCCAACAGGACACGAGCCATGCAAAACTTGAATTTGCCCCTGCCAGAAACTGCTGCCCATCCTTCATACAGTGTGGCCAGGTCAAATCACCCAACAGAAGCAGGTTTGTAGGCCATTGGCAGAGCTGCAAGAGCACAGGAGGCGCTGCTTGTATTAACATCCATCCAACTGGACGAGAGCAGAAACAGATTCAAGTTAAGGAGTGTTTCTGCAGGCAGTATTTTTGATAGTTTGTTTTTCTGGTTTGTTGGCCTTTTCTCAAAAGGGATAGTGTTTCTTGAAGGGAAGTTTCTTTTTGCAAAGTGACTGACCCGCTGGCACCAGCACAAAGTTTTAAGAGATGAACTCATACTTCTGAGTATGATTCCTTTGCACTGCTGAGAGCTGCTAATGAAGAGGAGCAGAGAGCAGCTAGAAGGGAAGTAAGAGCCAGCAGCTTGGGAAATAGAAAGCAGGGGGTAACAGAGGCCACAGGGTCCTGATCTGCTACAAGCATCTCCAAACCAGAGGGGCCAGTTCACCCCTCCTCCGTAGAGAGAGGGCTCAAGGACCCTCAGCAGCATTAGAGCCTCAAAAATCCCTCATCCCTCTTGCTCATCTGCTGCCTGATTCTGAAGGAGCCTAATCTCCCCTGGGTTGCTTTGAAGTTACCCAGGGATTTAGATTTCTGCCTCTTTTAAGGCAAGGCAGAGTGCTGCGGCAGAGCTGGGCAGCAACATAACTGTTCCTCCAACCCCTTAACACAGAACAGACACTGAAACGTGACAGCGTTAGTGGGGGTCAACTCTTCCCCTCCTCCTCTGTCCATAAAACACTTCTTTCTCCTGGCTGGTTTTGCAAGGGAAGGGATCCAACATGCTCTGCCTATCCCTTCTGACCAGCTACCATAGCATCACCGCCTTCTGCTGGCCCCTTCCTCCAGCCTGGATGCAACTTCCTGTGCAGTACAGAGCACAAGACATTTCTGCAAACCTATCTGCTTCCACTGCCCCTAAAGCTGGCCTATGGGTGTTTCCCATCTGCCCAAGATGCCTTAGTTCATAAAGATGTTAAGTGGTAACCATACCAAGCCTTGCAGCTTGCTGAAGCATCGCAGAGGATCGCAAATGTCGGTAACTCTCAGAAGCCTTGTCCCATCACAGTGATTTTCACCCTCTGAATCTGCTTGGCTTTGTACACAGCACCTTCAACTCAAAGAAGCCATTACACTTCTCAAAAGGGAATCTGAGATGCTAAAACATATTTAAGACAGATTGCTAGTCTTATTCTTGAGAAGGAAGATCAGAGCCAATGCCATGCTGTGGGTCACCAGGAGAATAAAACCGAATTCTTGGGGACAACATTTGAAAGCAGCATCACAAGAGATTTTTATCTCCTGTTTTTCAAATATTCTTGACATTTTTCACCCCCAGTGTCTGGACCATGGCATTACAGAAAAAGCACCTTCAAAATACCATGAAGGCTTTGGGATTTTCACTCTCCAAGCACTTGAAAATCTACCTGCTCACTACAAATTGCTTATCAGTGCTGAGAATCTAGCTGTGCCAGGAGGCTTTTGGTTCCTGTTCCTCTCTAACCTTTAGGCCTTGCCCAGCACAATGAAGGCTGTCAGCAAAGGGAACCTGGCCAAGAGCAGATGCCAGGAAAGTTACCCAGGCTTTGTTCACATGTCAAAAAGTGATGCACCCTTGGAGACAGAAACAGGAGACTCCCAAGCTGATTCACAAATCTCCATCCAGGAGAGAAGGTGGCTGAAGTCATTTGTGTCTCAGTAGAAATCATGGGGCTTTATCCTGAATATAAGGGAATTCCCAGGCGAGGACTGTAGGGGAGTGAGGGATTAGCAGCACCTCTGGTTTTTAGTCCCTGTAGCAGCTTATCGTCTCTTGCATCATGAAGCATCTGGGAAGCAGCCAAGGGCATACAGCAAAAGAGATAGCAAGTGGAGAGGGAGAAGAAAAAAGTCAAGGGGAATACAAGCATATTTATAAAAATCAGAACAATAGCTTCCCAGAGCTGTGATAAGAACTATTTTCTACTCACAAATAAAGACACAACACTGATTTTTCCTATGCATTTCTCCTGTCTTTTCTTAAAGAGCCAAACTCCCACAACTTCCCCCAAACCCAAAACTCATGAAAGTAGCAGTCAAAGTAGAAGGAGTTAATCCTTCTGCCTCCTAGCAGGGAAGCCATCTGCCTGCAGGTTTTGGAAAGACCATGAAGCTGGTGGTCCTAATTCAGTCCCTGGTGGGTATTTGTTCAGATTATAAAGATCAGTGTGCTTTATTATCTGCTCCCTCCACTCTGAATCAATTGGCAAGAGCATCTCATAGGGTGGCCTGGATTTGTAAACAAACAGACCTTTGCATCCCCAGCCAGCAGTGCCGTGCTTCATTGGCAAAGCTGCCTTATGCTGTATCCCTCTGGCACTCTGCCTGGCTCTCGCAAGTGTTATCAATCGCTTGCTTCCATGAACATTAAAGAAATCAAACTTTCCTTCTTTTCTCCTCCCTTTCCCTCTCCCCTCCCCCCAGCAACTTAAAAGGAACCAAACTTAGATCAAGGTCAGAGGCATAAAAAGTCTGTTTCTCATGCTCTGAGGAAATCCTAGCAGTTGGATGGTGGATGAAGTTATCTCTCAGCTCTTTCTGGACATGAATTCAGAGAAAGGCTGGGAGGGATTTCCCAGGATCTTATAATCCTGCACCCCTCCCCTCCTTCCTGTAGCAAGGAAGAATCCTCTCTTTACATCATTCCCAGAGATCTCAAAGTAGATCCCACATATAGCAACACACGAGTGCTCTGTCTAGGGTGCTCCCCATCCAACAGAGCAGCTCCAGTCTGAAAACCCCTGAGCCACTCCACTGATTGTAATTACTCACCCAAGCAAAGACAACCCCGTGGCTGCAGGTGAGGATGAGGCAAAGTCACATGTGATCAACACTAGATCGGGAGAGGTAGCTGTGTATGTAGCACCTGCTGGAATCAAAGCATTACTTCAACATCTCTGAAGATAGAAGCAATACTTTCAGCATGTATTTAGTCATGTAAAATTAGATATAAGCTTCACTAACTAAACACATCCTTGCAAGAAGCTAAGGAAAGATCAGGCTCAACAGAGTCTATCCTTTTCATGTAATCACTGGTATTTCAGCAGCAAGCCGAACAAGAGCTTTAGCAGTTTCTAATTAGAAGAACGACCTGTACCACCCCTGCAACTAGCTTCCTATGAGCATATCTGACTAAAACTTATCAATAATTTATATAATAATAATTATTTTTAATTAATGAATTAATTAAAAATTTATAGATTTTTTAATTAAATCTTATAGAAAAAGAAATAAATGTGGAGTAAATGAGAAGTGACCCACTCAGCAGTAAACTGCAAAACAGAGTTGGGAGAAGAAGCCAGTATCACCAGGGTTCCTCATCTAGGCACAAGGCATGTTTTCCCTCTCTGCTCCCCCCTTTCAATCACAAAGCAACATCTCCCTTTTTCATTCATGCATTTTGCCCAAATAAGAACAAATGGGGGATAAAACAAAGAAGGATTTTAAGTTCATGTTTAAAATAGCTTATGCATTCTGGAGGTCCTTCCAGCTTCATCTCAGCAACATTGTGCTGCAAGCCAAGGTTTTATACACTGTGTCATCAGGGGATCACATTTACAAATAAGACTAAAAAGTGAAATAAAAATCACTTGAGATGGGGATAACTCACTTGCTGGCAGAAAGTGAGGGTCTGAATTGATCTCCTGGCCCATGCACACACTTTTCCATCTGCCAATAACACCCAGCAATTTTCAGTGCCGCAGCACGCAGTGTTTATAGCCGAGGGTTGTAATGAAATCAGCATCTCACACAAGGAACTTAACCCCTTGATAGATAATCAGGATGACAGAAGTTGCCCCTATGGAGTAGAAAAAGAATACCTATATCAGTGCTGGCTTTGACATACAAGGGTCTCTGAAAGCATTCAGAGCCCTTAAAGGGCTATTGACAAACTAAAAGAAGTCCCCCTGGAATATAAAAGCCTGGAGTAGGGTTGTAGATCGTGGTACAACTGCCCAGGGTTTCTCTTGGTATAACCAAGGCACAACCACCCTCTTCCTTCCTCTAGGCTGGATAGACTCAGGTGAGCATCAGCTTGGACATTGTACCTCCACTTCCACAGCCGTTCCGTGAAGGCCCCAGCAGTTGTCTTATCTGCCGAGCGTCAGGGAGTCATCTGCAAGCACAGACTTGGAAAACAATTTAAGAGGTGGGTTAGGACTGCTGAGAGCTGAGACTTCTTCATTTGTGGCACAAACCACCACCTGTGCTGCACTCCTAAATATACCCCAGGATGCAGGGATCATGCAGCAAACACAGACCGTGCAAATAGCTTTAACACTCAGACAGCACCCTGGGTCTGGACACGTTAGGCTCATTGCAAAGCCTGTCAGAACTTCCAGTCATTAGGCCTACAGAGCCACATTCCATATGCTGGACAACTTCTCCAGCTCCCATGAGAAGGAATTCTGCTGGACTGTACACTCACCGACCCTGGACCTAACCACCAGTGCCCTGAAAAACTGATGTGGTGTAAATCATGCTGTGTAGGTCCACTACACCATAGCCTTCAATTTGGTTTTCCTTTCCCCTAACAAACTACTTTATGCATGAGACATTTTTCCAGCCCAGGCTTTCCTAATGAACACTGCAAGGCTTACATAAACAAAGAAATGAAGCGCGGCAGTTCAAGACTAAGGAGAAAATATCACAACCATACCAACAACATCAACAGTTTAGAGAAAACGCTTGGAGCTGTCAATACCCTGAGATGAGTGGTGAAAGGTTTGGGATATATTCCAACTTGGAGTAATAGACAGCTTGCCTGTTTGCTTGCAGATCTTTGGGGAAGACTGCGCTTTGGAGCTGCAATTCAGAAATGGCACAAACTACATGGAAATAAGGACATGGAAAAGCCCAAAGCAGGATAAAAGCTAGCAGCCGTGAAAAATCTGAAATCCAAGAACCTCTTTTCCAAGACAGGACATAATGGCTTGGCTCCCCAAAGCTCAGGTCTTAAAATATATCTCAGCACTTCATAGCTGTACATAGCAGGCTGCTGTCTGCACACGTCCAGGGCATGCAAAGAAGTCAAAGTGATCCCGGTAGAGGTGTCTCAAGCCATACTTTCTCCCTTCCAAATCAAATACACAGTGGTCAATGATCCCCTAGAACTCCTGAAAGAAGTTCTACGAGCCATACTGATATCTTAATTCTGTGGAGAGACTGGGCATGAATCCACACTCAAGTCCAGGTTCACCTTTTGGGCATAGATTTAAGTGCCCTTGCACACTTGGCACAGCTTTCAAGCTCTCAAATCATACTGGGAAGAGAGCCCACAAGTGGACCTTGACGAAGACAAGAATAGAAAAGCTCAGCAGACAGAGCCATGTTTAAATCCAGGGGCCAGCACTGGAGACAACGAAAGTGAAGAATTGGAGAAATCAAAGAGGTAATGGCCTCAAGCTGCTCCAGGGGTGGTTTAGATTCAATATTAGGAACAATCTCATCACCAAGACAGTGATCAGGCATTGGAACAGGCTGCCCAGGGCAGTGGTGGAATCACCATCCCTTGAAGTGTTCAAAAATCGTGTAGATGAGGCCCTCAGTGATACACTTTAGTGATGTTTTTGGCAGTCCTGGGATAATGGTTGGGCTTGATGATTTGAAAGGTCTTTTCCAATCCAGTTGATTCTGTGATTACTCACAGGACTGCAAGCATAGGCAGAACCCCAATCGTGACGAAGAACCAGCAATGCCAATGCACCAAAACGCCACCCAAGGGTCTATCCCCGGAAGAATCAGCAGCAGCCAATACTGAGCTAGCAGAAATAGACCCCAGCAATTCAAACTCCACCTACACTGATGGTGGGATTTCCTCACCTGTCTGGCAGGCAAAGGGAATCATCAGACAGATTCAGGCCAGTCCCAGCTGATGGAGTCCTGTGCTCCCAATGAGAACCCTATGTTCCTCAGGACAATGATTGGGGTCCAATGCTGTAGAAGCTCTGGTATGTGGGTATCTGTGGGGCCACACAAGGCTCAGGACCTCGGCACAGCTGTTCTGCAGCTGCATTTTGCCTGTACACCAGCAGCAGTCGGCTGGGCTATTCAGATGGGCCCAGAGAGACTTGCAGCTTCCTTGAGCTTCTGAGCTGAGGCTCAGCTCCCATAAAGCCGAGTTTTTACAGGCCTCCATGTATGCGTCTGCATGAATGTGTGTATGTAATCACTGGGATTTACAATACATTTAGGCATCACTCGGGGCCAACGTTTTCAAATGCTATATCCAGAAGCTTGGATCCACTGGGTCTTTCGTTTGATTTAAAGCTGGTTTGTTTTGGATTTGAAAACATAGCCCTCCTCTTCAGCACAAATTGACTTCCTGAGCTTGCTTGCTTTCCCCAAACTCTTCTCCTGGCAGCTCCTATTGCTTTAGGATTTGTATAAAACCTTCTATCATCTCCTGGGGACTTACCTTCTCTCTCAACCTTTTTCTCTTTTGATCACTGCATGTGTAAAGTTGTTTATTCAGTTGGCAATAGAACTCTCCCTGTCTCAAGCAATACTAAGAGAATGAATCAGGTAGAGTTGTGTCAAATCTGAAAGGCTTTAATGAACTTAAATTTACAATATTTGTCTTCTTTCCTTCTTATTTGTCTTCCCCTTTATGGCTTTCTTTCATGGTTACATTTCTATGCTGTCCATCTTTCTAGACTTCTGGTTTCTCAGTTTGTATTCTTACATTTGATATTGCTTAGTTTAACCTAGTGAAGTGGAGTCCAGACCCTCAACTTGAAACCTTCATCAGCATAGATTTACAGTAAGACATGTAGTTTCTCATGAGACTTGTCCCACACAACTCTGCTGGAATGGAAGATGTGGAGAGCCACAGGGAAGCTGCATGTTAAACAGGCTCAGCAAGACTTGGAGCATAACTGTCAACAGCAGAAGTGGCTGGCCAGGGGGAAGGCTTCAGTAATGAAACCAAGGTGGCCAAGCTGCCGACAGCTGCTGAGCAAGCCAAAGGAGAGGTGGGTTTGGGAGCGGAGGGGAATATTTCATCTTTTCTGACTTGATGAGTTTGCATTGGCACAAGACAATGAGGAGCAGATGTCAGATGGAGATGCCAAACTACCCTGTACTTTTTTACAGCAAAAATAAAGACACTCAGACCACTAATGTTTTCAGTTTCTCAACAACATTGGGTCATTGCTTTTAGAGAAACCCTCCTTGAAGTTCTCCAAGAATGGTTTCTAACAAGTGCTCCTTGTGGTGCTCCAGCAGCAAACCTTTCACATGATGCTCCACATCTGCAAACTAGCAATCAGGATAAAACCCACTTCCCAGAGCTATCTGGATGCTAAGTAGACTCTGAGCCATCTGCATCGATCCAAGCAAATTTACCTGGGGACTGTTAAACATTAATTTCTTGCTCAGCACTTCCTCATAGTCCAAGTAACCTGTTTTATTCTCTTTTGATGAAGGACTGTGTTAATTTCTAGAGTCATAGAAGCATTCAGGTTGGAAAAGATGCATAAAGTCATTGAGACCCCTATTATAATTCCCGTGTAACAAAAACATTTGAAAAACTGAAGGGCTTAGGTGGACTTATTTTCATCATGGGTGCACTCCAGGTAAACCAAATTTGGGAAGTTTCAGATCTAAAAAACATGTCCTATGAGCACCCAAAATAATAATAAAGGTGAAATTGCAATGGATTTTTTCCTAGTAGCTGGTTGACTTAACAGCTGTGTTATGTCTGCAGCATAACCATAGAATACTTCCGTCTTACTGGACACTGAAGCACCCACTGAGAGTAAAACAGAGAGATGCTGGCTGAGGAATGGATGCTGTGGTCTCCAACCAGCCCTGAAACTCACTCAAACTAAAATCTACCCACCTCGTGAGTACACACAATCTCCTTTCCCTTGGGCGCTGGTTCCTGTGGGTGTTAATGTGATCCAGGCAGAGGGGTGTGTTCACTCTAGAGTGTGAGCGCTGATGCTGTGCTAGAAGTTACAGGCACACAAGTATTTGGCGTCTGTTCCACTCCCTGCTTACGCACGGTGAAAAAGCACCGCCTTGGTCCAAAGCAAACTGTCATATTTGTGGTGTTTTAAGACATCTTGTTGTGGAAAACCTCCTAGTTTTCCTTCTTGTTTATAACAGGGTAGTAGAAGGCTGAACTAGTTTGAAATCTCTGGGATTTAAGGATGTTTTCTCATTGTAATTGCAACACAACAGTAATCTGGTTTGGGGTTTTACTGTCTTTGTTCTGCTCTGCCAGATTATCAGGTAAAGAAAAGCAAAGACAGGTCAACAGAGGATGAAAAACATGGCTTTCGGTAGGGGAAAGAAGGATAAAGGGAAGAAGAAGGAAGGGAGAGTGAATGGAAAAGGAGGACATGTTAATCCTGAACTCTCCTGATAACTAGTCCTCTTGGCTGGGGTTGAGATCTGGAGATCGGCACCTCAAACGAAGAGGGGGTGCAATTGCTGCCCATTGCTGGTAAGTCGTTGGTGTTTCAGGTCTTCATGGGAAGAAGGAAGAAGGAGGAGTCTGACCTGCTACAGGAGCCACCAGGTCATTTCACATTCAATTGGCATCAACTGGCACTCATGCATCCCATGGGATTTGTGAGCAAGGAGCATCCTGGAAGAGGTAGAGCATGGGGGAGAGGGACTGATGCCTGACCTTGGGCTGCCACTAGGCTCTGCACCGGCTGGGACCATGTAGGACCATCGAGCTAAGCTGAAAATGCTCTGTTTTGGTGATACTAGTAATTCCCAGAAGAGCGTTCTGCTTTTGTAAGTGTTCCCCTGAAAAACAACAAGATCCATCCCCTGAAAACATGCTGACCACCTGAGGGGTTATTTTCTGGAGAACACGAAAGAAAGAGGGAATTGGACCATGATGTAATCAGCTGAACTGAGATTCAGAAGCTGTTTAATTCAAGGGTTTAAAAGATCTTCATTTTTGCTGGAAAGATCATAGAAATCTAGTGTCTGAACTATAGTTACCTCTTTACAACCTGCCAGATTTTTCTGCATTAATGAAACACAGCTAAAATATTCCAGTTCACCTTCTACAAACCTACTGCGGCATGTCCTGAAATCCAGCTCATGTCTATAAACGCATACACTATTATCTTTACTTCCTTCTTCTTATTGGCAATGGCTAGTAATCTTTCAGTTGTGGTACGCAAAGCCAAACATGAACCAGTATTTTCCATTATGGTTGTAATTTTGGCCTGTAATTTTATCACTCAAATCTAAATCCACTTCAGAAACACCATAAACTAATTGTCACAGGATAAACTTCTGAGTGGTCTATAGAAGTAATTTAATAAAAGGAAAATAAAAAACAAATGTAAGCCATAATAATTTTTGGCAAAAAGGTCAAATATTTCTTTATCTTTACCTCATTTGAATGCAAGAACCTGCTTCTTTTAAATGCACTCACAGCAGGTTTGTTTGTCTTGGATTACGCAGCAGCAGATAAAACATTTGTCCAGTGAGAGTTGTTAAAAAGACCACAAAAAGCCCCAAAAGCAAGGTAAACAGATCAAATTTGTATGCAGCAAAGATATCCTTGCCCTAATTTTTTAAAAAATATCAAATGCTAAGTGCTAACAATATGACCATGTTCTTATTACACAGTTTAAGCTGTTTTCACAGTTTGCAAAACCAAACACTTCGCAACCCGCTGTAAGTTTATGTTAGGCCATAATCTGAATGACTGCTGCTTAGCCTGCTTCACTTCATTCATATTAAGAAACAATATACAGAGGATATAAAGTGATCAACTGTGTTTACACTGATGGGGGAAGAAAAGCTTTTGCATAAGTAGCAAACAAGGAGTCTGGGTATGAACATTAAAACTGCTGCTGGTCATTTTTGAGTGGAACACTGAAGAACACAAGGCAAACTATAAGATCCTGAGTGGGGTTTCCATGAGTAACCCCAACATAACCCCCGTGTCCCACGCATGACTCCAGACGTCGCACATACCACTGTGCTTCCAAGGTTTGCAGGGATGCTTGGTATTTTGACGTTGACATGTGAGGGTCTGCAAGCAATAGCTTTGCGGTGAAGGAACTAAAAGCAGCCCTGTGTCTATTCATAAAAAATAGATGCTTCAAAACTGCAGTGGGAGCCTGTTTATAATAAACCAACAAATGATATAGAGGCTGCTGTTTGGCACAGGAATGGGCTGGGAGAGGCTTGTATTACATTTCTCTCTCTCAGTATTCATGGTATAAGGCAGAGCAGGCTGAAATGTATGTTCTTTTTGGTACTGTCGTTCAGGCAGTGCTGCTCTGGAGACAGTTCTGGCATAGCCCCTCGCTTGTGCTAGACATTGCCTCTCCCTAGATTTATTACGAGAGGTTGGGGTGAGGGCACAGGGGCATTTCTGGCTTCTTGATGGTGATGGAGGCACTTGAAGAGGCCAGGACAGACACAGATAAGTAGCCCGAAAGCCAGCTACTGGCCACCACCCTCCCACTTTCCCATGCTTTCTTGTTTTCTGGGCCAGCTTGGGTGTTAATACAGTGTCATTGCTGTTGTCTGGGTTATGTGCAAAATTGCAGAAAAGTGGAAAAATTATAATTAAGTAATTTTTATAGGGTTTTTTTGCTCAGGTTTTGCTCTCTCCTTTTCACTTAGCAAGCAAAGTTATGCAAGTGAGTCCCATCCATCCATCCATCCACCCATCCATCCATCCATCCATCCATCCATCCATCCATCCATCCATCCACCTATCCTATCTTCATCTTTCGGTCAGCAAGACATTTTCACACTTGTGAGGCGGGCTGATGCGAACCTGATGAAGTTTAACCATGCCAAGTGCAAGGTCCTACACCTGGGTCAGAGCAATCCCAGGCACAGCTATAGGTTGGGCAGAGAAGAGATTCAGAGCAGCCCTGAGCAGAAGGACTTGGGGGTGTTGGTCAATGAGAAAATGAACATGAGCCGGCTGCAGTGTGTGCTCGCAGCCCAGAAAGCAAACCGTATCCTGGGCTGCATCAAAAGGAGCGTGACCAGCAGGTCGAGGGAGGTGATCCTGCCCCTCTACTCTGCTCTCGTGAGACCCACTTGGAGTATTGTGTGCAGTTCTGGTGTCCTCAACACAAAAAGTACATGGAACTGTTGGAAGAAATCCAGAGGAGGCCGCAAGGATGATCAGGGCACTGGAGCACCTCCTGTGTGAAGACAGGCTGAGAAAGTTGGGGCTGTTCAGCCTGCAGAAGAGAAGGCTGCGTGGAGACCTCAGAGCAGCCTTCCAATACTTGAAGGGGGCCTATAGAGATGCTGGGGAGGGACTCTTCATTAGGGACTGCAGTGACAGGACATGGGGTGACGGGTTCAAACTGAAACAGGGGAAGTTTAGATTGGATATGAGGAAGAAATTCTTTACTGAAAGGGTGGTGAGGCACTGGAATGGGTTGCCCAGGGAAGTTGTGAATCCTCCATCGCTAGCGGTGTTCAAGGCCAGGTTGGACATAGCCTTGGATGGCATGGTTTAGTGGGAGGTGTCCCTGACCATGGCAGGGGGCTGGAACTAGATGACCTTAAGGTCCTTTCCAACCCTAACTATCCTATGATTCTATGATTCTGCTATAGGCAGCCCAGACGGGTTGTGTCAAACTTGCAAAGAACCAAGTAATTAAGTGACATGGTTTAGTGCTGGACTTAGTGGTCCTGGGGTAAAGGTTGGACTTGAGGAACTTAAAGGTTTTTTCCAACCCAGTTGATTCTATGACTGTAAGTCAGGAAACCCACATCTCACCAGGATTTTCTTTTCCAGTGCCTGAGCAGGAGGAACAAGCCTCACTGATCGTACTTTCCTGGATCATGTTGCTTCCTTTGGATGCAGCAATTTCTCCATCACTATGTAAGAATCAGAGCAAAGAAGATATGTTGTGACCTCCAAGTCCGAGAGTAGAAAGAAAAGGCCCCCCAGATGTAAAAAAAAATGCTACCCTCAGCCTCTTCATCTTTGAATCATGTTATGAAGGGGCATCTCTCACCCTGTGAGGAATGTTTCTGATCACAGCAGAAAAGTGACCCTCTGGTGAATCTCCGCATCCACCTCCATGATGTATTTTGATACTGAGGCCACAACTATGAGTCCACAAAGTTTCTGTGCTGGTGATGCTGTGGTTCACCACGTCCCTTCGCAGAGAAACAGCAGCTCTTCAGACCAATCTTCCTGCAGGATTCCTGGCCATAGCATTTTGGAACTGAGTTTGATCACCACAAAAGCCCAGTGATGTGGGTTGCAAAACCAGTTTCCACCAGGACCAGGAGAAACCCCTGACTGAAGCTGCTGAAAAGTTTTCTTCATTAAAGTAATCACTCTAATGCTTTTTCCCATTGAGAAATGTTGAGAAACTCTGATTAAAAGCTTTTTCAGAACTGGATATTGCTATTTATGGTTGTCATTATACAGAACTCACTCTCCACCGTCAGTGAAACAGGAGCAGCATAAGATACAGAGCTGGAGTTACAGTGTATGCCTTGACCCCTACAAATTACTCCTCAATGCAACAGCCAGGAAAAAAATGGAAATCAAGCAGAGAAAAAATGGGAGAAAAGGGGTTTTAAATACAAAGCTCGCTGTCTGTAATGTGCAACACAGTTTTTAACATAATGTTGTTTCACCAGGGTACCACTCCCTAAATGCTCAGAAATTCTATTATGTGATTAATAATACATATAAATATACATATACATACACACATGTTTATAGTGCATACATACAGAGAGAAAGGAATTATTTTTGATGGCAGGCCATGGAAACCCCAGGGTTCAGTTCCCACCAAAGTGGACAATTTATTTACATTTCTTCTCAGTATTATGAATTGATCTTTCCACCAGCACAACTCAGAGATACTTAGGTCATTTCTTTCCTTCTTCTCCCTTCCTGCTTTCTTTATGAGATAATAGTCAATTAGGACTCAAAACCAACCAGAACTCTTACACTTATTAAGGCTTGATCCACTCCTGACATTACTTGATAAATTATTCCTCTGATTTATTAAGAAACTTAGTGTCTGAAAGGTACTGAGTCTTTTTAACCACTTTTTATGCTTTATGCATGCAAGTTTACCTTTTCCACATCACCTGGGAGAGAGACACAGCTTGGGCTGTTGAACTTCTGACAATAGCTCTCTGCAAGTCCCTTTTTCTTTTGGATTCTTATGACATTAGAATCAGAATCATAGAATTTGGGTTGGAAAAGACCTTAAAACTCATCCAGTTCCAACCCCCTGCCATGGGCAGAGACACCTTCCTCTAGACTAGGCTGCTTCAAGCCCCATCAAACCTGGCCCTGACACACATTGGGGCTTTCCTGTGTTTGGACTGCAAAAGAGAAAGCTGCTGGACAAGGGTGTCACTTGTTTAAATGTTTCCATTGGGGATTTTGTCTTGATGTTGCTGTTGTTGGGTTTAGATTATCACACTCCCATTGGCCTCAAATTAGGTTTGGAAGTTGCAGAGGAGGGACCGGAAGAGAAAGGAGTGGAATTTCAGGATGAAATATCTCTAGTGGAAATGTGAGGAGGAGGTACAGCAAAGACCAAAAAGCAATAAATGGAATGAGACCATCACAGAGAAAGAGAGATGAATAATAACAAAGGTGCCCTCTAGCCAGTACCAGTGTTTCTCACCTCCAGCTGTATTGAGTGTCCCCATGTTTAGAGGTGAGGAGGGGTTCCAGGTCTGGCGGCTGGGGAAGGGATGTGATGCCTCAGGACTGTGGTGATCCAGGAGCTTGGCATATCAGGGCAGCCTGCATGGAACCCCTTGTCCTCACTCCACCCAGTGCATCAGCTGGGTCCCCCTCTCATGCCACGTTTGGAACAATAAGTCTGCAACTGCAGCGCTACCAAATCACAGGCCCTGTGATCTGATGTCCTTTCATGGCCAAGTGATTTTAACAACCTGCTGCCAACTGCAAGTGGTATTGCTGAAAAAGGTGCCTGGAATGAAAAGAGGAAAGAAAGAAAAGAGAAAGAAAGAAAAATGAAAGAGAGGAAGAGAAAAATAGAGAAAAATAGCGAGAAAGAGAGAAAAAAAGAGAGAGAAAGAAAGAAAGAAGTCAATGAAACAGAACAGATAATTTTGCAATTTAATTTTCCATCTTCTCTAATAATGGTACCAGCGTCATGCTTGATGGATGAAACTGCTACATATGGCCTCTCAAGATTAATTCCCCTCCTATAACTTCAGCAGTGATTTTCCAGAGCAGCCTCTTGGCTCCTTTATTCAGTCTTCCCCCCGGTCCCTTTCCCTCTCCCTTCCCCAGCCTTCTCTTGCTTGGAAGAATGTTTTGGATCAAAGCCGACAAGGAGAATTAGACCGGGTATAAGGGCTGGCTTTCATGTTTGCTGAAGAGACTCAAATCCTTTTCTTGAAGGAGAGAGCAGCTTTTATGTGGAAAACATCAGCAAAGCAGCAATGAGACCTGAATATCTTCCATTCCTTATCTGAAACTGCTGACTACTGCACAAATACAGCATATCTGCTCCTTCCAGGATCTTGAAGGAACTACATTTTTTACCATCCCGCTTGGGCAGAAATCACTGAAGCCCATTAAAAGTTACACCGTAATCTGATCTCCATATTTTCTCAAGCCAGGAGATCTGGAATTTAAAGACAAGGTTTGATCTTATCTATTTTTTATCTGATGATGCTGGCTCCACCAAATAAGATTTATCTGTAAAGAAAATAATGCAATTAATGTCCCAGCTGCCGAAGCCTTTATGGAGACCTTTCAGTTTTTGCTACTCAGGGCACTCCAATTAAATGTAACTCTGTAAACCTGAGCAAACCAAACCCTTATCTGAGAACATGCAACGGTCCTAAATTCAATTTGTGGATTTGGTAAACGCTGTGGAAAGGGCTCAGGCTTTCTTTGCTTTTTTTTGTGTTTGAAGGGGACACAGAGTCACTGTTCTGAATAAAACGCAAGTTTCTCTCCCTTAGCCTGTCAGGGAACACGCATACCAATAACAAGTGCTATTACTGCATTTACGTCATTGAAGAATTTTCTCCATTTGGCATGCTCTCTGGCATCCCACAGCTGAAGGAGCTCCAGGGAAAATCAAACTTGCTGTCCTGACACGGGGGCAAGGAATACACGTGAAAGTTTGGTCCCCAAGCACCACAGTGTCCTTGGCTCACCCTGAGTTCAGACAGATCAACCTAGTGGGTCGTCCAGATGCTTGAGCATCTCCAATAGATCTCTTCTGAGAAAAAAAACTGAGGGAGATCTTCCTCAAGGTGGGGGCTTTCTTGGTTCTCCAGTGTTTTGGAAACCTCATGGAATGTCCAATGGTACTCTTCAAGAAAAATGAATACCTTGGTCCTGTTGTACAAAGTGGGAACGGACACAAAAAACAGAGAGTTTGGGAGAGCCACAATAGCAGGAGCAAGGCTGGGCTAGAAAAGAGTGGAGGGACAATCTGGGACTGGCATTCCTCTTTGAGCTGAGCCATTCATGATGCCACCTTGGGCATCACTAACAGGGTTCCTCAGCAAAAGCAAGCCAGATGCAGCACATGGTGTGAAGGGTTGGCAGGACTCAGTTAGAAGAAGACGTTTCATAGTGAGCAGGTTCACCATGAATGGGTTCATTCACTGCAATTCTAATTTTTGGCTTTACTTTCCCGTGCGAAAGCAAAACATCATTTCTGGCTGATCTCACCTGAATTATTTCCAAACTGCTTTTCCTCTGAGTTATTGGGGTTTGGAAACAGTCTGAAAAAATTAATTGTGCACCCAGTCCTAGGGTTTTACCCTATCAGCTGGCTTCAGAGCTCCCCTAGCTGCATTTTGTCTGCAGTAACCTCCAAGATGGAAAAATATGTTCATGTCCCAAAATCTTTCTCAGCCTTTCAACTACAGCACAGGTTTTTTCTTTTTTCAGAAACCTCTGGGAATTTACCATCCTCCTCCTTTCTGGATCACTTTTATTAAAGCCTACTTTCCCCACTTAAAACTTCATTTCGCAGGATTAATGTTAATGGCCTTTGCCTTACCTCTTCATGGTTGTTTCCCTGCTGCCCTCATTTTCTTTGTTCATGGAAGACCATCAACAAAATTCCCTTGTTGTAAGTGAAAGTCATTTTTTGATAAACATTGCTTGGTGTAATACGTCTTTATGTTTATAAATGGTGATGCTACTTAATAACAAACTGAGGCTTTAACATATGAGCTTTGCAATCCTGGCTGGAAATAATTTAAAACAACTTTAACAGATGTATAGGGCAGGGGCAAATCACAAATCCACTTTGTTCTCAGCTTGGAGTAACTAACCTGAAGCCATTGGCAATAGACAGAGCCCCTCTCTCGCAATGATAGACCCCAGATCTTCAGCTGATCTTCACATCACATTCAGTTGATCCCTGTTGATGGTCAGATGAGCTGAAGGTTTTGTAGTAGTTTAGACAAGCTGAATTTGAGGGCACTGGCCACTCTCGACATGGAGAATGATGACCTGGTCGCCTCCAGAGTAGCTCAAGAAAGTGGTGAGAAATGAAGATGCCACCCTTGGCAACAGCCAAGCCTGCCTAGACCTCTTTTTGACCTTGTTTTCCTCTGATAGGAGCCTATTCATCTTCTCCTGATTGTGGCAAAAGCTTTCACGTGGATGATCAGGGCAGAAGCAAGCACTTACCCCATCCCAGCTAGGAACAGGCTTTTAATACACCTCCGGGATGTGATGGGCCTCATCAAATCAAAGACCTTGCCCACCACAAGCTGAGGAAATCAGTTACGTGCAGTAAAACTGAAATTTCCATTCCTTGTGTAAACACCATGTATCTCTCCAATGGTGTCCATAAAAATGCGGGAAAGTGCAAACTCAGCAGCTGGAATAGGCTGGGTACCTCCACGCAGTGAGCCTATACCAGGTGGTCTCTGTCATGGGAGGTGATTTATGTTAACTCTCTCTCTCTTGGGCTGCTTTTATTTAGTTAGTGGGAGTTTGACAGCCCAGAGGTCACAGACACTCCAGTCACTAGTGGTTTCTCTACTGAAAAGAGAGGGGAGGGGGGAAACAGGATGGGATGGGGAAAGAAGAACTGAGCTGAACGCACGCTAGTGTCAACCACTGGAAAAACAGCAGGTCCATAAATAGTAAAGGGTTTGGAAGATGAAGGGCAATGAATAGTGCCTTAATTACAAATGAAATGTCAAGGGAGGAGGGGGAAGGGGTTCTCTGTCCTCTCTTGCGTGAGATTTAAAACCAGGGTGACAGCGCCCTTGGGGACCACGCAGTGAATTTTTTCTGTCCATCCAAGGAAGGAGCCTGGCCATGATTCTCACAGTTTTTTTTTTAAAAAAACTTTTGTTCTTTTTTTTTTTTTTTTTTTTTTTAACCATGTTCAGCTAAATTTTTGGAAAATGAGTTCGTAGCACTGCTGTTTTCTTACTTCTGCTTTCTCTTTAGACTTGTGCAAGGCACTTCAGATAAATCCTTGCTTCAGTGTCATCGGCCAGCTGGAGGGCACAGGGAGACAAGTCCGTCTTGAGAAATCCTTGGGGAGCTCAAGGGGAAAGGTTCAGTAAGGAGGAGAAGCACATCCCAAGGGCTCAGACACAGAGGAGGTCCTGTATGTCCCTGGGATGCAGTCATGCTTTGGTAAATTGACATATCTCATGGTCTTACAGGAGGTGAGAGCCCTTTGCTTAAGCCCAGATGGAGGACCATTCTGTGCATGAGGACTGCCTTGCTGAGTGGAAATGCATGTGTGCTCTCAGCACCCTCTGAAATGAAATGATGCTCTCCATCTGCTCCAGAATACTCCTGCAACAGAACTTCTGCACCCCTGCTGAAGAACCATGCCACAGGCAATGTGAGTCAGCAACAGCTCCTACCTGGGTGCCTGCTTTTACATGTAGGAACAGTATTAGCAACAGTAGTCCTGATTTACTCAGGAAATCCATAGAAGAACAACTCTGCAATCCTTAATAGATCAGTTTCATTTCCTCTGAGATTCAAGGCCTGGGACATTGCTACACCCTTGCTTTCTGTGCATGGCACATGTTCCTTTGACTTTGTCTCGTTAGAAATGTGTAATTTGTTGTATCAGCAGTACCGCTGCACAGAGCCAGGAGTAGTGCTATTGGCTTTCATGGAGCTACTCTGGATTTACATCAAGGTGAATGAGATCAGTCCATTAGCCTCCCTGGCAAGCTCCCTGGAACGTGGTTACAATTTCATCTGGTCCCTGAAACGGTCTACTTCTGGCCAATGGCTTCCCCTCCCTTGTAGTTACATACATCAAGGTCACCAAATCCCAGATGTCCTCCAAGGTCCCAGGGGTCATGGTTTGATTTCACACTGGACAACTTGCTGCCAGAAGAAAAATTGTCTGGGACTTATTTTCTAAGGTTCACAACCCAGGAAACGCAGGAAACTGTTCAGTTCAGGTTTTTCTTGTGTGACAGATCAGCTTTTTTATACATCTGCTGATACAATGCTCAAGGATAATTTGACTTTCCTTGGGGAAAATCAGCAGCTGGAAAAGTTACAGAAAAAAGAGCTTTTCCCAAGAAAATCTCCCCTCAAGTTCATAAGAAATTGCTGTGACCTGTAAAGCATAGAATAAGAGTTGATTGGGCTGGAAGGGTTTGAGACAGCCGTTATAGCTAATTCTTCCCCGAGGAAGAAATGGCTTTTTCTGCTTTATGAAAGAGACCTATTCCATGGGAAGGGATTTGGACTTTACCCCGTGGGCAGACCCTGTGCAGCCGATGGCAAGACTTCTGAAAGGATAATGGTAGAGCAGCAGAGGAATGTTATCAGGCCAAATTGGACACTTCTCTCCCAGGAGTGTCATGAAGGACGAGTGAAAGGTCATAAACACTCAGAGATCTCATGATAAAGTGGACTTCATCCATGTAATCCCATTGCAGAGGACCTGCTGGATGGTTCGTGTCCAGAGAATATAGAGAACACACAAAAGGAGGTCCAAAAGAACACCATCATTTTTGAGGATGGGGGGACCACTGCTGTCTACGGTGGCTAATGAGAAGTGCAATACAAAAGAAATGTGTTACCATTACACTGCAGGAATGACTCAATCCATGCGAACAAGGGCTACTCCTTGCTCTTGGCTTATGGATATGCCTGCTGCTGATGCCAACGTAGCACCTATGGGACTTCAACTAGATCCTATGGAGAACAAACCAGCGCTGCAAATTTTATTTTCAATGTGGGACTTTTTACTCACACCCTGACTATTCATCAAAAGTGTCATGATCAGCCTGCTTTTGGACAGAAAAACAGTGGAAAAATATGGATCATATTGTTGTAAAACATATAAGTTTCATGACTCACCCAGAGTCTAACTCATGTGTGATCAGTGTTTCTGAAAACTGAGCAAATTATTAAGGTAGTCAGGATGCACTTTAAGCTCATTATAAGCAGCCAGTTAAAATAAGTCTTGTCCATACATGCTTTTTTGCTCAATGAGGTGTTAAATAGGAGATGCTCTTTAAACAAGCTAATCCACGAGAAAATATGCAAAAGAAAGGCCCTGGAATGACATTTACCGCTCCCCAAGCACGTCAGAAACGCCGCCTGTCTTCTCATTCACCATCTCTGAGGGAGAAAAGGATGAAGTGGGAAGGTCTCTGTCTTGGCAAAACAGCTGCCACAGACTTAAAAGGCAAGTGGCAAAGGTAGAGAGGTCTGACTGAGATCACAGGCACTTCTGGGCAGATAGGATCTCCGGGAAGCGAAGACAAGGTGTGAGAAGTCTGTTCTTTCTTGTATCATCGCAAGGGCTCTTTTTTGAAGATAAGCCCATTTCAGGGGGGGTTGCGGAGTGTCTTTGCACTTCAAGGGCGGGCGCGTTTCCACCTCCCCTCTGTTTGTTTTCTAATTTTCTTTTCACTCTCACGTTGGCTCCTCCTGACCCTCTCTCTCATCAGCATCACCACCACCTCTTCACAGGGCCCCGCAGACAGGGGTTAAGAGGCCTCAAAGGGAAGGGAGTTTTTTACAGCGGGGCCTGGAGGAGATGGGCAGAGGCTCAGGAGAAAGGGATGTGCAGGAGGCAAGGCACAGACGGAAATGCCAGGGCATCCGAGTGTGTTTCAGAGCAGTGACCACTACAGTGATGGACCACAAGGAAGGTCCTGGTTCACCTTCAGGATTCTTAAGAACCATCCCCACACAGCCCAGATACAGAAGCAGATCATGGCAGAAGAACCCAAAAAAGCTCAAAGAAACACCCAGAAAGGGAGCATTTTAGCAGGCAACTAGTCTAATGCTCCTGGTGAGCAGCGCTCCAAGCTGGTTTCATTCAAAACCAAACTGCTGGTTGTCTCTGACCACCTCTATGCAAAATGGAACTCTTCATTTATAGTTTCTGCTACTTGAAAAACCTAGTACCCCCTACCTTTATGAAGCATGGGACGGAAACCTTGCAAACACTCTATGGGTGGAAAGGTTGTGGGTTTGCTGTAAGTCCCAAGGATTGGCAGGTATCAGGAGCAACATAACTGCATTTTTCTGCCACTTCTGCTAAACATTTTGGCTCAGGGGTCTTCTGGAGATATGGGATGTACAGAAAGCGATGCTTTCATGTACGTGTGAAGTTCAAATTCCATGTTGTGTCATCCAAAACAGCACAAGAGGGAGAAATCCAGGTGTGGCATTCTGTGCCATTGGGTTGTTCACACAAAGCACAACCAAGCTCAGAGAACAAATAAGCAAAGAGAGCAGAAGGGAGCATTGCCAGTGAGGAAGAGGGAAATGAAGTGGGAAAGGTCGGTAATTTCCCACTTAACTCAGCCCGTGTCTCCTAACCCCTCACCGCTGATCCCCCTTTCTGATTACCCTACCTACAAACCCGGTAATACAATCGCCTATCTTTTCATCAGCTCTTCCTTCCTCTGGGTTTAATCTCTTATGACACAAATGAGGGAGTTCAGGGTTTTATTAGTAGAAACGGGGGATTTCAGGCTCTGAGCCCCCGCCGCAGAGCAGGGACCTGCTGGCGGGCTGCTGCCCGTGTCAGGTTGTTGTACAAACATTACCTCCTGCAAATCCCCTTCTTGGTCACCAAGTCAAGCGGTGGAGACAGTTTGCCCAGTAGTTTGACCTTTCACCTCCCCTTTACTAAATAGACCTAATTACTGCGTTTGTCTGTCATTTAAGCAACAAATGACTCCATTGAGGTCATTTGAGGGAAGCTGGAGTTCTTTGCTGTCATCTCGAGAGAGCTCGGCTAATTTTATCCTGCTGGGGAAGAAAGCCCTGTGAAATTTTGCTGGAAGGCTCAGTTACAATTGCTGTTTCCTGGGAAGGGTCTGGTGACACTGCTCAAGGAGGCAAGGTATGCCCCTACCACCACCTCCTAGTTCACAGCCCTCTGTGGTTTCCAGCAATTGTACGAGAAACCCTAAAAGAGAAACTTCCTGAGAGCATCTAAAGCAAACCAAATAATGATAGGAATAATAATAACAACATCACCATGATTTATAATTTTAAATCAAATAATGATAGGAATAGTAATAGCAACTACATTATGATTTGTAATTTTTAATCTAATAATGATAGGAATCGTAATAACAACGTCATAGAATCATAGAATCATAGAATAGTTAGGGTTGGAAAGGACCTTAAGATCATCGAGTTCCAACCCCCCCGCCATGGGCAGGGACACCTCCCACTAACCATGGCATCACAATTTTTAATTTTAAATCAAATAATGATAGGAATAGTAATAATAACAATGACATCATGATTTGTAATTTCATTTTCTAAATCCACATTTTGTCACTGGAAATGTCATAACTCCAAGGGCACTGACCACCTTTTGTTCAGCCAAAAGGACAGCCAGAAACTACAGATACATTTCTTTCAATGGTGTTTCCTCTGCAGTTTTCAGTACTTGCAGTCCTGCTGAATACCAGTCGTGTGTTTTGTGTTTAACGTGCAAAATATTTATGAAAACACTTATGTCTGAAGAAAATAGAGAAAACAAAAGGGGTGCATGGAAGGACTAGGAAAATGCAGAAAATGGTGGTGTTTCCCCTCTGCCAATATACATAGCAATCTCAGAATCAGCTGTGGGGATATAAATATACCTATCTACACACAGAGTCCCAGAAAATACTCTAAGCGTCTATCTGCATGTAGATTTGTATAGAAGTAGATCTGGAAGTGGGCATAAAAGAGGTCACTTTGCCAACCTCCAGATTCAATCAACTTCTCCAGACCCCTTCCTGAGAGATGTGAGCCTGACTTATCTTCAGCCCCTTTCCTCTCCCAGCAGTGGAGACCCTCAGTCTCTCCGGGCCATCCCTTGCACATTCTTCCTTAACAAAACCAATACATCTAAGCTCAGGCACAAAAAACACACAGGGTCCCTGCTAAGACATGTTTAGACAAGCTCTGCCAAGGCAAGCACTTTAGCTCATTTGTATCAGCCCTCTTGTTCCTAGCCTGGGCACATCCCTGTATTTCCAGCTGCTTCACCTCCAGAATATCTCTGCAAATTATGGTTTTCTAGCTTGAACCCTTTGACTGCATCTCTGTGCATGTCATGCTCTGGCTCTTCTCTGCTGCATCAGATGTTAGCTGCCTGTCCTCACCTTGCAGCCCACTGCCACCCATGCCCTCCTTAGTTTTTCATATATAAGACATAGCTCTAGACCACGAGGAACCCACCTCCATCCATGCCTTGCTTATTTCAAACAGGCACCTCCCCGTTTTCTGCCAGGCTCCTCCTCTGCATGCAAGGGGTCCCCCTTAAACATCTGCAAAATATCTTCAGCCTCCTCAGCCCCCTCTGTAAAGATCTCCACCACCATGGTGCCTTAAAGACAAAACAAAGCATGACAGCAGCCTAGATTGTTGTTGTTCCCATCGTGCTAATATCAACTGAGTGCTTCCTTCCACTGTTCCCGTCTGCCTTCATCCACATACAGCTTCCCTTTGTGGGCTGTGCTCCATCACTGTAGCAGACCGAGCCAAGGAAGCTGCAAGGGATGCTCAGCCTCTGCCACCAGCCAAAATCACCCCGTGGGCCACCCCAGGGCGAAGACATCTTGCTTGGAGCTGGCCTGAGGGATCGGAGCTCCAAATGGGAGCAAGGAATGGCTTTTTATCCCAAGCTTCTTCAGCCCCAAGCACAAGAGGGTCTTGGGTCCTGGCTGGGGTAAACCAACAGCATGGTAAAGCCCAGCGAGGGCTGGCAAATCAGCAGAGCCTGCTCTACAATTGAAAGAGACAAATACCCACAGTTGAGGTTTGAAAGGTGAGAAGATGGTGATTGATGCAGGCACGCTCAGTGATCTGATTCAGCCCCATCTTTCAGCAGGGCTTAGATTAAATTCATCAAACCCAGATCTTTTCCCCCTTCTTTTCTCTGCTGACACAAGTGTGCATCGCTCAAGGCATGTATTATCAACAAAATGCAGTGTTCTTCACAGAGCAAAGCGATCCTGCAACAAGGCAAAGAAACAGTTAAGCTAATCCAGGGACTAAGTGTCTTGTATTTTTGCTTCCCTTGTAGGTGAGTCCCAGGGAGTCATCCAGGGATTTATTTTCTTTCTATAAACAAGGGTTTGTTCCACCAGAACCACTGTAGAAACAGTTGAACTAATCTTGTAGTGTTATCCTTGCCTGAAGGTGGGAGATATACGATATTGCTGGGTTAAACTGGAACAAAATATAACCAAAACCCTACCTCTTTTGCTGTACTTAGCAGCAACTTGTAAGCAACATGAGTTGGAGCATGTCAGAACATTGCTGTCGCACCACATCCCATGTGCATGTGGCTTTGTGAGGAGGGCTGAGTCCCCGATTACCTATGGGACAAAATGGTTTTGGGAAGGAGAGCCTAAACGAAATGCATCCATTAACCACGATATGCTGGCAAGAGTTTTTCATGTGCAAATAACAGAAGCAGGAAAATAGAGACGGGGATTTTATCATTCCCCTGCTGCAAAATTTAAATAAACATAATTTCTTATGCTCAAAGGACATGCTGATGAAAAGGTTAATGTTATTACAGGTGCTTAAAGGGCTCTAAAAGCCTTATATCACTACGTGGGATGAAAATGTATAGAGACAGCGAACATTGTAATAACATCCTTCTTAGTTCCTTCACTGACAGATGCCCTGTTTTGTTAGAACACAGGCAGTATTTTAATAAGGTTGAAACTCGGTGAAATTTATAGCTGTTCCTGTGAAACAGAAGGGTTTTCTGCCTTTTTCAACCCTTTTTTCTCCTTCTTCTCCCCCAGATCTCACCTTCTTCCTCTCACCGTCATCCGTGAAGTGAAGCATTGTGGACCACACGTCAAGGGAACATGGCAACGCCTCTGAGGGGAAAGTGCTCCTTTTCCTTCTTAAGGAGATGACAGATGTAGTTTAGATTTTGGCATCCCTGTGTTGACAAAAGGGTTGGTCTTACCTGATGTGTTTTGGTACTGTGTTTGCAGTGACGTTAGAGGAGGTATCAACACCTCCCAGGACTCGAATAGAGAAAAGAAGCATAAAAAAATTATTGCCATGTCCTTATAAAAAAAAGCAGGAGGTAATTGCAATGTCTTACCTAGTTCTCAGCACTTTTTAGTTCAAGGAACTGTGCATGTACAGCTGCAGCCACCATAAGCTCCTGAGGCTCAGATCAAAGGCATGGAGTCTGCATACCAAAACAGGTGAAGTTCAGGTTAGGTATAAGGAAGGAGTTCTTTACTGTCAGGGTGGTGAGATGCTGGCACAGGTAGCCCAAAGAAGTGGTAGATGCCCCATCCCTGGCAGAGTTCAAGACCAGGTTGGGCAGAGCCTTGGGTGACATGGTCTAGTGTGAAGCATCCCTTCCCATGGCAGGTGGTTGGAACTAGACGATCTTGAAGTCCTTTCCAACCCAAACCATTCTATGCTTCTATGAGTCTATGATTTGTTGTGTAAAGGGACAGCGAGATTACTTGTTTCTGAGTGTGGGACAGTAGAGTACAAACCCCAACTGCGAGCCAAAAAGCCAAATCTGACCAGGGACTGTTATGTTTTATTGATTTGTAGTGAGGATGGGTGAAATTAGTTCAAGACACGCTTTTCAGAAAAAATAAATATCTATGGGAAAGAATTGCCAAACACACACATAAAAAAAAGGAGAAATAAAATAAAATGAAGAACATGGTGGAAACTTTGAGCCAAGCAGTGGGAGCGCTGACCTCCTGCTGTCTGTGTACCCTTCCTGAATAAATATTTCTGCCATACCCAGATAAAAGATTATTTTTATAACAAAATTAGCTTCTGTCCAATGCTCCACTGGTTTCTCTCTCTAGGCAAAATGCAGAATTTCTGTAGCTTTGTCTTGAACGGGTAAATGGAAACATTCCTATGCTTAAGGTCCTTTCCAACCCTAATCATTCTATCATTCTATGATGCTCAAAAATTAAACGAACTGCCTAATAAGAAAGTAGGGTTTGGATTTTTTTTTCTCCCTTCCATAAATCTACCTGGTTGCTGCAGATGCCTGGTCTTGTGTTTGCCTCCTGTCTTAGCATTGATCTAACACTACCGATGGATGCACTGGTCAATCCTGAGATGTGCTGACCTTAGGCTACGTTGGTATTTGCACTGTTCCCACTCCCCGAAACATGCCCTCTGTGCTTTGGGGTGAATCTCATACCTGGGGATCATCCTTTTCCCTCCCATCTGATGGTGAAAAAGGGACTTCCAACACCCAAACATCATCGTATGGTCATAACCAAGGACAGGGCATAGCAATAGGCTACCATGTTCTGGGGGTCCTCCTTGCCAGGCTACCTCTGCACTAGGTGTTTCTTCAGTGGATCATCTTTTAATGACAGCAGATGAAGCAGTCGTGGGTATATAGTTAAAGCCACTTTCCTTTGGCATCTCCAGGGCACTTGAGGACAAAGGTTTATATCTTCATGTGTTGCACATGCTGGGACAAAGACAACTCAAAAAGAAGTCTGTGCCACTCTGCTTCCTTCTAATCAGCAGTAAAACACTGGAAATACAGTCTTTTTTGTTTCATTTGTGAAAAAAAAGCACATTAAAGGCTGAAGCCTTTAGGACACTGGCTATCCAAGTGTCTAGCTGAAGAATGCAGCCTATCTCCAGAGGAAGCTGGTCAATGTTACTGCTAACATTGCTGGCTCTGATTTATAGATTGTTCCTGCTGAAGACTATTTACCCCATTTTCTCACAGTTGTCTCTTCCTAGCCACATATCACTTAGATCCGGCTACTAGCTACACACCTCTGTTTTCCTTTAGGTTATGCTTTGGATATGTTTGAGTTCATTTTTAATAGACTTGTGTCATTCTAAACTCCCTTAATCTTTAAAAGTCTTTTGCAAGCCGGAGAAGAACAAACCTCATTGCTGTTCTCACATGCACGTACCCACATCCACCTTAGTCACCCATGGTGGCTTCTGCAGGTTTGCCTTACTTAAATAAATGTCCTTCCCTCCACATTTGAAGTGTTCCCAGTGGAAAAGTGAGGTAATGTTATTTTGTTATCTAAAACAACCAACGAGTTTTTTAAAGGATGACCTCCATGTGTCTGTGTATATACAGACACACACGCTCATGCACAAGCACATGCAAGAAGAAATGCACATGAAAGACCCCGTTATGAGTTTCAAACTTAGGTAAACCTCCTGTAGCCCTCATTAAGATTTGGGCTGGTCTTGGCTCCAAGGTTCAAACTCCATCTGCTCCCCTCAAAAGATCTTTGTTTTCATGTCATGGGGGTGAGGAAAGCAGATACATGGAGATTTTTTGGCTCTGGACTGCTCCCATCCTCCTTTTAAAATCTGGGGTAAATCAAGAGCAAAGTGGGTCTGGGTTTACGGGTTGGGGGGGCATTTGCAGTTGTCGATTGCTGCTTTGGCTGACGTAGCGCTATAGCAACTTGCTATTGCACAGCATTTTCTCTCTTCATTAGCTTAAGTGTCATGCAGTAAGGATTTCAGATGGATTTTGCCCTTCTTGGAGCCCTTCATCTTCAGCACAGAGAGCAAAACCAGCACAAAGAAAAGAAAAAAAGAAAAAAACCCAATACACACAAAACACCAACGAACCAAACAAAAAATACCATGCACAAAAAAGAAAAGGAAAGTAAAACTCAGGAAAAGTTTCTGGATTGCAAAATCCCAACCGGTTTGGACCTGTTGCTGGCCTCTTCTACTTGTCATCCCCCTTCCTTATCTCTCCCTCTGCCCTTTCTCTTCCCCTTTAAACCACAGGGAGCATCAATACAGCCATTTATCAGCGTCTTGCGGGCATTTGTGTTTCCCCAGTCCTCTGTGCTGGCTTTCCACCTCTAATCGCCTGCCGCCCTCACACCAGCACCCCTGGAGGGTGAGGAATCACTGCTGTTGTACCAGGGTGAAGCAGGGTGGCCAGGCTGAGCAACCGGGCGCGCACCACTGCTCTCTTCTGGAGGATTATATATTATATTCTGCTTATTTATAGCAGCAGAGAGGTTTTTTTCCTCTAGATTAAAAGTTGAAAATAGCCAAGAGGATGGAGCTCTGTGGCAACTGAAAACCGGTTAATAACACCCCCAAAATCTGCTTTAAATGACCATGTATTGTATTTTGTAATAAATTCTCATCTTCTGTGCTTTGGTAAAGGAGGGATGAATCTCTCTGTGGTATCTTGGTTGCGGCACTTAATTAGGTTGGTTTCAGTGGGTTGGAAAAATAAAACTTGATTTCATAACAATGAGTGAAACCACAGACAAGGTGGTGCTGTAACCGAAATTGAGGAGATAAGGGAGACACAAGTGCAGATGCACTGGGGGGGGGGGGGGGGGGGGGGGGAGAGGAGGGAAGGGCAGCGGTTGGGGGGGACATAAGGACTTAAATCAAGTTTAAGCAGATGTTCCAATGTCTGGATTTTGCCAAATATTTTATACTCACAATGTCCAGGGTTTTAAAGGTTTTAGAACCTTTTTCTGACCAGATGGTAAAAACCTGCTCAGATCAAATAAAAGAATCAACCTGCTTCTTTACCAGCACATATATGTGTATATATATATATATATACACTATATATATATTTTAAGTCTGAAGGACTTGAATTAACTCCCTTTATTTTATTGTGTGGCTGCAGTTGTATTTCAGGAAGGTAGATCAAAACTTTGGGGCATTGCTGCTCTCATTTATGGCAGCAGAAGTAGCAGGAAATGGGGAAGGAAAAAGAAGAGGCTGTCCTTGCTGGGCTGTAAACCCACGAGTGATAAGATTTTGTTATCATGCAGTTCCAGGGAGGTTTAGATAAGGTTAGGGTCTATTTAATAGCATCCAATCTGAACTTCCAGACTCCCAGAAAAGTCTTTATATCTTTAATTGTTCTGGAGAGAGGAAAAATTAACAATTTCATTCATTTCATTTGAAGTATTGCAAAGCTTAATATATGTATTTTTATTTATGTAACCCCAGGATTAAATCATCTGATAACAAGTGGCTATAACTCCTGAACGAATATTGCTGCAAGAGCAACCAGATGGACACATTCAACTATGGTATGTAAAACGCCAGCAAAACCAGACCTGCAGCAGAGGCAGATAACGGGGTGAAACACTGACCCTGCTGCAGTGAGCAGCAAAGCCCCGTGATCAGGAGAGGACCAGGAATTCACCCAGCTCTGCCCCTTATCACCGGGCACAGCTGGGAGACAGGAACACATCTGGGGGGAAAACCTGCAGTTTGAAGGCTGCTGCTTGAGTTGTGGGTCTGGATCATAGGGTTTGCCAGGCATGGCTTTTCAGCCTCCTCTTCCCACATCCCTGCTCTGTTTTGAAAAGAAAGTTTATCGCTTGGGCAAAGGTTGTCAGGGAAGATGGAGGGTGGAGGGAGAGTTTTAGCCTTCAGAATGGGATTTAGAAGAGGGACATGGCAGATTGCTCCCCAGAACGGTAATAGGAGACCCATATAAGGTAAAATACAGGGGACCTAAACCCTTTAAACACACTCCAAACTCCTGTTTGTAATATTAACTTATCTAATACCTAATTCAATACTATCTTTTGTGCATAGTGTATAACAAAAAAATCCATATATAAATGCAAACATACATATATAGGCATACAAATGCAAGTACAGCCTAATTTATTAATGCATTTAGAACATTGTAGTGAAGTTAATCAGGATTCTTAAATGCAGACTCAGGTTAATCAGTACAATTTTTTCTGCACATTGGCACTATTGTTCAAGGAAGGTCCTGGTCTCATTCCTTGCTTTGTCTCTCCCTGAGTATCTGGGTATTATCTTCTTTATGCTCTTAATGTCTTTGTCTGTAAAACAGTAAAAACTACCTTTGGCTACCCAATCCTTAGTTTACACAGTTATATGCAACAGCTCACCCTTTTTTCCACTCAAAAAGCAGCATTTTTACTTCAGATCATGTCTCCTTGCAAATCAGAAATGAAATAACCCAGCAGCCCTAAATGTATTTCTAATTTCCTTCAAATAAACCATTTTGCTACGTCTGGAAAGCATATTCTAACAAGGAAAGTAGGGAGAGCTATCAAGATATTTCTTGATCTCTTAATTTTATATTCATCATAAGAACCTCTTTTTAATTTTTTTTAAATAATTTATTCTTTTCCCTTCTCAGATTCCTTTTATCCATATGATCTTCCTTCACCCACACCCAGTAGGAATTTGAAAAGTTAATGTATTTTTTGCAAAGGAAAAATGTGTTTTTTCACAAAGGAGTACCTGTTGCATCAACTCTGTGCAAAAATACACACAAAGCTCTGTACAGACCAGGTATCCAGAGAAGCTGCCTACACTTAAAACAGGCTTTTCCCCCCTCAGAAATAGAAAACTCCATAAATAAAGGTCAAAGCTGTACTCTGTAAATGGCTGGGATACAACCTGGGTGTGAGTACTTGCTCTTAAATTCTTTGTAATCCCGGCAGGAAGCAAATGTCATGTCGGAGGGGATCTAAAAGACAAATTGCTCCTGCATTTGCAATCAAGGCTGCGTTAGACTGATGAGTCCAAAAGCACAGAGTGTAAATTAGTAAAAGCGTGACCAGGACTTCCAAGCAGATGCATGACACTGACATTTCATTTAGTTTTCCCAATTAGCTAAAAAGAGAGCTTAATCAGGATGCTATTCCAAACACATGGAAATCAATTATTCTCTTTTATTTCCATTGAGTTTAGTCAAGGTTCATTTATTTAAAGAACAAATATTCGCATTCCTGGGGCAGAGGGATCTGTTGGCGTGACATCCGTTCTCAAACCGTAGGGAGGGTACAATTTGTGCTCTGCTGATTTGTAAAAGACATTTGGGGAAGCTCATTACTTCTGTCTCTTAAATTTTATCTTCCATCTTTTAATTATTATTAGGACCATTCGGGTTTATTAATTTCTAAAGAGGGAGAGGAGCAAACCCCTGTGGTGCAAGCAAACATGCGGGCAGCAGAAGGAACAGAGGTGGCCAGATCTCTTCTGTGGTGATGGGGGAAAATGAATTTGCAGAAACACCAAAGGCAAAGCTTACCTGGGTAAGGGAAAAGCACATCAATACACAGACCCTTGAGGGGATTTTAGGCCGGGAGGTTGGCTGGTCTCAGTCTTGTGGTAATTATAGACACTAAGGGTGTGGAGGGGAAGGAAACAAGGCTATATCCAAGTTGCATGTTAATAAATATGCAGGAGGTTATTCTCCTGTTTGAATGCATAAATCTTCCGTGAGTGGTCTGTGTGCGCCTGGAATGTGAGGAGCTGGGCTGAGCCAAGACAAGTCCTGTCCAAATTTCACTACTTTCCAAAACGATGCCTCATTTATTAGTGTAGGCAGCTCCGAGTCCCCAGGGATTAACGTCTTGGCCGCCCAGAGTGATTAGACTGGAGATCAGGAGGAGCCCCTGAGTCTGATGCTCAAAGCATTTCATTCAGCAGCGGCAGGGACTTGGGATGCAGGGGAACTCCAGTTCTGTCAGACGCAGCACAGAGGACCTCTGAAACATTCCCAGCATGGAGGAGACACACCAAGATACATACAAATCACTTTTCACACCAGGTGTGATGTGTACATATAGATGTACATGGATATTTACATATACAGTGCACAAGTTAGTGTGTTAATAAAGAATTGTTATTGCTTTTACAGTAATTGCGTAATAATTAAAAGGGCAGCAATTACATTTTTGTCTCCTCTGTTTTACAGAGAAAGCTTTAACTTTACATGTATTGAGGTGAAAGAAGGAGGCTCAGCTGCAGGTCTGCTCTCTGCTTTGCAAAACCAAGTGTCTTCGAGCAACAGATCACCCACCCCATAAATGTCCCGTTTGGTACTGGTGGATCTTCCAGGGATGAACTTTCATTTTTCCTGGTTATTTAATCCAAAATCAACTCTGTAAATCACTCGACCATGCACAGTGCCTCCCTAATTGAGAAGCTTCTGATGTAACGGTGGTGAAAGAGTTAATAGCTCCGTTTGCAATCAAAAGGAGAGAATCTGCATTTACACCTTCCTGAAAATAACTCTGGGCCCCTGTGCCATTAGCGAGATTTACTATATAGGCATATGTTTGAAATATCTTGGTTTGGAGAGTGGTGACACTCTCTATTCTGCCCAGATCTCTTGATTTTCAACATATAGCACCACAACAGGAAATTAATAAAACTGAGGTTATCCATTACTGAATCAACTGCAAACTGAATCTCATCCTATAATTGGAAGAAAACCTATCCTAGTCCTTGTTTAGTGTTCAAACTTAGCTGGAGGACACTAAGGATAATTCTATGTTATAGATACACCAACTTATTAGCAAAGACTTGGGGCTAAAATCCTTTCCTCCTGTTTTTGTTTGCGCAGGAATGGCTAAGAGGGGAGGGATGGGAGGGAGAAGACAGCTTCTGGCCTCCGCTGGCAGTGCCATCTGACATCAATCGTGCCATGGGGTTTCCAGGTTTTTGTGGGACCCTCCTCGAAAATGGAAGAGAAATTGCCACCAAATCTTTGCAAAGACTCCCGTGAAACCTCACTATGATTTGAAAGCATCCTGTTGGGCAAGGGGGAAATTTCCAGAGGCCCAGCTTGGAGCTCTGGTAGGATCAAGGCTCCTCATGCTCCTTTGCAGGACACTTACAAATGCCTATGAGCAAATTTCTCTGCTAACTTCTGCAATTATTACTCTCTGGCTATGGTCAAAGGCAGCAAAAAGAAATAACATTCCTGCTTGTTTGCCATCCTAGTCCAGCGTGGGGGTGAATCCAGCCTTCCCTAGAGAAGCCAACATCCTTATTGCAGAGGCAGTTTGTATTTTTGGCAGAGGAGAAGGGTGCTCAGCAGATACATTCCCAGTTTCAATCAGCCGCCAGGGAACATCTCCCAGTAGCATTAATATATCCTAAAGTCTGTAGCTGCATTGGAGCATGAAGAAGGCATAGGATGGGCCACTGAAGGTCACTCTCAATCTTGTCTTGCAGTGAGGTCCCCACTGAATCCCAAATGGGCTCATTGCATCCCATCCCAGGGTCTTAGGAAGCCTCAAGGTTTGGTCTTGGGGAAAGAAGGATGGCCACGGAGTCTTTTTGGCTCTCCTTTTTGGGTGAGCATCAAGGAAACGTCAGGGGGATAGGTGCGTACGTGTGCTGCTGCACACGATCAGGCCACTCCGTGCCCCAGAATAGGACTCTGGAGCTAAAAAGAAGCACACAAAAAAAAATGCATTTTTTGGTATTTTCCTGCTAATTTCAGGAAACTGTCCGAAATTTCCACTGCAAGGTAACCCGCTCCAATTCATCGGGGAGAGGAAGTTTAAGCAGACTGTTTGTCCCCAGTCTCAACCACACACACAGACACACAGACTTAAGGACACACACTAGAGGAAGGGATTGGATGCCATAAAACAAGGCAATTGGGAAAGGGAAAAGAAGTAGCAACATTTTTGGCCATTAATAGCTCTTTTCAGCCTGAAATGTAGGCCTGTAATTGTTAACAAACTGTAATAGAAACAATCAGTGCCTCCAGCAATGACAGACAAACAGCATCCAAAGGGCCTGGACTAAATTTATATCTCCCATTTACTAGAAAGTGGTTTTGCGTTGGGAACTCTTTCAGCATTGTTTCAGAACAAGTTCTATTTAGTCTTTCGCAGGAAAAGCAGGTCCTAGGATTTCCTCATGAATTACAAATAGATCCCTCAATCCAAACTCCTGGTTAATATACTGCTCTAGTCCTCTGTGAAGTTGCAGGAGGAGTCCTTTGGCACTGGACCTCGGCCCAAGTATAATTAAGGATGACATTCTTCACATGCGCCTTTCAGGCATATTTTATTTGATTTCTTTTTTTTCAATACTCTTGAGAATCAGGATAGTTTGGAAAAGAAGAAAGAAAAGAGGAGGGAGGAGGAAAGGGGGCCTGGGTGTTAAGTGATAAGCAATTGAACTGCAGCTACTTTCAAGCCCGTAAGAGCAAAAGCACTTAGAAATACAGAGGAGGTGGGAGATTTTTGGTGCCAGGCTCCAGGATGGACCAAGAGTGCTCCTGCAGCAAGGTGACTTGGTATGTGTTTGCGATGTACCTTGCTCAGAGCCCAGAAGATGCTTTCCCAGACCGATGGTATAATCAGTACAACTCAGTGTGGTTCAAGAGGCTGTTAAATCCACAGTGGCTTCAGCCTGGAGCAGGGGGGACTCCTGTCATCACCATTACTTTAGTCCACTGAGCAAAAAATCCTGGCTCTGTGACTTTTGGCAGCTTATCTCTAAAAGCAGAGGGTGGCATTGCCACCTTCACACCGCCTGAACACCAGCTCTGCAAGTGCTTTGCCTTGCACCTTGCGGAGACATCTGATGGTGGGCAGAGGATGTACAACCATGTGTAATTCTCATCTGCTCAGATCCTATGGGAAAGGATCAGCGTGATTTATCTTAGCCAGTATTTGCAAGGTATCCTTTCTATTGTTTGCTAACTGCCGTTAGGTTTGAACAGCAGGCGGAGGGGTCAGAGCCAAGGCAGAGAACAGAGATTTGCCGGGATCACGCAATGCTCCAAGCCTGTCTGCAGTAAACAGAATCTCCTTAAAGGTCACATCTTCAGGATCCCACTGCAGTTGCCAAAGGAAACTGCAATCATTTTTCAGTCCTTTAAACGCCAGACTAAAATGTACTCAGCCACAATTTTCCTACATGTTCCTGGTTTGTGAGGAGACTACTTAGGAGTCATTTCCTTGCCAAAAAAAGCTTCTCTTTCCTCCTGAACCCGGGATAGACCCAGGCAGCCCTCTGCAGAGTTAGAGGTCAAGGCACAAGGGATGAAACCTTGCAACTGGACTCTGCAGGACACCCCAATATAGGCGCCTTTTGCAGCATCAGCAAAGCAGTTTGGACTGCTAAAACACTTTCTTTGTCACTGGGAAACCCCTCCATCAGCAGTGCAATAAGGACCAGCTCCAGGCTGAGAAATCATAATACCTTTCTCGGTAGAAAAGTCATCAGTTGCATCTCTTTTTCGTCTCCTAAATCATCCATGAAAAAACTTACATTTCTCACGACCGCTTCCCCCCCACCCTCTATTGCAGCAACAACCACATTTATAAAACCGCTTTTCATCCCTTATTTACAGCAGGGAATTGGGTCTATCCTTGTCACTCATCCTTCCCAAACACCCAGTAAAAAACTCAGCTTTCCTGGCACGGGCTGCAGTCCACCCAACTGAGGCACATCACCAGCTCCAAAGCTTAAGCGCGACCCCAGTGTGAATTAAGTGCTGTCAAACCTGGCAAAAAAAGAGTCCACCCATAAGATTGACCCTAAATGAATAGCCACTGTGTTTACGTGAACCACCCAACAGATTACTTCTCTCTTACCCAGAGCCCCGACGTGTGTCAATAAAAATCTCTGGGTTTCATTAGGCAGCCCCTGCCTGGGTACATAAATAATAAGGCTGTTGTCAGATCTCCCTATGGTGTGTAAGGGCAGATCTGGAAACCTGAAGGCCATGACCTTCATGTTTCTCAGCAGGGACCGAAACGCCCTCGGAGCCAAAGTAGTGGGAAAATGGGAGTCTGTGTTATGCTTTAACATGATACTGACAGGCAAATGTAATTTCTCAGAGTTCACTCCAGCGAACACTGATCTGTTTTATAATCTCACGCGCTCGAGTGCTGGCCCCTCTGCAGCTCCGAGGCTGCTGCGGGAAGGGGATGGAGGCACAGGGAGCTTCCTCTCGGAGTTCCGCTGGGACCACGGGGGGACCTTCTTGAGGAGAGGGTGAAAAGGCACAGTCGTGTTTGGGATGAGGAATGAGGAAGGTTAAATGGAGGATGAGCTCACTGCTCTCAGGGGCTTTTGTGACACAGGGAGATGCCAGAGGAGGAGAGCTGGGAATCCTCACCCCGCTGGGGTGAAATCTCGTCAGGGATGGGGGGAAGCAGTGTGCCAGGTAAGAGGTTGCTCTGCCATTGGGAGCTAGTAGTAGTGAAGTGGGAATGATCCAGGCTCTTCCTCTGACCTCCAGCCTCTTCCTACCAGAGCCATTTCCAGGAAATCCCTGCTTTCTCCTATAGGGAGGGATCCGCTCAGCCAGCTGGGAGCAGGCTATAGTGGAGCAGCGTGTCCAGGAGAGACCCTGGACATGCAGATCAGGGTGGGTATGAAGAGCTGCTAGGGCTTTTCAGTGCTGACACTTCCATTGCTCCAGATGAGTCCACCCTGGCAGGACTAGAACCAAAACAAGGAATCCCTTCGCCAACAGTCTCCAATACACAAAACCCAGTTAGACCATGGCAAGGCAACAGCTGGGGTGATGCGCATCATCTGAAAATAGGCTGAGATGGGGGGAATGTGTATTGAGGATGCTTGCAAACGCTGCAAGGGCTGGAGGAATATGTGAGTGAAGGTTCAGTGGGGTTCAGCGATGCTTCTACCTTCATCCTGGTGTTTGCTCAAGGAAGAAGGATGCTGTGCGATGCCTGAGCATGTTGGTTACCTATCTTTTGTCAGATGAATAAACTACACCCACAGGATGTCTCAGAGGAGGGTTTTCCCAGTCAAGGTGAAGTTTCAGGAGTGATCAATAGGCCTTTCAGCCACAGAATGGGGAATCGCTCCCAGAAGGGGCCTTTTGGCCAAAAGGGCAGTGTGGAGAGCGGGCTGCTAACACCAGCACCAGTGAGCAATGGGCATGGAAATGCGAGGTACCAGACCAACATCCGAAATTTGAAGGGTGAAAAGGAGAAGGTCAGGAAGATGACTTTATGAGGTGTGGTAGCAGCGGTGGCATTTTTCCAGGAGTACACTATGTCTTTAGCTGAGGAATGTATATCACGCTCCACGGGCCGGGTGACAGAGTTAATCACCCAGTGAGCAGGAGGCACCCTGGTGCCCAGGGCAGGAAACGCTTCCCAAAGGGATCAGCCGTGGGGCTGGAGACCGGGAGAAGCTCCATCCCCACGTGGCAGGAGGAGAACCATCCCTCCGCATGCGTTGCGTGCAAAGCCAACGCAGCCCGGCCCCTGTGTGGTCTAGAGAGGTTTGCGTGTGTGGTCCTGCAAAGCCCTGCTCATCTGTCCAAAGGCTGCTAACTGCCTGCTGAATGACCACGTCTGTTTACTTTAGCTCTGTCTGCACCAACTGAACTCTGATCGCTGCCTTCCTCCAGCTGGGCCGGCTCAGGACCCCAACGTGAAGGAGAGCGGAGAGAGATCTGTGTGTGTGAGGCTCCAAAAAAAGAATAGGCTGCAAATGGACTACAGTGTAAATCATGGCGAACAATTTATGGGCCATTTTCTCTCCCATCATTTCTTCTCTGATCCCCAACCCCCCCTCCTCACTCAAACAGACCAGGCTCATAAATTGCCCGTGCTGAGTGCTGGCAGAAAGGTTTTTCATGTTCCTGACAGCTGCAATAAAAATATGCCTGTGTGTCTGGTAATTGTGTGTGCAAGAGGGGGAGGTGGGTGCCTGTGCAGGGTGCTCATGTGTGGGTGCGGGTGCACATGAGATACAATAGCATGTGGGGGTGTTGGGGTGATGTGCGTGTGTGCTCTGAACTCATGCATGTGCTGTGAGTGCATGTGTGTGCTCTGAGTCTGTGTCTGCTGCAATTGCATGTGTGCTGCAATTGAATGTGTGTGCTCTGAGTTCATGCGTGTGCTGCAATGGCATGTGTGTTGCAGTTGCATGTGTTTGCTGTGAATGCTCCTGTGTACTGAGAGTGCACATTTGCAGTGATTACAGGCATGTGCTGCAAGTGTGTGCATGTGCTCTGACTGCATGTGTGTGGGTGCTGTGATTGCACATTCATGCTGCAATTGCATGTTTGTGCTGTGATTGTGCATGAGTGCACATGTGCCATGACTGCATATAGATGTGTGTGCCGTGACTGCATATGCTGAGATAGCATGTGTGTGCTAATTGCACCTTTCTGCTGCAATTGCACACGTGCTGTGCCCACAGGAACCTGTGTGCTGTGCTCTGTGCACATGGTGACTTCATGTGTCCATGCGTGCATTTGCTAGGCAATGATGTGCATGTGCACTTAAGGCCAAAAGGTCCCTGTGCGTGGCAATAAACCATGAGCAGTTGTGTGTGCGCACAAGCATGAGAGCATGTACAAGCGGGACACACTTTTAATGTGGACATGGGAAATGATTTTTGTAGCTCAGAGGAATGCTTCAGATTTGAGCCTTTTTTTTAAATCAAGATTGGAAAATCAAATCATGATTTTTGGTAAACACTCCCAAATCGAAAATACAGTGATTTTTGGGCTGGATCAATCGCAGTGTTTATTCTGATCATTCCTAAGTATTCCAAATACTCCAAACTGGGAATTTCTTACTTAAAACCAAGACCTTTAGCTATTGTTTAGGTTAAAATTTGAGACCCAAAATGAACTGAGCTGATAAGCCCAGAGTATGAAAGTCTTCAATGTAATGAAATTTCAAATTGAGAAGTAAGTTTTGCAGCTGCAATGCAAATAATCTCGTTCCCGACAGCCAGTTAAGGAGGAAATAATGCTCAGCCACAGGCTTCTTAGGAAACAGCTTTCTCCTTTTCACCATTTCTCCATATTCTCTCTTTGAATGACGTTATTCTCACAAGAGCCTCGATGGGCAGAGACAGCCCAGAAAATCCCAGGGTGTACAAAGTGTTACCCACAAAAACCTGGGAGCTTTTGTCTGGGGAATGATATTTTTCCCCTCTAGGTCTGTATTTTTCCTTGACTCAGTTTGGTTTTCATTGAGTGGTCACCAAAAACACTCTTTCAAGTTTGTTCCCATATTTTCATCACTAACAGTTTGAAAAGATTTAAATAGTAAAAAGATGAGAAGGATGATGAACAAGATGCAGAGTGGTATACAGGGAAAGAAATCAGGATTTAGTTAAGGAAAATCAGAGCCCACAAATCTCTGCATTCTGTTAATTTATAGTCGCGGGTTTGTTAGGAAATGCACTGAGACCATAACCTGCTCCGAGATTGTTCCCAACCAACTAAACTGGAAGAAACCCCCGACAAAACCCAAGCAGGGATGTGGATGTGTGTGGCAAAGAGAGGATAAAGCCACTGAAAAAGGGAAGTCTCTATTTATCCATGCTGTTGGCAGACGCTGTGAGTGTGCCTGGGCAGGGGCAGGAGGAAAACAGCACTGGGGTGTTTCTGAGTCCGAGGACCAACAGCCCTGTGTGTGCCTGGGCTTTGTAGCTGTAAGTGCCTCTGTACGGAACAAAGAAAGTGAGTAAAAATTGAATTATCCACTTAAGGTTGTGTCAGCTTTCCATCATAAATCTTTTTTTTTTTTTTTGTGCAGAGGTTTATTATTCATCTGTAAAAATTCTTCCCAGCCTGAACCTTTGCGTGCACAATATGGTTTCAATGCTTAAGAAAAGGATTCATAGATATGTAATATAATAAGGTATAAACTCATCACCTTATGCAGAGACAAACAGGATTTCTCGCAGCCATACCAGAGCAATGGAACCTGGGGCTGGTGAGAGCGATGACTGCAGGGGAACTCTGGAAACCTTGTGCTGTTGAAGAGGCAGCTTCAAGCGGGCCCTACTTAGGGCAGGTCCCAAGCCAGTAACCCCCTTTACCATCACGACCTCCCCAGAGTAAAGGGGAGACCTCACAGGCATGAGGGATGCTCTGCTCCTGCATCCCAGGGGCTACAGATGAACTCCCACCCTGTACAGGACATCCTCAGACATCAACCACCTGTGTTGTAGTAAATCTGTATTTAGAAGGAGAGGCTCTCCACAGTTTCTTTTTTTCACCCTAAGTTTCTATGTTCCTTTTCCTTTCCTCCTTTTAACCTTTTTCCTTTCCTTCTCCCTTTCTTTTCCCTTTACCTTTCTCCCTTTTCCCTTTTTCCCTTTTCCCTATTAACTTTTTGTTTTCTCCCTTTACCCTTTCTCCCTTTTTCCTTTTTTCTCTTTCCACCTTTTTCCTCTTTCCTTTTCCTTTCTCTTTTTCTTTCCCTTTCTTCCCCATTTTCACACATTTTTCTCTCTGTTCTTCAGCTTATTCTTACATTTACTCGTGTTCTTATCCCTATCCCTATTCTCTCTCAGCCATTCCTTCCCCCTTCCCACGCGGCCGCGGGGGTCCCCGCAGGGCCGGGACTGGGGGAGAGCGGAGGGAGAAGGCTGGGGGCCTGCGGGGGGGTCCCTCCCGGGCGCCAGGCGCTGCCCCCGACCCCCGCATTAACCCCGCTGACACGGGCGGGCGCCGCGGAGCCAGCGTGGCCCCTGCTCGGCCCCGCTACCTCCCCCGGGGGCTGCCCCGAGCACCCCCGAGCGCAGCCCAGGCGGGGGGCGCAGCTCCTGTTCCCCCCCCCCGACAGCTCTTAGGGGCCGGCAGCCCCCAGAGACACGATCCCCTCCTGTGGTCCTGCTCTCACCGCTTTGCTCCAATCTCTGGTTCGGCTACAATGCGGAGGGGGCGGGGGTAGGAGGATGAAATGGGGATAAAACCGGTGGTTTTGGACAAAAAGCTGTCACAGTCTAGGGGAAAAACCCTCCATCCCACCAGGTTGTGTTGGTGACCCCGGGATGTTTCCCATGCAGAAATCCTGGCCAAGGATGGGGGATCTTCCTGGCACTGAAAGCCCTGAGATGTCACACAAGAATGGAGAAGTTTCAATCAACAAAAGTAAGCCCGTAAGGAAATCTCTTTGCAGTTCCTTTTTACATCCCTGCCCCATACACCAGGGTGCTTGGCAGCCTCCAAAGCCTGGCAAGGGGGGTTCCTCCTGCATCCTCCTCTCCCGAGACCACATTTCTCTTACATCTTATATATCCTCATTTTTCCTTTTAGCTTTAGGGCTGAGGTCTGCATTTGGAATGAGCCTACTTTGCTCCCCTCCATGGGGAGACTGGGAGATGAGGCTGCTCCCCTCAACAAGCTTCAGGGGAGACCTGATTCGAGGAGGATGCCCTGGCTCCCCAAGAGGATGAGGGGTGAGTAGGACCACGCTGGGGATGCCCAGCATTACCCCACCACAGGGGGGATGAGGCACACGCAAGGGAAGGAGGGAGGGCAGGCGGAGGGAAAGCTGATCCTGAAGTTTCCATCATCTGAAATTGAAGCGCATGTGCCTATAATGAAATATTTCCTTCCATTTCATGGCAGCTCAGTAATTCCTGATGGCAGGGAGCCTGGGAAAACAGATCCCCCCTGCTCCCACCCACAGCGCCTGACCGCACGGCCAGGGACAAACAAGGGCTTCGTTCTGCCGGGCTGCAGCGGCTCTCCCACCTCCCGCCTGGACACCTTATAGCATCCCCCAAACGCAGCCGCTCCGTTCCCCCTCCTCCATCAACGGGAAATATAAGTTTCCTGGGGTATGTCGGCGCAGGACTGCAGCAGCCTCCCCTCGCCCAGCATCGCCCCGGTCCCCCTGGTGCTGTGACCAGGGACAACACCGAGCACTGCCACCCCCGGCAGTAGACGCTGCTTAAATTTACTTTGGAATTATGTGGGTTTTCCAGCTCCTCGAAATTTAATTAAACTTTGACTAAAATTCTACGTGAGGAAAAGAGAACAGAAAAGGGCTTTTGTGCCAGAACAAGCACAGTAATAATATTAATAATAACAAAAAGCAACAATAAACCCTTACACACTCACTGGCTGGGCTGTAGGAGTTGAGGCTACTGGACTGAGCCAGGCAGTGCACTGGGAGTCCTCAGGCCCCTTTGAAATCCTCCTAACACGGGCTCAACACAGCCGAGGATGCCAGAAGGCTGCTGAATCCGATCTGATGCTGCAGCATCAGATTTCCTTTTGAAACTGCATTTTTCCTAGCAAAGATAAGTGAAGCATGAGTAGACTGTTGGCTCAGAAATAGGCAGAGAGGAGGGTCGGATGGAAATGCAGCTCGTGCCTGGGAGCAGGAGGTGTTGATGTGGAGCCGGACCAGTTCTTGCGCTACTCTGGGAGAGAGAATGCAGTGAGGGAGGAATTCCATGGGGAGATGCAAGACTTCAGCAGCAGCCACTCTCAAATCCTAACTATTTCTTGTCCCCATTTGTGTTACAGCAACACCAGACCTGGACAAAGCCTCTGTTGTGGTGACTGTTGCATCCCTTGCCCATAGACCTTGCTTCCACCCCAGTGATTCCTGGTCTGCTGCCGTGACACAGGTTTACACTCATTTTAAGGCAACACAAGCCCCCTCTAGCAATGCTGTGTATGGCTTGCTCAGCTGGGGCTGATGCACAGGTCTTGCTATGAGAGTTAACACCTCCTAACTATTCACTCCCTACCCTTTGATGTAAAACCACGGTTGGTTTGGGCTTTTTTAAATCACAGATGCTTGTACCCTTGAAGAAAAGCAATAATTTTCTCCCTCCTGCTCTCATTCTATTCCCTTCTAGTTTGAGTAAGAGTTGGTCAAAGTATTTATTGGGGCTTAGCTCCTAAGATGCTGCAAACAGGATGAAGTTAGGATCATATAAATTCCTTGGCCAGATAAATGTCCTGTGTAATCCTATATCTGTCCCTGAGAGCAGCCAGTACCAGATGCTTCCCAGGATGTGACAAGAAAGGTTTGCCGCATCTACAGATGGAATTACCTGCCCACAAAGAAACCATATTCCTAGCACCTATTCCTGGTTTGATGGACCTAAAAAGAACAAGAGTCCAGAAACTGAGGGCTTTATTAATAGTATTATTTCCTTACTTCTACCTTTTTTGGGTCAAAGGGAAAGCAGCTTCAAGACAGTAAGTCACCCACCTATGGCTGCATTTGAGGAGGCGTGTGAGTGCCATGGTATGATTCCCAAATCCCGAGGCTCTGCATTCCTTCTACACGTGGGCTTTGCTTTGTTCCCCTCATGCTTAATGCGTCATAAGAGTGGGAGGCAGGACCTTGGAAGTGTCCCACTAGCATGAGTTTGCAATGAACATTACTCATTTCTTGGTACAAAACTTCAATGGGGGATTTCAGGATCTGATGCAAAAAGACCAACAGGGAAAATTACTGTATCCAGCATTTTACATGGCTGCTTAGGATTGCGGAGGCTCACACTTATTAATGCTCTGGCACTGATTAGATCTAAGTTTGATTAAATGATTTTGGGAAAACAAGGCATCCTAGATTGGAAGCAGAAGGGAGTCAACTCCTGCAAAGGAGTGTAGGACACAAACCATGAGCCTCGTCCAGCAAACCCAGTCCAACACGTTTGTGTTTGTGATGCTCAGAGACACTACTTACGGGATGACCTAGTTAGTTGTGCTGGAATTCAAAGTACTGCAATAAAGTGTATCTTGTGTGAGTGTGCCAGGACGAGCCAGGAGGGATTGAATCCTGGTGCATTCCCTGTAGAAAAAAGTTCTCTCCTTTCACTGGAGGTTTACCCCTGTGAAGCACTCTGATGACATCCCCAGCCAACACCAGTCATGGAGCCCCTTCCTCTAAGGAAAAGGAGTTTATTTAATAGTTATTCACACACATGGAGACACACACATTTACTCCTGTGGTCTTGGTGGGGCTGGATCACCACCAAGCTACACTCATGTCAAACCTATCAGCACCATCATTGGCCTTCCACTTGTGTTCCTTGGCACCACGTAAGTCTCCTCCATCCCCTGCTCTCTTTCTTTTTGGCAGCAGAAAGCTCCCTGCCATCTTCAGCTCTCTTCCTTCTGTCAGCAAGGAGTACACACACAGTGCAATGAGATTGAAGGGGAGGATGAAAGAGCGTGTAAAAGCCTATCTGGGAAGCAGCAAGAAAACATCCTTCCCATCAGCTTTTCATGGGAAGTCTTGGCAGGGCAGTGGAATTCCCTAGTGACATCCTGCAGAATGGGAACTGGTGGCCATAAAGGCCTGAAGAAGGGCTGGAAGTCAGCCCCTGCCTTGAACTGTACTGAGAAACCCTCCCAGATCTTCTCCTGGTCCCATCCCATGCCCAGGTCTATCCCTCACAATAAAATGTTGCTTTTCCTGGAACATCTTTGCTTTTCCCACACCACAGGAAATAGGGACAAACATCAGCTCAGAGCAGACCCCTGGATCTGAATGCCAAAGAGAGGAAAAGCCACCCCACAGGGGTCTGAAGGTTAATTAATCACCATAATTAGTAACAAAGAAAATATAGCTGTGCTTTACCTCTTTATGTCAATGATCAAGCTGGCTGAAAAGCTGCTCCCTCCTCTCCTTGCATGCCCTGAAAAGACTTTGAGGTAAGACACCATGAAGAGGGTAACAAGGGAGCTCGTGTAAATGCCAGGCAAGCGAAAAAGCTATGTTTCTCCTTTCACAACTTTGCAAATTAAATAGGAAATATTGAATAATTGGGTAATAAATACTAATTCTCTTCATTGTGAGCAGGGGCATTTGTGGTAATTAGTTTGCCCTAAATCATGCCTTTTTTTGTCCTTTTGTTTTTTTTTAAACATAGGTTCAAATGCATTTTGCTTTTACAGCAGCCACTTCTGTTGGTTTCTCTTCCCCCCATATAGTGTTTTGCATTATATAAATGCATATATGAGCACAAAATGAGACAAAAACCAGCTTTCTGAAAGTACAGTGTTTGCCCCTGGTGGAGCATCACCCCTTTTCCACTCTGGCTTCAGGGGCGGGTGATGCCATGTCTGTGATGCACACATCTTGACTCACTGCTATCTCTCATTAGCGAACACTCTCAAGAGAAAAGCGATGTTCTTTATTTCTCTGTTTTGCTTTGTTTTTTCCCCACAATCCAAAGCTTTTCTGAGTCCAGTTGCTTTCCCAACCACTCCATTCTCAGACTTTCCAAGCTCGAAAACCTCTTTATATGGTGGTTTACTGGAAAAGTTGTCCACATCTATAAACAAAACTTACTCTTCCTGATTTTATCTTTCTCCATTTTATTGCTTCCGGTTGTTATTCATTTTGGCCGATACTTCTACGGGGACTTTCCAAAGAAGAGAATCCAAAGTGGTACAAAAATGCATCCGAACAACATCCAGGAATAAAAGTGGGGACCGATTATAAATATGAAGCGTGACTACCTTTTACTGGAAGAACTGAAACACGCAGGAAGAAATTCATGCTGGATGAAATCAGCCTGGGAGAGCTCACCCTGAGGATGATCAGCTACTGTGCTTGGGTGTTTTGACGTCAGAGCAAGATGCAGGGAGAAAAGCATCCACCCCAAAAATGCTTTAAAGTCCCCTATAAATAACTTGCAAGCCTGAAAGTTTACCTGCTTCTCCCCTCTGGCCACAGCAGTTAGCCTAATGAGAGATATTCCTCCATCCTAAAAACACTGCTCCATTCAACCCTTGGCATGGCACTTCTTTGCTTCCATGCTCCGTTATTATCATCACTAAAGCACAATTTGGCTGCACACTGAGAGCCCAATCAACCTCAAAGCAGTCCTAGATGGGGGAAAGGAAATGCATTCAATCAGCTTGGAAGCCTGTAAGCATCCCTCTGATTATGAATCCCTTGGCCAAAACCTATAGATACAGTTACAACTTCCTTGGTAGTTTTGCCATCCCCTTTAACCGGTTCCCAATTTAAGGAAAATTCATCTGATTTCTTTAGTCTGCAACCACATTTTCTCTGTCTTTTAAAACCCTTTCCAACAAAAGAGCTCACATCGTTCACTTATCAGATGGGACAGCACAGACTGATTTCCAGCAGGAGCTAACCCTGCACTGATGAGAATGGGTGCAATTTGATGAGCAAGCAAACAGGATGAGTTGGGAGCCTCTGCAAGATGCAGACCAGGCAGGATAAGCCCGCTAGCCGCCAAGCAGCAACCCTGACCCTAATCACACACCATCATTCCTTGCTCTTTCCCTCTGCAAGAGCTCCTAGCAGAGTCCCAGTTCAGCCCATAATGCCATGGATCCCTCCAGTCCCATTGGATAGAAACAGGCAGAGGTTTAAAGAGGCAGCAGCCATTGCACTGTGGTGTATGAGCAAACCTCATTGCAGTCTGCTTTTCCTATGGAGCAGACTTGCTACCCTTTTCTTTGATTTCTCCACAGGAAAAAGCTCATGTCCATCAGCAGTGAAGTGCAATAATTCTGCCTAATGCAAGAGCAATCAAGCCCAGGGAATAATTGTGCATCTATAAACATGCAGGAAAGGAAAGAGGTATTCAGGGCTGTAACATACACTCCAGAGAGGTTTCAGTGCTGTTAAGTACAACCCTCATCTTGCTCCCCAGGACAATAGATCGGCCCCTCACATCTGAGCCATGTTTTGGTGTTTCTGCTCCTCATCCAGCCAATCTGGGATCTCACGGATCCTCCCCAACACCAATGGCTATGTGAACCTACCCAAGAACTTAAAAGTCATGGCTTTAAAATCTGATTGGGTCCCATTGTGTTTAAAAAGAAGTTTATGGGCAAACAGGATGGTTTAGCCATTTGTGTAAATTCTTCCACACCTGATATATTAGCTTTTATGGAGACAAGGTTAAACTCTGGGATTATCGATAATCCAACTATATTAAACAATACAAGTTATAAAGGTGAGAAGGAGGAAATAGATCTGGAAGGGGGGTGCTGAGGTGTACAAGAGCACTACAGAACCTGTCCAATGTCAACAATGGTAACACCGATATCTATGACTTGTCAGGGGTTTATTAGGTCAAGGCTCGAAGGCTGTAGGTGCCTTCATCCAGGCAGTCCCAGCTCCTGAACAACATGTTAGAAGTAAAATATGGATGGCACATAGGGAAACTGGGACACTTCCCAGCCACAACCCACAGTGACATTAACTGGGAAGGACTTCTATCTGAGCACAGAGCTCTGCACTGCATGTGATGGGTGCAAAAACCCATGTTCACCTGAGCAAGCCAGCTCTTCTGCAACTCATTACATGGCTGAGATCATGCATGGTGCAGAGCTATTTTCCAAGCCTTCAGGTAAATAAAGCCTTCAAAAGTACCAAACCCCATCTGCTCTTCCTTCCTCACGTCCCAGGGCTTTCTTTAATAAATCCCATACCGGGGAAGTGGAAAGCAGTGTCGTTTTCTGCTTTTGGAGCTTTCCAACAACACTCTTTATGCTTTTTTTTTCTTAAAGACTATGAGGGCCAGAAGCCAGGTCTTCTCCTGCCTCTTCCGCAGAGAGGAAGAGATCCCTCTTGGGAAGTACATTAAAGATGTGACCCCCTCAAAGCAATGGCCTCGTCAGGAGGACAGGACTGAGACAGGAAGGGGCAGTGGTCCTTTTGCTTGCAGGAAGCCGCTGGCTGCCTTGGGAGGCTGTGTTTTGGAGGGGGATTTCTGCTGAGCTCCCTGACTCTGAATGTCACCCCTTTGGATGGCAGCAGTACCAGTTCTATTCAATCTCTGCCCTTGCTCTTGGCTTTCCCTCTGAGCATGACAGGTCTGTGGCAGAAAGACCCATTCACTTGGGGGAAGGCATTAGGATTTCTATAAACAGAGATAAAATATGCTTCTCGGTGACAAATGGGTTTTACTGCCTGTGTCAGGCATCGGCTGCCAAGTGCCAAACTGGCAACCTCCCTGCTGCAGTGCACATGTATAAGGCATCCGCTGTCGTGGAATTGCTGTACTTTTATGGTCATGCATACAGGAGGCTTTAAACACTCTCAGTTTCTGTGCATTAAGATGTGTTGGCTCAGACATCCCTCAGCAGCTCATAGGTGCTCTGGTGAAGGGACACTGTGGGGCTGGCACAAGGCAGAGGCTCTGCAGCATGCCTGCCCTTGGCTGTGCCATCCATCACTGAGGAGCTATGCTCTGCCCTAATAGCTCTTCTCACAGGTCTGTGCTCCTTTGTCCGAGTGAATAAACAAATACTGCCTCTACTTTCAGGCCAGCATCCTTAGGTGGTGATGGCAATGGAGGTGATGCCCTGGGCTTGCATAGAAAATGGTAGGAAATAGGCTCTTACAGGACAAAAGAAGAAATTCCCATGAGGAAACTGCAAAACTGTGGAAAAGCTCACATGGCTTTGAATGAAACCACCTTTCAGCACTGCGGTAAAACCAAGCATTGAATCAGAAAAGTAAAAACCAAACTACCGCCAAAAATGTGGCTGAGGACTACTGGGAAATAGGGCTGTGTTTTCTTTCTGTTCTCCAGGAATATATATATTTAATGCAAGGAAAAGTACTTGGTTTTGGAGCAACATTTCAGCAAACAGAACACCATTTTGAACTGCAGAGGATTTGGATGGGATGTGACAACCCTTAAAATACACAGACTACCAGAAAACAATCTTTGCATGTCTCTCACTCGCTTCCCTAAGGAATACCGTAACTCTGTAGGTGTCCATGCCTGCTTTCTTTGAAGGGAACGGTGAAACATGCATTGACATAACTAAAAGCAAAACTGAGCCCATTAACTGTAAAAGCTCACAGGCAAACACATATGCACCCATATGCACTTCTCTATGCTTTCCTGGCCAAAATTCTTTCAGCGCGCACCTGCTTTCTGTTTGTTTTGGTGAAAACATGGAAAAGTTCTAACTTTACTGAAAACAGTTCTGATTTCTCTAAAAAAAAAAAATATAGAAAAATCAAGTAAAGCATCAGTTGCTGATTTATTTCTCTCCTTTGGGTTTTAGTGGGGTCTCTATAAAATCCTCTGGTTGAGCCAGCTCCATTTATTGCCAGTATTGTGCTTGACTGAATGAAGGTCCTGCATGCTTTGTTTGTTATTCTGAGTCATATCATAAACATTTTAGCAAAACGGCCAAAGACTAACAGGGAGCACAGAGAAGCCAAAATCACCAGATGGAGAAAAGCACATCTTAAGGGGATGACATTTGGCATGAGAAGCAGAAGAGAATTAGAGTTTGGTTTGATCTACCCCGTATTGTATCACCGCTTCTACTTTGCAGGAAATTGTTGAGGTTGAACTAAAATAAAGATCAAGTTTTAGAGCATTTTCTCTTTACACGTTCCTTTGGGACGCCGCAACTTTCAGCATGAAACCTATTAATTATAAATACATACACACACTCACATCCAATTTTATTATTTGGGCTTCATCCCACCTTTCAGAGGGAACCAGATGAAAGTAATAATCAGTTAATTCAGCTACAAAGCAAAAAATAATAAAAAAAAATCAAAGCTAGATAAACATATTATGTTCTCATGGAAAACAACAACAAAAAGGGCTGAGCTGGCAAGCAGATTAACAGAGCTCTCCCACACCTCTGTCAAAATGCGGTACTGCCATCCACCAATGACAAACAACATTGAGCAGAGACCACACTGTCCCTATTATCCCTTGGATGAGTGGGGTGCAGAGCATCTCTGCCTGCTGCTGGCATGAGGACAAGGTGAGGATGCTCAGGGCAGTTTGGGCTGTTTTCAGCCTTATGGGAGCTGCCAGCTCTCCAAATTAGGTTGCTGATGATGGAGCTTTCTATAAGGCTTCCACATCTTTTTGCATGCGAGGCAGGGGGAGAGCTAAGGGCAGCAACCTGTTTGTTGACAGAGGCTGGCAATTTCCAAGATGCCTCTTCGGAGATTCAGACATCATATCCTGAGAATCACAGGGCTCAAGTCTTAGCCCTGCGCTGATCCAAAGTGGGAGGAGAAACAAAGGGAAGAGGACAAGACCTGCTGGAAAACACCTGATTTAACGTTTTTTTCTGTTCTCACAGAAAGCAATGATGGAGATGCTTTCTTGAAGACAATTCAGAGTACTTACACCAAACCACAGAGAGCTTCTAGCCATTTTAGACAGCAAAATCAAGTAATTCCATTGATTGGTGTAAAAACCTTCGCCTAACTCCCAAAATTTCATCCTATTCCTTTATACTGAGGGCTATGAATCATACTTGTGGTTATTTGATCGTATCAAATATGATTACTAAAGCAACCAGGGAGTTATACTGGTAAAGCTTTAGGGCTTGGGGAGAAACCATGTTTCCCACTCCATTGTGGGGCCATGAAGATATCTCATCCTCTAAAAAAATAAATAATTGTGCTGGATTTGACTGCCTATCATCCAGAAAAATAACAACTGCAAGGGGACCACCTGAGAGCTGGGTAAATCCAGAGTTTTGTTAAGGATGAGCAATTACAGCAGCTGCAAAGCTGGACCAACACGCTTTGAAGTTACATGCATAAGTGACTGCAGAGATTTGTTGTTAAGCTGAAAGCTGTTCTCACCATAAACTCTAGTGAATGCAGGAGAGCCTGCAAGGGATGAGCCAAGGACGGCACGTATCCTGTTACATTTTTAACCGCCCGGATTCAATTTTGAACTCAACATGAGAGCCACAAAGAGAAGCCAGGAAAAATCAGCCTTTCCGAATCAATGTGCAAATGAAAGAGTAAAAAGGATCCACCTCCAGTAAAATCCCAAGTTAAGCAACAGCCTAATGCTCTGTGAAGTTATTTCCCCTTCAGTCATGTTCGCTTGGCCCTTGCTGAGCAGCTTTGCTTTTGTCTCAGATTAGGTTCACTTTGTACTGATATCCAAAGTTTGCAGCTTGGTTAAAGTGCACTTGGGTTGCACAAAACAGGACATGGAAGCAGGGTTGGATTGCAGCGCATGTTATAAGCCGTTGCTTTCAGTGGCTTTATTATTCTGCAGCAACAACTTGCTCAAGGACGAGCCTTGACATTGCGCAGAAGCACATCTGCGAATGGAAGTGGATGATGCTTTTTGTTACGGGGGAGTCTGGTATTAGAAATGAGATGCTGTGGGCTGACACCAGTCCCAACAGGTTTTCAGCCAGGCCTGTGTCTCTAGGGGAAGGATGGTGTGTTTATGCACTGCAAAATCCCAGCACAAATCAGAACTCAAGTATTCTATGTATTGTATGAATGCGTGGCAAGAAGCTTCCCTGCCACAGTGTGTGGAACACCCCAGCTGCAGAAATATATGTGTATATACTAAATCAATGGAATAGTGCGTGCTTGGAGGTGCAAATACACATTTTGGGGGATTTGGGTCCTCCTTCTTGGGTAGAAGCATCTCTTTGGCTGAGATATCTGCAGCCAAGGACTTGAAGTTTAAAACAAATGCAGTGACTTTGTACTTCTCATAGAATCATAGAATCAGCTGAGTTGTAAAGACCTCTAAGATCATTAAGTTCAATGTTTAATCCAGGACTGCCAAGTCCACCACTAAACCATGTCACCAAACCCTAAGCATGTCCATCATGTGAGAGACCCATGTTTGCTTTGGAAACTTCAGTTCTGCAGAAACCCTACACAGGGTAACCAGCAGTGTTCACAAATCTGGCTTTTGGTTGGCAGAGAGGGATCATAACCATTCCCATGGACCAGAACAGCCCTAGGCATCTCATGCTGCAATGGGTGATAAAGGCGTTTGCAAGAGAAGCAGAAGTCAATCATTTTGGGTCAAGAAACGAGCAAGCTGATAGTTTCTGCCCCTCTTTGAGACTGATTGAAGATGAGACACTCAAACATCAACAAAAAAATGCTTTCAATCTGGACCGTCAAGTATAGAAGGATATTTGTGGTAACAGAGAAATTTGCCACCCACTGCTGCTGCTTTGGTGTACAATTTCTGCGGTTGCTCTTTATTCAGAATAGGTCACTGAAAGAAGCTAACACAAAAACAAATTCCAAACTATAAAGTGGGGTTTCCAGATAATGCATTATTTCTTAAGGGAAGAAAAAAAAAAAAAAAAAGAAGAAATAACCTTCTTGGATCAGTCTTTTTCCAATCGTTCTTTGTTGGCCTTCTCATATTTTCCAACATATTTGCAGGATCCTCTATCATTCTCAGCTATTACTGAGAAGGTCCCAATCCTCTCAGCTGTCCTCACATATGTCCACATAGCAGGATCAGGTCATCATTCAGCAGGCCTAAAGCAAAACAAAACCAAAAGCAAAGGTTGTTGCTAGCATTACAGAAACCTCAATGGCTTGTTCACAAGGCTTGGTTCAGCAACCAAAAATTTGGGCCCTTGCTCACACAAACTAGCCGAAAGCCTCATGAAATTCAGCTGGAGTTTCAGGAACTCTTGGAAAGAAGGTGGGATGGACAGATTTTGCTTTTTTTCTGGAGTTTTCTGTGGTCCAAGGAGTAGACAGGGTCCTGACGGTGGCAGAGGAGCTGCAGAGCCACAGCTTTGGGAGATGATGCAAGACCATGCGTTGCAGTGGTAGCAGGTTAGAAGAGTTAATACTGTCTTTACCCTGACCTGTCCCTAGATGTTTAGAGCCTGAAAAGAGAAACATGTGCCAAGGGTTGCTATAGAGTTTGGGGGCTCAGGTGTTACCTGATTTATGCCTCTGGTGCAGGAACCCAGAATATTTCAAAGTCATGGTGCTGTTCTCCAATGCCAGTACTATGTCATACATTTCCAAACCTCATCCCAAAGCTTACACTGGACTTCCCTGTGGGTCTTGTCTTACACTGGAACAGCCAAAAATCTGTGAACCAATCCCTCATCTCACCTGCATGCCTTTGAGGAGAGAGCTGTCAATTACAAGGTCTACTTCTTTCCACCTATGCCACCGCAGATTCCTCATGCCCCACCGCGCGAGAACATGATGAAGACCTTTCCATTGCCTCTCTTCTCCCCCGAAAAAGAGGACACTAAACCTATGACTTCCTCCTCAGAGCACTCAGAACAGGCAGTGCGCTGGCTCAGAGGCTGGATTATTTCTCGGTGAGAATTAGGAGGCTTGTAAGAGTATTCACATATGCTACAAGAGAATTTCCTTCAGAGGGTTGCATGAGGTTTCTGACCACTGTATCTGTGTGTTCTTCAAGATGACGTATCGTGTTACTAATTCCCCTAATTGCATGTCTGGGCTAAAAACAGACTGAGTTTTCCTAAGAAGTTACATTCTTAATAACATTACTTAAAACACTGTGGTAAATTCAAGTAAATTTTTAACCGATGCACGTACATTATAAATCAGGATATACATGCAGATAATGTTTACTTTAAGCTTGTTTATCTGACTCTGCCTCTCATTTGTTCCGTGCTTTGCCAAAATACAGTGATACAAGATAGAGCAACTGGAAGAGATTCAAATCTTTCTTTTTCAGGCTCCTACTGCGTGGAGCGTTTCCAGGAGTGCAATGCCCCCGAAATAGCCACACACAATACTTTTTTCCCCAAGAAGTCCTACTAGTAAAATGGACAAGTAGGTGCAGATTCCCCTTCTCTTCAACAGCCCAAATACTGTGCTATGGTGAGGAGGATTTGCTCCTGACTGAGTGCACATTTGAAGAAGGTCCAGGAGCAAAGAGTCTCGGAGTAATCTTGGATGCAGGACAGTTGTAACTGATGCGCTGATTTGCATGGAGTGCCAGGGACATCCAGCCCTGCCAGGATGTATTTTCATAATCTAGGGAATACTTTATGTTAAAACATTGTTTTTGCTCTAGAAGAAATCCCCTGGAGACCCCCAGTGAGATGCTGGAGGTGGGCACCAGCGGCTGTGAGACATCCTTGACCTACCACTGCAGCAGCTGTCATTCCCTCCCACAGTGATCAACGGGACAAGGCGCTGAGTCACTCTGGGGGGGAGGACACAGCTTTGGCAGTGGAGACCAAGATGCATGGAGGCACTTGACATAGGAATGAAGCAATCTGGAAGGTGGAGTCTTTGACAGGGATGGGTGTTGACTTTCCAAATCCGTTTGGGGGGTTTTTTCAACCATGAATATCAGTCCTGCAATTTCCACAGAGACCAGGAAATGACACACATGTGCATTGTTGTCACCTCCAGAGAGAGCAGGGAGGCTGCTTTTGGCCATGGCCCAGAAGCAGTGAACATGCACTTTTGGGAAAAGCATTATCTCAGCCCTGAAAGGTCACTTGCAGAGGGAAGCAACTTGCTTTTCTCCTTTTAATGCCAGCATCTTCACTAGAGCATCAGGAAACCAATGATAAACACTCATCTTGGAGAAAATATCCTTTGGAAACATAGAAAGTTGAAAGAAAATACTGCTCTGGAGGCAGCCAGCTCACGAGTGGTATTTTGGGGGAGATTCACCCATGTTTCAGAGAGTTGCCACTTTTTCTTCCCATTTTCCCTTTCCCCACCAACACCACCTTGGGATGTCCTGCAGCGTGGGTAGCAACATCCGGGGTAAATTTTGTCATGGATGTCATCTTCCAGTGATGAGTGAGTCAAAACATCAGCAGCCATCAGTAACCATGACAAATCACCAAACATTTACAAGTCCTCCCAAGCCCTCCGGCTACACAAGTGGTTGGTTGCAGAGTTCAAGTGCAATGAATATTGGAATGGATGGCTTCTGAGATGTTTCATTACAGTGGGTTCACCTCCTTTCTTACATCTCTATCTGCCTGCTGCTCAACTTCGCTAATGGAGCCAACCTTCATTTCAAGCATTAGTGAAATACATATTTATGCAAAATTTATTTATTTAATTTATTATTTTAGACAATATGTGGACAGCTTAGGAGGCAGCAAACAATGGAAGGAAAATACTAACGCTTTAGATATTTGAGGTGCATCATGTGTGATGCCTTTGGTGCAGCCCCTGCCATGCTGGAGTAATGAGCTTATTGCAACACACAGGAAGAAAGATGCTTGCATCATTTCCCAGCAACACATAGATATTCCTCTCCGGGGTGCTGAACACTCCAAAACTGAAAACAGTGGATTTTTGTCATTTTTTAAGAGGTGAAACTCATTCATTTCCAGGGACGAGTCTTAAAACCAGTGATGACACTTCCTATCATTTTCCTTCTCCCTTTAGTTACCTCCTCCTATTAAGATTAGCTAGATCTGCATTAGCTAAAATGCTTTCAGGAGTTCTGTGTTGCCCCGAAGATCATTGTAGGGCAAGGGACTAACTATGAACATGTCTCAGGCCAAGAGCAGTGATGTCCAGGAGGAAGAGGAGGTATTTTCCAACCCACAACATGCTGCCAGATCAGCATCTTGCTGTGACTTTGCTGTGAATAACGGATTTCCTGTTTGTTGGGACTGATGAGCTGGAGCAAATAATGACAATTAAGAAAAACTAAAACTGGATGGCCGTCCAGAAACGAGTGTAACATGCTTTTTAAATATGTAAATCTTACGTGGTAAATAAAATTGAAGCCCAAACTGGTTGGTTTTTGTTGGTTTTTTTTTCAGTGCCAAGTTTGTTCAGCTTTGGACAGTGTCCAGAGAGCTATTATTATTATAGACAGACATGAAGGGGAGAGTTTGATGAGATTCTCTCTCCCACAGGTGAGAAGGGAGGTGTTGGATGCAAGCAAAACCCTCCTGCTCCCACCAGCAGCACTTCAGCTTTGTGCTGAGTCCACCGGGGGTGGGCAGGTCCAGAAAATCCCTGAATCCCTTACAAATCTTTAGGAGGATCATTTTGACCTCCCCATATCTAATTTAAAAAAAACAATCAAGCTCTTGAATTGCTCTTTATGAAGAGATCCAAGCCTTGTCCTTCATGAACCAAGCCTGAGCCGCTCTGGCTATGCAGATTGAAACTGAAGACCCCAGCATCTCCATGTGGCATGCCTTGATTTACACATTCCTCCCCCAAACCACCCCATCATGTGGGCTGCTTTGGATGCCAGTGAAGAGATGCCATCCCCTGCAGGCTTGGCATGCTGAAAACCAGCCTCCAAAGTGTTTGTGGGCTCCTCCTTGATTGCTTAGAGCAAGGCAGTTTGAGTGCAGGTTAAGTTAATGCATATTTGGAAGTTAAGAGTTCATTTACAGGCCTCAGATGGTCAAACCCAAGGAACTTCTCCTGGTCTTGGTTTGCATTCTGTGGGCAGTGCTGCCGCAGGGCTGAGTTTCCCTTCACCACAAGCCTGGTCCCACTTTGGCAAGCTCCGGCAGGCAACCTCATAAAGTTGTTAAAGACACTCATCCCGTGTGCCCTTCATTAATGACACACATCTTTATTGAATTACTCACCCTTATTTTCCCCAGCTTCCCCTCTCTGGGCTGTGGCGAGACTTTGGCTTGTTCTCTAGCACTGCCCTTGGCAAAGTGGCATCTGTGGCACATGGTCCCAGCAAAGGGATGACCAAGTTTGTGCTGAAATTTACCTGCATCATTTCCCTCCCTTCCCCTGCACTGCTGGAAGCAGCTGGGTTGTGGCAGCTCCTAAAACATGGAAAGCATATTGATACCAGATGAGTAACTGTGGGAGGTATTCTGCAAGCTGGAGGCACTTCCTTGAGATGCAGTGTCCTTCTGTACTGCTAAAATGAGAAATTATTATAGGACAGCCTGCTTCTATTTCTCAAATAAGAGGTGCCAAACCCCAGTAGCATCCTGGTCAGTCAGTTTGGGTTGTTTCTATTCTTGCTCCCTTGGCTCCTTCTGTGCTCTGTTTTCTCCTATATTCACCCCATTTTTCCAGCTTTTGTTGCATGGTGGGAATTAACCTCTCCCAGACATTCATCCAGGGTTGAATTCCTCCTCTGTCCCTTCTTTAGTAGATTTTTCTTTCCTCCTGAACCATCATTGGTGATACCTGAGATCTTCCTAAAAAGCTCAGTGTGTTACCCTGTCATCTCATGGTGAGACCCTCAACAGAAATGCAACATCATTATTTTGTAACTGTAGTTTTAATCAGTGTTGTACAATATTTAATGAAATGGAGCTTTTTCGTTAAAGTGATAGCGCTGGGGCAACAACAGCACTCTCCGGGAGGCAAGTTTTGTAGTGCGAGGTCAGATATTTTATCAAACCGAATCTGGTAGATGTTGAACAAAGCTTGAATGGCTTTAAGGTTCAGAGTCCTTTCAAACTCTTTTTTTGTAGTCCAGGCAGACAAAAAGAGCCATTTGTTAGAAAAACAGTGTCAGGGAAGTTACATATGACATTTGCCAACGTTACATCATCAAAGCTAAATCTCTGACAGATCTGTAAACAATAACTTCTCATATAAATGTCTACAGAGCCTAGAGTATGTGCCTTTCAGCACGGTGTTTCTGCATTTGCAGCGAGGAGAAAATGCATTCAACAGGATGAGGTCTCGTTACACTGATGCTGGTTTTAAACCAGGTTGACTTTCCATAGAAAACCCAAAACTGAGGATTATGGATTGTTCTTTGCACTGTTTGAATTTGCGACATTAAAATTGAGTCTTCCCTTTAAAACCAGAATAAAATACTCTAGCCTAGGGCAGATTTCCATAGCACCTTGAATGCATGCATGCTTCTCAATGCCAGGTTTTGGGCGCTAAGGTAGGATCTGGCTGTGAAAAGCACTCTCCTTTCCAGAATAATGTCCTGGGAATAGCACCCAGGAAATGTGCAGTGAAATAGTCACATCTTTCCCCAACGTTCCAACAGGTCTGAGGGGCAGAGGCAGCAACATGGGGCTGCGAAGCATGACTGGGGAGGTCAAAATGGATTAAAGCCACACATTAGCTCTCCCAGCACTCTCCAACAGCTCTTCCAAAGCTTCATTAGTACAGAACCCAAACCAGGGTCCTGCTGTGCACGTGCCAGTCCTGCTGGCAAGGGCAGGATTTGGCTTGTTCTGCCTATCCAAGGATCAGGTACATTTTAGTTTGAATAAACAAGAGATTAAGGTATTACAAAAGCCTTCCAGCAAGATGAGAGGCTTACATCCATTTTCCATTCTTGCTTTCCTAGCGATGCGCTCTTCCTTCTCTCCACACTGCATGTGACCCTGCACTCTAATTAAATGGAAGTTGCTGAAAACACAAATCTGTGTCACCTTTCTGAAGTTTTTCCCTGGAGGATGCACAGTATCAGCCTGCTCTGAAGAAGAGGTGGTGCTTTATTCAACCTTCTTATTTTACTGTCCAAGGCAGAGCAACTTGGAGCTCTAACTGATTTGCAGGGGCATCAAAAGGATGCGACGCTTTGCAGCGTTGAGCCCAGCATCCCAAGAGTGATTTTCCATGGGCTGGAGAGACCGTATGAGAAACTCTGCTGAACTGCTGTTGAAGTGACAGGCCCTACACAACAG